>OZ026625.1:49159029-49751529 GCA_964020975.1 Hermodice carunculata
TACAAAATTTCAGTGAAATTGCTAAAGAAATTTACCTAAAAGATATCCCTTTGGAGGGTAACAATTCAGATGGTTTCAGAGATGTGGTTTTGGACTTGGATATTCAGGTCACTAATGACAGGTTTTGTATTAAAGTCTATCACAAAATACATGAGTTTAACTTTGAAGTGGTTAATTATCCTTTCCCGGACAGTAATATTTCGGAAACTATTGGATATAATACGTTTTTGTCACAGATTTTGAGATTTGGTCGTATTTGTTCTAAATTTCAGGACTTTGCATCTAGAACCAAATTTATTTACAATAAACTTGAGTCAAGAGGATTCAAAGATGTACTTTTGATCAAATATTTCTACAAATTTTGCTGTAAATATCCCGAGATGATTAGAAAGTTTGGCTTCAATAATTTTAGAGATTTTAAACTTGCCTGTTTTGCTACTTAATTGTATCTTTTGGCATCATTCTGTTTTAATGTTCACCTTTCAGACATTTTAGGCTAGTTCGTTTTCTGTTAGGTCAAACCCCCAGGGGCTATAGGTAGCAAGCAGCTACTGACGACAGTTACAAGCTCGCCCAATTGTGCTTGATATCTGTTTAAGAAATATTACATTTTCGTTGCATTCTCTTGACTTAAGTACAAATAATGACTTTCATTCTTTTCTGACTTGCCCTATAATTTAGCAGTTAATATCCAAAGATTATTAGAAAGTTGGCTACAATAATTTACAGTTTTTAGACTTGTCGGTTTTGCTACTGAACTTTATCTTTTGGCATCATTCTGTTTTAATGTTCACCTTTCAGACATTTTAGGCTTGCTTGTTTTCTGTTAGGTCAAACCCCCAGGGGCTATAGGTAGCAAGCAGCTACTGACGACAGTTACAAGCTTGCCTAATTGTACTCAAAATCCTGTTAAGAAAAATTGTTTTGATAACATGTTTTTTGACATAAATGCTAATGACTTTCATTCTTTTCTGACATGCCTAAATGCACATTTACTCAAAATTGACAGTATTTTCTTAAATGTCACAAACCTGACACATTAAGTTGATACATTGACTCAGAGTTGGCAGTTAAATAGAGCTTAATTGTTTGGGGGGTAGGTGTCATCACAGAGTTTGTTTTACATTTCTGGTGCAGGATGTCCATTGTTACAGTCCTTGTTGGGATTTCCCTTGGTTTGTACAGGTGGTCTAGTTGCAACTGTTTATTTTACTATCACTGGGACTGAATATAAGGCCCCAGCTTGTTTCCACTTCAGTTATACACTGGCAGGTGGTTTAACTAGGATAAACTGTCCAGCCAGAAAGGGTACATATTGGTTCAGGGGTAAGTCAAATTGTTCTTATCTGAACCTGTACTATACAAATTTAGTAATTATGGTTTGTTTGATAGGGGTTCTTCTTTCATAACAAAGCTCTGCATTTATAAGCAAAACTTCACGTATTTAGCTAATTCATCATTTGCCACGTTCTTATTTATTCTTTATTATGTGGGTTGTCTTTGCTGAATATTTAGCTTAGACAAGGAGCCGCTACTCAGAGAGACATGTACGGGTAAAAGGCTCCGAAACATGTTGAGTAGTTACCTGCTGAAGACCCTTTAATTTATTTGGGCTGATACAGCCTATGTCAAAATTTTACAGAGGAACGTGTGCAAAAAAGACAATAGTAATTCCATATGTATACAGGTTAGACAGGGACAGGTTAGCTTATGGAGAGTAAAGAGTTCGAACTGCGGAATAGGATATTGACTACTAGGAAGTGGTTCTGGGCAAAAAGACACAAATACAATATATATATATATATATATATATATATATATATATATATATATATATATATATATATATATATATATATATATATATGTATATATATATATAGCTTTGCAGAATTGTATGAATTGTATTTTGTGCTGTTTTGTATGATTGTTGAATCGATTGTTGATTTGATTCAATTGACATGACAGGGACTGCATGCTCCACTGTGTCTGAAAGAATATTTTTCAATGCTTGTCTGCTTGATTGAAAAGACAATTGTTCTTTGTTAGATGGATTGTAGCAGCGTTTAATAAATAAATAGACAGGAATAAAATTCAATTCGGTAAGTTCTTGGATAAATTCTGTTATTCTGAATAAGAAAGGTCATACAGACCCAGGCATTGTGAATTCAGATGATCCTTTGTTTGATTTTCAAATTTCCCGCCATTTTAACGGCTTTGCTTTTTGAAAGGTTGTTCTTTGTTCCAGATCATAAGATTTTCAAAATTTCTCTGTGAACTATTGTTTTTTTATTCACGGATATAATTATATTTATTCCTTTCAGGAAATTTTTTTAATCATTCTTGGAAATTTTCAAAATTCCAGGACTTATTTGATTGGATTTTTGTAATTGGATATTTTCGCATCTGTTTTTTTTTTTTTGCATTTGGGAGAGTAAACTAGAAAAGAACAGAGGAAAACAAAGGAAAGAGTGAGTGCAAGTGGAGAAAGTAAATGAAAATACAACAACACATTTGTCAGCCCTGTGTCGCATTCATTTTCCGGCTCACAGATCTGCATACCTGCACACTTGTTCTGCACACACGAGTTTGCACCGTGTTAATTTATTTCTTGGCCTGAATAGTAAGTCATATTAGGTCGGGATAGGAGTAATATATACTGGAGCCAGCAACAAGTTGCTAATTTTCTGGATTTAATTCAAAATTCATTTTTTCTGAATCTACCCAGAGTTATCTAGAATTTATTACAAATTCTGGGAGATTAATACCAATCAGTTTTTTTTTCTTTGAAAATTTTGCTTCTTTGAGATTCATTTTTTGGACAGTTTGAATCCCGTAAGTTCTAAAAGAAAAATGGCTCCTATAAATTTATGCACAGATACAGTTAAAGCTTTAACTAGCCTGTCAGACATAGGGGTAGCTAAGGCTGAACAGATTGTCACTTTTCGGGCAGAAATTGCAGAAAAAGGTGAATCTTTGTCCCTTGAGTGCTCGCTGGAGTACACCATTTTGCCTCCTGAATCCTGAGATGCATTGGAGAGAGGAAGTGCCATCTGTTTTGAAGTTCAAGAACAGCCAGCAACATTGCCACCAGATGGAGCTGCATGTGATGTTACAGACTACGATGACCTCCATGATGCAGCAGTTTGCCCAGCAGATGCAGCAACTGAACCAGTCTGTACAGAATGTTGGTGAAACAGTACAGCTGATTAACCAAAGGAAGGATAGTTTGACGCAGAGGATTGATGATGTGAAAACAACCATTCAACCATACAGGCCTGTACAGACACTCACTCCAAATCACCTGGTACCTGGCATGAATGACCCAAGTGGTAGATTGGTTCCTCCACCTACAGTGACATGCTTTTCATCTACGGGGAATAACCAAACAGCGATTGCAAGTAGTGGTCAGGTGACTATGCAACCAACATCAGTGAGTTTGCCAACATATGCAACAGCCGCCATACATGATCAGACCGTGCAAGGCCAAGGTTGGATAACACAGGCGTGAGCCTCACAAGGTCATGCATTTAACCCTAGCCAGGGGCTAATGCAGGATCAGACACAGGGTCAAGGTCACACAACTCCCATGCAACAGGGGGCGAACAAGATGGAATATTTCCATGTAACCAGTGCTTCCTGGTGTGGCAGTGCCACCGCTTGGCTACAGTATACCACCACCAGGATACCAAGCCAGTTTAATGGGACAAGGTCAAGGTCAAGGTCAGGAGTCTACTTCTCAACATTCTGCAGGGGCAGCAGCATATACAGGTGCAACCAATGTACAATTGACTACAGTATCCCCAGGTCCCAATGCACAGTTGACTACTGTACCGTTAAGACGGAACATACAGTCGGCAACTGTAGCTCCTGGTGGAATTGCACCACTGACCACTATGCCACCATACCTACTACTGAACATAGGATCTCCCATGGCACAACAGAATGGAGGGTCAAACCATGTGCCATTAGTGGGTCTATATGTGCAACAAGATGTACCACCTGCACCACAGCCACAGGTTGGTATTGTACAATCAGCAGTTCCTGCTCCACAGCAGTACATTGCTCCACTGCAGCAAGTCCCTGTTCCACAGCCACGGGGTGCAATTATGCAACCACAGTATCTGGGCCTACCAGACTTCCATTTACCTCCACAAGGTCAAGGTCAGCCTTGTGTAGCTCTTGCTCCGCCATGTAATAATGTGAGACATGAGCCACCACCACGCAAAATGGCAACATATGATGGGAAGCAGGATGGGAGGTCATTCATACTTCATTTTGAGAGGATGGCTCAGTGGTATGGATGGGTGGAACGGGACAGACTAGATACATTGACTGATAGTCCACATGGTAGGGCATTGGATTTCTTTGGAGGTTTGCCATGAGATGTGAGGGATGACTATCAGCAATTAATGAACAAGCTAGACCCCAGGTGTGGCAGAAAGGATGCTCCTGCAAGTATATGGCAAGAATTGTCCACGCTAAGACAAAGGTGTGATGAGTCTCTTGAAGAATTTTCAAAGAGAGTGCAGAAGCTGTCTCAGGACAGCTATTCTCATGTGGATGGTGTGGCTTTGGGTATTCTACAGAATATGCCCACGGAGGCATTTCTGAAAGGCTGCACTCACCAGAGAGTGGCTTTACAGGTCCCCAATAGGGAGCCGGAAGATCTGGAGACTGCTCTTCACCAGATGAAAATCCATGAGCAGAACTGTGACATTATGTTCGGGAAGAAATTGGTGAGAATGTGGAAAAGTATTCAGTCAGAGTCACAGGTACTGACAAAGAGAGAATATCCAAGCAAGAGGATATAGCCACACTGATGGAAAAGTCCATAGCCACGGCCGTGAAGACCGGCATGGAGGAGGGCATGAAAAGTACGGCTACCATACTCAAGGGTTTAATAGGAAACACACAGGTAAGAGTACCTCATAGCTCTGGGAGTCCAGCAAATACTGCCAGGACTGAAACTCCAGGGACACCACCAAAGGAAAAGGTGTTTGCTATAGGTGCAGTAGTCTGGCACACTTTGTAAGAGAATACCCCAAAAAGTCCTCTGGTTCTCCAAGGGCACCTTCCCCCCAGACGTCTCCGGGGAAGTTAAACAACAAAGGGGTGTAGGCTCTGGCCACCCAGCAACCCCAACAAAGAGGGAGGGCCTGATACTGCCAGTACATAGTGTCAATAAATCTGTTAATAGTTCCCTGTTGAGGGAAGTTGCTTTTAGAAAGAGGCAAGGGTATAATGTTATCATACCAGCAGCTGTGAATTTCACAGATACCAATGCACTAGTGGACATTGCTGCTCAGGTGACAGTGATTAGCGAGGACTTTGTGAAAAAGATATATTTAACCTTTAAAGGTTTGGAAGAAGTTCCACTGAAAGGTGCTGCCAAAGGAAGCTATGTGTCTGCTTAGCTTGCAAAGGATATGTGGATAACAGTAGGCAAGAAGACTTACTTTTGTGATGTCTTCATAGCACCTATCACCAACCAGTTAATTCTGGGATTGGACTTTCTCTTGACATATAACAGAGTTGTAGATTTGAAGAAAAATGTTGTCGTCATAGGATATAGCATTATTCCAGCAGAGCTGTGTCAGAAGGGAGAGCCACAGCATGCAGTTAAGAAGGTTACACTGGATTAAATACTGGTTATTCCACCAAACAGTTGTATGCACACTGCCATGTTCATAGAAGGTGAACAAGCTAAAGAATTTGTAATTACACCAATTCCAATAAAACTAGATTTGTTTATCTCCAACAGTTCTTGCCTAAGGTCAAAGACATGTACCAATGGTGTTGGTTGATTTGAGTGACAGATACAACACCCTCAAATTTGGCAGTTTGGCAGGCAGTGCGGTGTTGTTGGATGAAAGTTTTTCTAGTTTGGATCCTGTGACAGCTGAATCTGGTGAACATTTATCACCAGAGGCAAGTTCATCAGCCATGACAGATATCTGTTTCCCCAGGGAAACTGATTTTATTACCAATGAATCTTGTACCCAGGTGACTGGCCTTATTGAGCACTTCAAGGAGCACCAGGTAGGTACTGGAGAGATCCAGGACAGCTACCTGCAGGCTTGGGCATTGCTGATGACTGGCTTATTTATAACCCTGGTGGAAAAGTTGGAGTGGCAGAATATCACAGCATTACTCCAGAAAGTCCAGGATGATCACATTTATGCCGAAGGAGGTTTTGGCTGCTGCCAGAGACCCAGTGTATTGAGCCACCAAACTGCATACCTGTTCTGCTTCACTGGAGGGTGTTGGCATCCATGTGAGTACCCTGAATGAAGAGGATGCAGAAGTGGTTAGGAATATCATAAGGATGGTTCACACTATTTGTTTGCAGGGGGAGGAGTGCCATATGATTGTTGCCAACCATCTTCAGTATGTCTTGGTGGATGCACAATGTCGTCTAGGGGAGCTCTTGTACTGTACCAACTTGCCGGACCTAGATGCAGTTATGGATTGGTTTCCAACAAGTGAGGAGGAATTACAGATTGAGTATATGGTCAGCAATCAGGTTTTTGAAATAAAGTGGAAAACACCAACAGGTATGGTGAGCCTCACAGAAGATCCTAGGTTACATCTCATGGTGGGTATACATCCACGATTCATAGGGGATCACACCAGGAGCAGAGATATGGAGATGATTTCCACCCTCCCAGATCTTCTGCAAGAACCGAAAGTAAAAGGTTTAGGAGAGATTGGGCCAGATAACACCACTGAAAAAGTGTCACCACAACTTTTGACACAACAGAAATGGGCGCTGGAGATGATACTTCCATTTGTAGCCAGGAACTCTTATCCAGTTGTGATCCATTGCAGGGATGAAAAAAATCAAGGGATCTTGCTGGAATGTTTGAATGTCATGAAGCACCATCTACCAACCACCCAGAAAGTTAACATGCACCACGTCCATGGGAGTGCTGAGGATGTGGACCGATGTCTCAAGTATTTCCCAAATTCCGTGTTTGGCATTACCTGGAAGGCAGCTGAGTGCCAAGAGATGATTGTAAGTCAAATTCCCCTCGACAAGGTGGTGCTGGAGACATATGGAGTAGGTATCCCCAATCATAGCAGACGTTCACACTGTGGTATGATTTTGAAAGTGGCCAAGTTGGTGGCTCAGGCCAAAAACATACCACTGTCCCTTATCTGTGACGTCATATGCATGGTGGCCAAGGAATTTTACGAGTTGTAAATGGAGTCAGCATCAGCCGTTCCACTGGATTGTCTATACCAGTTGTGAACTGAAGGTCTCTGTAGCCAAGGTTGGATCTGAGCCAATCTAAATAGGCATATAGCAGTGTATACTTTAAATCTATGGGTTGGATTTTGAGCCAACCCAGTAGATAGTGATTCTGATAGGTCCATTGGGTCAGGGTTGAATTTTGAGCCAAACCGACATATATTTACATAAATATATTAGGGCTGGGTTGGATTAGAGCCAACCTAACATAAATTCAAATTGGGTCCGGGTTGGATGTTGAGCCAACCCAACACATATTTACATAAACATATATAAGTGTTGGGTTGGATTAAGCCAACCTAATTAAATTCAAATCAGTTGAACAGTTGTCTAACTGATCACTTATTTCCTGTAAATATATATATATACTAAAGAAGTTCAGAATGACGGAGGTGGTGTGTGAAGATGCTTAACTGGAAATGGCATGTGGAGGTAATATCTCACTCATTAACTCAGAATGCATGAGGGAATGGTGTGAATGTCACTATTTTTTCTAATACGTAATTTTTGTATGAAAGGGCATTTAAATGTCACTCTGCAAACAGGGTGAATATTAATATTTTTGGATAGATGTGCAATATAACCATTCTGTATTTTGATTGGCCTGTGAGAAAGGCACTAACATTCTATACTTTCTTCTTCAAACTTAAGGTTGCACCTAGGAATGACTCATTCCACCTACACACCTATTTGACCTTCAGATTTCCATTTAGTTATCATGCAAAATTGTGTATTTTTGGCCACTCCCTTCCAAATTATGGTTTGGTGCTTCCATAATTATAAGATATACTTGGGACCGATGAAGGAAAACGGGGAAGGATGTTGTGCCATGATGAATACTCACTGATCCCTTGGCATGGGTGACATCAGTGGAACCAGTGAACAAAACAACCAAACAGATTGGAGAGGGTGCATTCGCCACTGACACTTCTTGGGTTCTGCCTGTCTTTGGTTGTGATATTGACTGAATCATTCACATTCTATGCGCCTTGGATTGAAGGTACGTGCATATTGCTTTGCATGACTTGAATGCCATATATTATCTGTGTTGATCCTGAAGTCTGTGCACAGTACAGCACTTCAAATGTGTTACAATTGTCAATCTAATTATTGACACTTCATTTGAATGTGTAACGCCCTTTACCTGCCTGTTGCCTCTCGGCTTAGTCACTGATCTTTTATGTATTTGTTGTTCTTTCTGTCATCTGAGATAAACCACTGTTTTTAGTGCACCAGCAGATTGTGTTTGTACCCGTTTTCTGCCGTCCACAAAAAAAATCGTTGCAAATGTTTCTTGAAATTTCCTGAAATATGAAATGTTATCTTTATATAGCAAAGCAAAATTCCTGTTATATATTCAGCTCTTCAGTGAAAGGTACATGGACTATGGCCTTGCTCTTGAGATTATTTGTGTTAACTCTTCTACCTTGGACTGAAGTCGCATGTACCAAAACTTTCTCTTACACATTTCAGGTAAGGTATAATATACTTTGGCAAGCTGTATTATGGTACATACATAGATACGGATTTGTTTATGGTGATGTAAGATTTCCTTATAGTATTAGAAGTACTGAACTTTCCTTGCATGACACATCCTTAATATGCATCACTTATCCTGACAGTTTTGCGGCATAAAAGGAAATTGAAAGGTCTCACAGTAAATGGTTGCACTCTAGCACCGCTTACCTGCCAAGTCCAAATAAAGAACACTTTGTGTCTTCTACTTTATTTATCATAATAAATTTCCTTAAAGACGCACACAGTGGCCTCTCTGTGCTAAGTTGACCTATTATCGGGTCATTATTGACTCATTTTCGAAATTGTATTTATATCTGAATGTGTTGGGTGGAATCTAAATATTGTCCACGGAAAGAGGGTCATTGTCAGGTGCAATATCACTCCCAGCTTTATTGATCTTGTGTAATCACCACAAGGTATTTGAATTCACTATAGTTTAACCTTGATTTTACTTCAATGCTACACATACGATGTTTTATCTTTTCTTTTTCCAGGATATACTGCTCATGCACAATATCAAAATCTATGCTTGAATGTTTTAGGGTTATCACTCAAACAACATATTTTACTAAGTGACCCTTTGGCGCCGATAACCAGGTCCAGAACACCTATATTTGACCTGACTAGAGAAAATCAAGCCCTTGTTTCAAACATTATGGTAGTACAAACCAAATACAAAAATTTTAGTAGCCTTGAAGATCATGCTTCCGAATGATTTCCTAGTTAAGTGTGGCTTTCCTGGCAAGATGGGTCAATGTGTTCTGACCTGCATTGCGCAACATGGAACTGTAGAATATGACCTCGCCCACAGTAGCCATAAATATTTTTACACATATATGAATACACAGGTTTCATCGGAACAAACAGCCCCCTTACAATTGTCCACAGACATGTTAACCTATCCATGTTCCTAAAATACAATTATATACTGTTGGACATAATTTAAGGAACATGACAGGTAATGGTACATAAGGAATCAAATACTAAGCAGATCAATGTGAAATCAATTTATTATGGTAGGTCAGGTTTTCTGTATCAATTGAGGGTGGTCACACTTCAGTGATCATGAGCAACAATAAACAGGGAGGCAAAACATGAGACAGGTACTGCCCAGAAATATGTCAAGAAAGTTTGACAGTCACAGTGTCACTGTTGCACTGTGTCTAGCATATGCCTGTTAGGTAACTGGCCTGGTTGAGGCTGGGTACCCGCCGCTGATTGAATCTCAATGTGTTTATGTTTTGTTTACACATAATGCATGATCATTTTGACCTCATTATGATCTTAGTGATTCAGTTTTTAACAGGTGTATCCCAGTTGTTGTCAGAAGCATGCAGTGAGTAGAAAACTTTCAGCATGAGGACACCTTGAAGGCGTTTATCTGAGGGGGACAAATGGAAAATTGTTGGCCTATGCAATGAAGGCAGATGGACACAAGAAAGAGCATCCACAGCCTTTAATGTTTCAAAGTCCGTTGTCAGTCGGCTACTGCAAAAGGAAAGAGAAACAGGCAGTGTGGGACAAAGAAAAGGGGCTGGGTGTCCCAGGAAAACTGACCAAGAAAATGATCTGAGGCTTCTACAGTTCGTCCATGATAACCCTTTCTCGTCAGGAACTGAAGGACGTCGTCACCTTTCCGACATCACTGGTCAAAATGTGTCAGACAGAACTGTTCGAAGACGATGGAATGAGGCTGGCTTAAAATCACGCAGACCCGCTACATTTCCTGAACTTAGTGAACGCAATAAAGAAGCACGTTTAGAATGGTGCAGACAGCACAGAGCATGGAGTTCCAACCAATGGCGTAATGTGGTCTTTAGTGACGAATCTCGTTCTTGTGTGAAGTTTCGTGATGGAAGAGTCGGTTTGGAGGAGGTTCTGTCATGGTGTGGGGGTCCATATCATGGCACCACAAGTCATTCTTGCACATTATGGATGGAACCATGAACTCACAGGTTTACCGAGATGACATTCTGGGTCCTATTGCCATCCTGTTCGGCTTGCAGTCCGTAGGTCCAGGCTTCCTGTTCCAAGATGATAACGCAAGGCCACACAGAGCTCACATTGTGAATGATTTCCATGAAGAGCATAACGAATACACGCATATGGAGTGGCCCGCATCAAGCCCAGACCTCAACATTATTGAGCATGTGTGGGACATGTTGGGGAGAAATGTGTACAGGCAAGCAAACCCACCCAGAAACATGGCAAAGCTACAGCTGGAACTGCAGATTCAATGGGCAAACATTCCACAGAATGACATTCAGAAGCTATACCGATCGATGTCCTCTCGTGTACGTGAAGTGATTACATCTAGGGGCCATGCAACTCACTATTAAGTTTGGTGCATTTGGTGCTACAGTGACACTGTAACTGTCAAACTTTCTTGACAGATTTCTGGGCAGTACCTGTCTCATGTATTGCTTCCCTGTTTACTGTTGCGCGTGATCACTGAAGTGTGACCACCCTCAATTGATACAGAAAACCTGAGCCTACCATAATAAATTGATTTCACATTGATCTGCTTAGTATTTTATTCTTTATGTACCCTTACCTGTCATATTCCTTAAATTATGTCCAACAGTATATATTGCACATTAGTCCGCCCATGTCATATTCTCACTCACAAAATGCGTGTACACAATGACCAACTTGCCTACCGTCCTACCTCTGGCACAGTGGTGTGAAGTATAATTGTATGCTCTTGGTGTCCAGCAAATGCATTTTGAAAGATTAATTTTGGTCCTTGTGATTTGGGCAAGCTAGTCAGGGTTACCTGGATGTATTCGAACTCCAGCGCTTCTAGACAAATATTAGTGAGGGAAATTCCCAGTTTCAACTCATGTTTTTCAGGATTTATTAGCCCAACACTGAAATTTACCTGAGTAGATATATAAAATGTGGTCAAAGTCACTTATGTTAAGTCTTTGTTCAGCCGTTACATGGGATTTTTAAGAAGCATACAATCAAAATATGAGCTCAAAATTCAGGTCGAAATCACCCTCGCACACATACACTTAAGGCATAGCCCATGCGGTAGATCACCATAACATATCTAAATTCGGGCTCAAACTCTTCTTATGTTATGAACCAAACACTAAAACTAAACTCATATTTATGCAACATATAATAAAGGTTCCGTTAGTTTCATTTTATATGTAGCGTGCTTATAACTAAGTAAATCATGTTAACACATACAATGTTTTACATGTACCTTTTTGCTTAAAGTAGTATGTTTTCTGCCATCTGGTTCCTGTGCTCGTGGGAAAAGGCATTGCTTTCATGGAATCATCATTGCATTATCCTTAAAGATCAGCCGCCAAGATGGCATCAATTATGATATTTGCAGAAGAAAGCTTTTAAACTCAGCTGACTTGTAAGTCAACTTCGCTTATAGTATAATCATTTATCTGTCATCTATTTCATTTGTCTACAATACAGACGTTTGACTTCACCAAACCATTAATAAGATTCACTGCAAACTTGGCTGGCATGCACCTTGGGTACATTTCTTTTCATTGTTGAAAGAGTTACGCTCCAAGGATTTTAATCCCCACTTACAATGTCTGAAGTTACTTCTGATGTCTGTGATACCAAGCATACCACAGATCAGGTGGTATTTGTTTGCACCTACTGCCTGGCCATTCTTAATAAGGAACCTCACCCTACTATACTGACGTAAACTCCATGTGTTCTGCATAAGATTCTGCTCCTAATGATTGCATACTTTGGTTTTCGACAAGCTGTGCTGTACTGGAATGCTAAATTACTTTTGTATATGCTGTGAATGTACCGTGCTTACAGCTAATGTCACAATATTTGTGTTGTAGTTGTGTTGACCTCACTGATACATTGCAATGACAAGGTTAATTCTTTCCTGCTATTACTACAGCAGCCATATTAAATGGGAACCCACTTTTGTTCCATTTTAGTGATGGGTCCCCTTCAACAGTTGGCGCGTATACACCAAAGTGTAAATGGAAAACAATAACATTGAAGGATGATAAAAAACTTGACATTTTATTTTACAATAGATGTGATAATCAGACATAAAATAATTTTGTTCATTGAACATTGCTGCATGTCATGTATATGGCTATACTGATTTACTTAATGATTGTGGTCATTTTATAATGTTGTACTATGAATAAAGCCACTCCGAGTTAATTCTCGTATTTTTTCAGTAAGATAAGTTCAAGTTCAGTAAGTATTAGCCACTAGGTGAACGCAGGATATGAACACTGAACGAAAACTAGGATGTCAGGTTTGTGAAACCCACATCGGATATCACCAACCACCTCCAAATTACCTTGAAAACTTATTACGTCACAGCATGTTTACTGCGGTGCATCTTGGGGGACCGCAGGGGACAAGGTCAAGCAAGGCATATATAGTATTACACGGTTGTGGTCGCAGTATGGCTGATGTCTTCGCAGTGTAAGATGAAAACAGCATCCCCGGTGAAAAACTACCCTCTGTGATAGTAGGAAACAGCTCTAAGGAAGAGCTACAACGATAGATACGCTGCCGGGGGTTCAGTTCAACTCATGGGGAATCCAAACAAAGTCTGATCTACTTGGATTCAACCTTGAGGTTTTTGTTTCTGATTAGTTTGATAAAGGTTTTCCTATCGTTTTGTCGGACGGCAACTGGTAAAAGCTGAGTCCAGTTGTCTTCCTCTTATAACTTGTGCACTTCGGCCCCGTGCCGAGTCGGCACGCAACAATTAACGTTCGCCATTTTCTAACTTTCCCTGATCGGAACTTAAACATACACGCCATCACACCGGCAAGAGTCAACACTGCATCTAATGCTTAGTTGATGTACCTGCTATCGATATGTTCCTATCGTCGATAGGGTGGCAAAAACACTGTTATTATCTATCTGTATATGCCATGTGATGAGATGCCGGTCTCGGAACTGTGAGATTTTGTGCAACGGTGTCTGGCTCCGTTCGCCGGCGTCTCAGGTACGGGGGGGGGGGGTAATTGCCGCTAAACGCATATTTGAATTCCTTATGCTAAGCAAAAAGCACACTTTTCAGAGAACGCACAATATTTATTTTTCAATAATAGCAGAGACCCTAGCTATTTAGATTTTTCATTAACTGATTTCGTGTTTACTGATACAGAAAATGTTTGCCCAACTGACCCACTCCGACGTTTGTCTGTGTTGAGCATTCAGTTGCTATGTCGAGAACAGGAACATTGTTTTTACAAGCTCGTCACCTGAATTGAAGTGATATGTCTTGCTCAAACTACCTGCGTTCGTCAAGAAAAGAAAACTTTGTTTAGATTCTACCATAGAAGTACAGCGCAGAACTTGAAGTCTGTGATTTAGGACAATAATTTTCTTTCTATGGGCAGTGACCTATTGTGCTGCATTTCTACAAACCGCATGGCTTAGCCTATCGATAATCCATCGTGCATACTACTCCACTGTGAGTCTGAAGTGCTGGCTGAGTTTGTTCCCGGCAATGTCCCAAGATGCATTGCAGTATACACGCTGTGAAGTAGTTAGGCGACAAGGTAATTAAGCACTGGAATGCATCACTACCATTCTAAACAGAACTGCTCATCCAATTAAATTACATTGCACCAGGATATGAATAACCTGTCAAAACAGTTGCTCATCACAAATGCCTTTGTTCTGCTTATAAAAATATTGGCAATTCCCAAATGCCTGTGTCCTTCTAATGATGATGATGATAATAATAGTGATAACAATAATAATGAAAATAATAATAATAGCAGTAGTAGATGTAGCTGTAGGTGTAATAGTAGTAACAATAAAAACATGTGAATTCATCATTTTCATTTTAGGGAATGTGAATGGTTCACTATATAACACATTACTTAGAGAGGGTGGATCAGAGATGGGTCTAGTCAAACCCCTATTGAAAGATATATAAAGTTCACTGTCAACACAATAAGACGCTGTTTTCATTTGCACTATATGTTTATTTCACAGTCTGACCAAACGGCAAACAGGTTCTTGCAGAAGATTTGGTTACAACTCCCGAACGCTTTTTTCCTGCTAATGATGGTGATGATGATCATGATAGCATCCTGTCCTGTGCTGACTGGAATGTGCAGCTGCTGCTAATGTAGACTTAACTGCTCTATACATACCCTGTATTAGTGCTATCTAGTACTAATTTCCTATCAAGATCGATATCCAAATTCAATCTAATTTCGAATCCGTCCAAATATGACAGGTAAACATGAACATGACCGAGTACATACCAATTTTGAACATTCATCAAGCCGTGCATCTGCCACCAAATGCCAGACAACATCCACAAAATAATAATAATGAAAAATAAAAGTGGACAACAGTTTTCAATGATGTCAAAGAGACGGCACCAAATTCCGTGTAATCAAGACTCAAGCATGACCTAAATCGCCAGCCATCAAACAAGCCATGCAGAAATAAAGTTAGATCAATACAGACATACACCAGACATAAATATATAGTATGGAGTAAAGCATGTATCTCTTAACTTAAGACAAGTACTAACTAAAAGTTAACTAGACAGTGTCATTACCATATCCAAACCGTAGTCCTAATGAAACAAATCCAAGTCAATTCCGACCAAAGGCAATGTTCCTGGGTATGTATAGCTGAAACACATAAATTTTTAGTTCGTATTTACCCAAAAGAGACCAAAACGTAAGTGTAAATGTCCATAGGGTCGAAAAAGCCATGTATAGTTTTAGCATGACAGAATGCAAAAAGTTTTTTTTTTTTGAAATTATAGGCCTATTTCAGTAAATTGGCTTGAACAGGTGCATCATTCATGCGCATACAGGACCATACAATTTATGAAAAGGGACCAAAATTTGCAGCATATCAGAGAATTTGTAAGCGCAGGTTCTTAATTTGTTGAAAATATCAATAAAATTCAGTATTTAAAAAGGTACTACTTGCAACCACCATCTCAACAATGATCATCATCATCATCCATATGTCCACAAAGTGACACTAACATCAACATCAATCCATCAGAAAAGCCCCCTAGGCCTAAAATGACCATCAACAAGAATCCAAACAACATGATTATATAAGTCGATGTGTTTTAGGCATGTAGTTAAAGACATGATGTTGTTTTAAAGGAGATAAACTAAGAGTATTTAAAAAAAAGTGTTTGAATTTACAAATTGTACTTGATATCTGGTTAATATTTTCATTGCATTCTTTTGACATAAATACAAAAGACTTCCATTCTTTTCCGACTTGCCCTATAATTCTACTGTTAACATCCAAAGATTATTAGAAAGTCTGGCTGCAATAATCTACAGTTTTTAGACTTGTCTGTTTTGCTACTTAACTTTATCTTTTGGCATCTTTCTGTTTTAATATTCACTATCAGACATTTTAGGCTTACATGTTTTCTGTTAGGTAAACCCCCAGGGGCTACAGGTAGCAAGAAGCGGCCTACGACAGTTGCATGTTTGCCTAATTGTACTTAAAATCCTGTTAAGAAAAAATGTTTTGATAGCATGTTTTTGGCATAAATACTAATGACTTCCATTCTTTTCTGACATGCCTAAATGCACATTTACTCACTATTAAAAAATTACTCAAAATTGACAGTATTTTCTCAAGTGTCACAAACCTGACACATTAAGTTGACACATTGACTCAGGGTTGGCAGTTAAATAGAGCTTAATTGTTTGAGGAGTAGGTGTCATCATGGAGTTTGTTTTACATCTCTGGTACAGGATGTACATTGTTGCAGTCCTTGTTAGGATTTTCCTTGGTTTGTACAGGTGGTCTAGCTGCAACTGTTTATTTTACAATCACTGGGACTGAATATAATGCCCCAGCTTGTTTCCACTTCAGTTAAACATTGGCGGATGGTTTAACTAGGAAAAGCTGTCCAGCTAGAAAGGGTACATTTTGGTTCAGGGGTAAGTCAAATTGTTCTTATCTGAACCTGTACTATGAAAATTTGGTAATTATGGTTTGTTTGACAGGTATTCTTCTTTGATATGAAGCTCTGCATTTACAAGCAAAACTTCACATATTTAGCTAATTCATCAATCGCCACGTTCATATTTATTCATTATTATGTGGGTTGTCTTTGCTGAATATTTAGCTTAGGCAAGGAGCCGCTACTCAGAGAGACGTGTACGGGTAAAAGGCTCCGAAACATGTTGAGTAGTTACCCGCTGAAGACCCTTTAATTTATTTGGGCTGATACAGCCTGTGTCAAAATTTTACAGAGGAACGTGTGCAATATAGACAATAGTAATTCCATATATATACAGGTTAGACAGGGACAGGTTAGCTTATGGAGAGTAAAGAGTTCGAGCTGCGGAATAGGATATTGACTACTAGGAAGTGGTTCTGGGCAAAAAGACACAAATACAAATATAGTAAGTACATTAGTTCAAATGTTAAAAATCAGCCAGAAGCAAATGACATTAGGCCTCAAACCATTAAAACGTAGTCAAAAATTGCATTGCAATAGCCAAAATTTGTAAGGATTGCAGTCACATTTCAAGTTGGTTTCCAGAAGTAATTTTGAAAGGAAATTTAAATGTTGAAGAAAGCACAGAATCCCATAAGTCATCTAATAAGTCAATTATTAGGGTAATAATTTAGAATTAAAAAAATGTAGTATGCCATTGTAAGTCATCTGCAAGTCAGCCAAGCATAATGTACATCTAACTCGTGGTTCTATAAAGTTCAAAAGGTCAAAATGTAAAACAGTCCTAATTATTGTAAAATTCTACTACCTTTATCACAGAAAGAATTAGGTTTTATGAAAAGAAAGGAGAGAGTGAGACAGAGAAATCATTTTGAAATTCCTAAAGGTAACTGTAAGTATAACTGCTTTCCTGTAACAGTTTTAATTTTTTTCATTCATAATCAGACGTAGTTCAACTTGTCAGTCAGCTGATTTAGATGCTAATTATTTATGAGAGAGAGAGAGAGAGAGAGAGAGAGTACATTAAACACTTTGAGCCAACCTGACATGACCTTAACAATAACAAACTATATTCATCAGACAATTATAAAAAACATCAGTTTCACTACACTTGGAACACTTACTGCACTGCAATATGTGCAGAAAATGCCTGAATATTCAAATTGTTACCAAATATATAAAAATTCCATGAAAAGAGTAGCGGACAACAGTTTTCAATGATAGTGATGAGACCAAACCGAATACCAGTTTTACCTTGTCTGATCTAGTATCATTTACGAAATGGTAAGACATGCTAGTGTTCATCGTCGGAAGGATCCATGACCAACAGTAATGAAATTTAAACGAATGAGAGTATCTTCTACCTGACTTGGAACAGGTTACCAACATATTGGCAGTGGGTTAAACCAGTTTTACGGGATCCCAATCCTCCCACTTTAGAAAACACTCACATTCATTTAAAGTAGGCCTAAAACAAATTTAGCCCTTAATGTTAATGTACAGTTATAAAAAGTAATTACCTAACCATAGTTCACAACCATCATCCAAACAATGACAGGACCATTAAGAAGTTTAAGTCAGACTACTATATTTACAGTAGAATTGCGTAACATGTCAAAATTTGAATTTAAACACCAAAAAACGTTTCCACGTTAACACAGGACAACTAAATTTGATACTAATACTATATTTATCATGAAACATGGTTAAGTTCTTCCATGTTCCTTTTTGAGCAGAAAAAACAGCACAATAGGCCTAAAATTCGTTTTAAAAATATGACTTATAACAGCTGAGTAAGTATTCCTTACATTTTGTCAGTATAATAGTAGCTTAAATTTATTTGATGCGTGCAACTCTCAACTTTAAGATATACCTTGCTCCGTACATGTACCATTATAGACTGCTGAGTAAAATTATTACTCGCCCACAATTGCATTCATACGACTTTTCAAATCCGCCTTATATTTGCGTAATAAGGACTTATTTTTATCTATAAATTAATTTCATTTTTCAACTTCATCTTTAAATATCCCTTTTTTACCAGTTTATCAAATAAAAGTGTATGGGGGAATTCAAATTTGTCAAAGGCAGTGCATACGCTAGCAAATGCAATCAACCGTGACACATAGACGCCATAAGCAAGACCAATAGGAATATCCATGTGAGAGTATTTTACAATATTAAAGCGGAACCTAAATCTTTTTTGATACTTTTTAAACCTAAATTCACCATCATCATTATATCCAAGTATGAATATATTCCAGTCATTTTCTGTAATTTCGTTTAATTTAAAATCGCTTGGGTATATGGATGAAAAGCATTGTTTGAAATATTTCTTATTGGTGCTTAGTAGGTCATCAATATATCGAAAGTCAGTCCAAAACATTTACCACGATGGTCGTTCGTTGTTAGAACCCCCCCCCCTAATATATTGGTGGAAAAATAAATGTAAATTATATAACAATGGTGCACAATTTGTACCTATTGGAATAACTACGGTTTACTTACAGACAGTGTCTCCAAATTTTACATAAATGTCACCTACTAAAATTCCAACAGTTGAATCAATTAATCGTATTCAAATGCGCACTGACCATCCTGCACATTATTACCAAAATATGCTTTCTTAAATGTAATGATTATTTTTTGGAATTTTTTTCTGATTTGTTTTATAAATAAGTGAGTTTATACATCGTTTCAAATCTATATGTGGAATGGTTGTATATAGAATAGAAAAGTCCCAGTAGTTTAGCCAAAACTATTGTTTGTTTTTAAACAATTTAACAGTAAGCCAGACAATTGTTTAGTGAATTTTGAACCTGGAATAAATCGGAGCTTGTATGGCTTTTTGTCACTTTTTTTTAATTGTGAAAATTCTGGGTCAACGTGCATGTTCTTCAGAATATTTCATATTGAATGTCAATAAAAATTGTTGATGTTTGTTTAGAATAGTGTCGGGTGACACATGTAACTTTGCATATGTAGGTGAAGTTGAATGTGTGTCTAACAAGCCCAACTCGTCAATTATAACCTTATAAAAAGACTGTTCACATACAATAACATTATTTTATGCTTTATTAGCTGGCGCAAAATCATAATTTTTATGCGTATTTTACAGGCAACATACAACCTTTGGATTTGTAAGAATTGGATGTGGTGGCTGTTTGACTACTTTTTGTAATGTCTTGATATTGTTTGTTACTAACAATAGCTATTATTTCACTGATCGAGTCATATAATATCGAAACATAAAACTTGTCCTTTTTTGCTCATTTTGTTGTATACTCTTCAATACCACTCATATTTTTTTGTGTTTACCCCAAGCAACTTTATTGTGTTCACGATATTTTGGACCTTTAGATATGAGGCTACGTTGACACTAAGTTTGACTTTAAAATGATCTTTTGCACAAGTGTTGAAATTCGGGTTTAAAGTGATTAGGCCTATACGTTTTGAAAAATCTAAAGTCAGCAGTTAATGAAGAATATTTTGAATGTTGAGAGGAGCCGTTTAAAGCCACCTTATATGGGTGACTGCTTGTCTCAAGTCTGGAGTGGAATTTGTCTCTTCACATTGGTTTTGGAAGAGGAATGTTGATGTTTTGATAACTCTTAAATCTCTTTGCGGTCATTTTTAGGTTGAAATTTTTGAATATGGAGAATGTTTTTCTGAACTATTTGATTGATACTCCATTGGCTATGTTGTGCTGTGGGCTGTGCTTTGTGGCTTATAGTTATAATAGAGGTAAAGTGTGCCGGTAATGTTCCAAATTCATAAATATCACAAAAACTATGTTTTAGAAAGATAATAATAATAATGATAATAATAATAATAATAATAATAATAATAATAATAATAATAATAATAATAATAATAATAATAATAATAATAATAATAATAATAATAATAATAATGAAAACTGGTAAAATTTGTACTAAGTGACCTCAGGTGACAATTTGCATTATTAGAGCCTTTGCACAAGTGGTTCCTGGGAAGAGGATATTTTTATTTATTTTTTTGGTTCAATGTTGATAAATAAATAAATAAAGATAAACAAACAAAAATACCCTGAAAATTAATAAATATTGATTATAAATAGAAAAATATATGTATCATAATTTTTGTAAAATTGTAGAGACCCATCTTGGAAATGTCTGTCTATATGCATGTACAGTTGCAGTGGTTACTCACACACGGTTCTAAAGTTTGCATGTCCATAGCATGGTCAAAAGTCCATGTATCCAGATCATTTTCGCAAACCTTTATTATCTTTGGTCGGCTTATATATGCTAATGAAATTTCAAACAGTTCTGTTCAGCCATTCTGGAGAAAATATAAAAGATAGCGTCGAAACAGAATGCAGTATAGTCATTCAAAAAATATATATATATATACAGTGGCATCTAGGGCCAAATGTAATAAAGTACATGACCTAAGTGACCCTGGTAGCAATAACAAAGCAGTTACCAAATGGGACTTGAGAAGAAATTTTGATTATTTTCAAGAAGTATATTGACAAATTCATAAAAAACATGCTTTATCAGCTCCTTTGCAAATTTGGTAGAAGACCACCTGGGACATATGCAGGTACAAAATTGAAACATTTAACAGAACAGTTTTTGAGAAAAGTAAAAAATAAGGAATCTTAATTCTTCTGAGTAAGAAATCAGCACAGCTAATAGTAACAATAATAATAATAATTATAATAATAATAATAATAATAATAATAATAATAATAATAATAATAATAATAATAATAATAATAAAAATAATAATAGAAATAATAAATAAATAAATAAATAAATAAATAAATGAATGAATGAATGAATGAATGCATGAATGAATGAATGAATGAATGAATGAATGAATGAATGAATAAATAAATAAATAAATAAATAAATAAATAAATAAATAAATAAATAAATAAATAAATAAATAAATAAATAAATAAATTGTATTTGTGTCTTTTTGCCCAGGACCACTTCCTAGCAGTCAATACCCTATTCAACAGTCCGAACTCTTTACTCTCCATAAGCTAACCTGTCCCTGTCTAACCTATATACATATGGAATTACTATTGTCCATATTGCACACGTTCCTTTGTAAAATTTTGACATAGCCTGTATCATCCCAAATAAGTTAAAGGGTCTTCAGCGGGTAACTACTCAACATGTTTCGGAGCTTTTTACCCGTACATGTCTCTCTGAGTAGTGGCTCCTTGTCTAAGCTAATATTCAGCAAAGACAACCTACATAATAAAGAATAAATATGAACGTGGCAAATGATGAATTAGCTAAATACGTGAAGTTTTGCTTATAAATGCAGAGCTTCATTATGAAAGAAGAATACCTGTCAAATAAATAAATAAATAAATAAATAAATAAATAAATAAATAAATAAATAAATAAATAAATAAATAAATGAATCAATGAATCAATGAACGAACAAACGAATGAATGAATAAATAAATAAATCAAAGAGGGAATCATCAGGAAAGAATATTGCACATTCTTAAAATAATCGCCACCCCCATGTTTTTGAAGAATCGGATATATCACTCCTACAAATTCCCACATCAAATGATGGGGGTTTTATCATCATTTTTTAAAATCTGTCCATGGTGGAAGCATGCCATATCACTTGACTTCATTTTGGCTCCACGTTGTGAAGTGAAGAATATGTTACCTAAGATCAGTAGTTCTAATTACGTTTGACGCAATTTATAACAAAATACGCCGTATGCACATTAATTCCCCGCCACGAAGCACGGGTTTGACGCCAGGCGATCACGTGGGACGTGCGGGTCACATCACTGTCACAGATGGGGCCATATATCCATTTCTCACAAAATTACGCGGGACGTGCGGGTCACATCACTGTCACATATGGGGACATATGTTTATTTCTCACAAAATTAGCGGGTTTTTTTCGAGAAATTTAATTTCACAAATGCCAAACTGGTATTCATCTAGTACTTCCCGAGCCATATAGAAAGAGACATTTTCATCTGCCTTTATTAAGTATTCTCTATTTCCAAAATATTAGTAATATCCCCCGTGTCCCCACAGGATACCCGTATCTCGCCATATCCCGCCAAGTGAGATCAGACAATCAGGTACGCAGTTCTGGCGATAAATTAATTTGCATATCTCCTATTATCATGTGTGAAAATAAACAGTATACACGTCTTGTGCAGATATAATGATGTTACAAGCATATTTGACACACTCTGCAACCTAAGTACATGAACAGCATTTTAACCATTTATATTTAACGCTTACATAGTTATTCTGGTACGTCGTTGCCATACTTTTGTTATAATATATGAAAGTACTTCATAGGATGCTTCTATTTCGGATCAATTCACGTGTGCTCTTAAATTTTAGCCCGTTTATCTAAATACAATTCGAGCTTTAAAGAATATCAAAAAAACTTTCACAGAATAACGTACACAATTCTCACAATTACTCAATTTGATTGTTTGGCATAACGGTAAGATTTGAGAATAAAGTTTGATCTTAGACCATTAGTCCCCCCCCCCCCGAAACTTTAGAACAAAAGGTAACGGGATGGTTACACACTTTCACTCATACATAAGCAGAGAGGATATAAGTAGGGATTGATACAGCTATTTGTCAGTCCCAAGATGCAGAGATTAGATGGTACACCGTATCTGTAAACTGTGAGAGTCCTGGCTTCTGGCATAGTCCATAAGATCATGAGTACATTGATTATGATTGCAGGTGCCCAACAAAGAAAAACATGAGCACAAACAGAGGCATTATCTTAATGACCTGTAACATAAAAGCGGAAATCTATTTGGTTCTTTGCAGATCAGAAGATTGATAAAAAATAAACACTATTTAGCTTTTGTGGCCTACAAAACAACAACACCCCAAAATAAGCAAACAAAACAAAAAAAAAAAAAAAAAAAAAAAAAAAAAAAAACAAACAAACAAACAAACAAAAAATTGCCCCCCCCCGCCAAATTGTTTCATTGCAGCTTAGAATCACTGATATATAAACACCTTTTAGATTTTGTGGCCTACCCCCCCCCCCCCCCTAAATCATGCATCACTGATGGCCTGGAAGAACTGCTGCAACTGGATACATATGGCACCCCTTTACGCGATGGTACTACAGTGATTTGATTTAATGAGTGCAATCTAATCATTGAAAAAATGGATATTATTCCATGATAAGCCATACTTGTTACCGCTTAGGTTAATTCAGCAAAGCTGCACAGAGGATGATAAAAATACTATGCATGAGGGAACCATATATAGAAGTTAAACTCCCGATTACAATAAACATGGAAGAGTTTTATATTTTTGTGCAGATGTTTAGTCACCCTTGCTAAGACATCCCTTCCTCTATTTTATACAAAATGGACTCTGACAGTCCTGTATTCAGCTTACTAAAGGTGCGTTGACTGAAATGGTCGTGTGACCTTTGGAATTAGACCAAGGTCCCCTTTCTTTAAGGTCAGGCCGTCATCCTATTCAGGGATACAAGTACTATTAAACACTAAATTCACAAAAGTAGTCACGCTATCTTGAGAATTGGGTCAAGAATCACTTTAGGCCATATACAGCAGCATTACAGGCCCAAATTTAAAGTTGTAACTGAGATAATTATCCCGATCACAAGTGAAAGCACAAGCACTTAATGTATTCTGTGACCTTGGCTATATGGCATCAATGTCTCGCATGTTATCTCCAGGCTGGCCCTTTTGGAGGCATTCCACCCTTTGCATGATTCAGGCTTTCACTCACACAGCTATGGTTGTCATCATTTTTCAAATGAAAAGTGAAAAGATCCACCATTACCAAGATACAAATGAATTTGTTAATTTACCCCCTCAAGCTGGTTCAATGTCAAAAATCAACAACACTAAAAGAGACCAGACATGTGACTTTTTTCTTAATGTTGATATGATGATGGTCCTAGGATCCACTAATAAGTCGGTTTGACCTATTGAGGTCACTCAGGTTCAATATAACAACATGGGAAAGAACTCCATTTACATATTCTGGTTTATTTTAATTTAATTGTTACCATTGGCCTTTGATCCACCATGAAACAGGATATAAATCAATATGTTATTTTGTTCTTTCAAGGTCACTCGAGGTCGAATTTACCAATGTATAAAAAACTTAATGGTACTTTTCAATGTAATAATTTATAGTAACCATGGTCCTAGGACTCACCGTTGCCCAGACAATTCTGGGGAAATGAGGCCACCCTAGTCTCCTGGCAACCTCAAGCTGGGAAAGACCAGACTCAAACGTGCAGGTGATTCTGCTCCTATCAAACTCAGAGAGCTGTTAGTGACCAGTACGCCAAGGCATTTTAGATTTGCATTCAGCCCTCTATTGCTGATGGCCCCTTATAAATCTCATAGGCACTCTAATACCAGACACACTTTCTGTACCTTCCTAGTTGTCTTATCACTTTTGGGACCTTTCCTTTTGGTGCAATTGTCCTGCCCATGTTACATAACATTCTCTGTGACACCCATATTTCCATACACACTAAAGAAAAAAGAAAAGCCTATGTTAGAGCGATGGAAATGGGTCATTTCATTCTAGGAGTATTATCGGAAAATGCAAGCATCGTGTTTTGAACAGAGGTAGTGGAATATCAAATCAAGGTTTATTTCCCTGAAATTAGAAGAGAAATATCAGCACTGTGTGGTTTTAGAGAAAAAGTCGAATGGAGCGAGCAAATACAAAAGCTTCATAAATACTCGCAACACCACTTCTTAAAAAAGGGTTCATAGGTCTGCAGAATTGTCCAAATACAATTCAAAGCAATGTATCCAGCAATTTTGCACTTTTTTAGTTTGCCAAACAACGAAAAAATATCATTAAAAGCTTAGAAATTATGTGGGCATGACCATTCGACTAATATAAGCATTCCAATAAAATCCTTAGATATCAGGGAATCATAGCAACACTACCTAATGAACAACATTGGTTTATATGGCCATGAGGGTTTATTTCCAGCTAATTTCAGCATTCCCTCAACGACACTTTGGGCGAGTTTGTCGACAAATGCGAGGACACACAACAACTTGTCAAAATTTTTGAGAAAAACGCAGTGCCTCAAGTGGAACAAATTAAAATCTAGGGTGTCCATGCATTTTCCCGCAGAGACATCATTTAGACATGCGTAGTTCATTGGAGCGCCACCATTTGAATAGATTTGGAACAAACCATCACGAGGCATATTCTTCGAAATTTAAAATGGACCAAGGCAACGGTTTTTGAGAAGGTAAAAATGAGAATCTTTTATGGTCGACATGTAAGGACTAATATTCACTCATCCTTTTTAAAACCCATATGAAGTACATATCAGCTAAGCTGGAATATAGCGATTATAGAGGTCCTTGAATCATCGGACACTTTATTTTAATCCTCAACAAAACACATACTTTGATCACTACTTTGTCTATTTACAGCACGGCAGCGCAATTCGTGCATATGTACTGAGCACAGGTACATGTGACAGATGCCTTGCCAAGTGCAGCAACGCAGACTCTCGCCCCCCCCCCCCCCCAACTCTCTCCACCACCTGCAGCGCTTGTCAATGGGGAGGCCTTTGTCTCATATAAATAAGAAGGTATGAAAGTTTTGACAATGCGGCCGGCACACGCTGATTTGCAGTTGACAAAAAAAATGTATATTAGAACTTTCAACAAAACTAAACCTGTGTTTTCTTTTGTCATTGCATTTAAGTTTATGTGGGTTCAAATGAAATACACTTTGCACTTGCCAATTAAGCGTTAAAATGTTTTTTCTTGCTGTGCTCGTGGCAAACACTCCATTGATACAACTGCCTCTGCATTCACACCAGCGCTTTGGTGAATGCTGAAATCTCATTGGTTGATCCCTTTGTTGTCACGCCTGGGGTCACCTCGTGCTCAGGCAGTTGCCGTGATTCCAACACACAAAATGTATTTTCGCATACCGGTATGTACCTCAAAACAAACTGAGTGATTTTTTTTTTTCATAATTGGGCGTGCGCCGACTGGTAAGTAAATTACAATATGTACAGGACATAATTCAAACAACATCTATCCCTCATAATCATTAAAACGCATACTGGTACTTGTACAACTTAGCCACCGTGATAAATGTTTAAGTGTTTCTGACAGAGATTCTGCATCCTTTAAATTAGTTTATTTTAAGGAGGGTACAGAATAATACAAGAACACCATCAATTAAACAAACGTATTTTGTTTATTAAGGGTATTCAAATAGTCAGCATTGTACAATTTTGACACCTTTCTGAGGAACATGCAAAAATCGTTTTCTTTGTAAGTCATTACACTTTGAAATTTATGTCAGGTTCCCCGATGAACGAAAAATGTAAGTGGCTCATTTACATTGAAAACATTGACCCAAATTAAAGACGTTCGGTACACTGGTGAAAAGAATTTAGAAATCTCTGGTTTTTTGTGTGAACCAAGACATTGGCATTTGAAACAAAATGCAAGCAAAAAATTGGCATGTGACGGTGCTACTTTTGTCGCTAGGTGGCGCTACATGTAAGGACTACAGAAATTTGATAGCAAACATTATATATGTAGGTAAAAGCCAAAAAAAAAAAAAAAAATGAATTAAGGATGCAAAAATATGCATAAAATAATCAATATGAGTGTATGCAATGTATATCAAGCCTTTTAATAACAAATATGTAGACCAAATATGCTGGAATGTGACTTTAAATTCATCTCGTCTTGCAAAAATGTATAAGGGCTCACATTATTTTTTAAGTTTGAAATAGAAAAAATATTTGCAAATCCCTGAAAAATTGTAGGGGATTTCCAAAGTATGCACTGATTTCATTGATTAACAAAAAAAAAAAGATATCATACGGTGCTATTTTTACAAAGAATTCAGGCATGTTGACTTAATTTGTTCTAAGTTCATAGGTACAAGGTATCCATTCATTGTCTAACGTCCATACCATATCAATATATATGTATGTGGGTTTAATAAACGGCAGTACGTCGTTAATTTTATATTCCAGTCATAATATATACTTTCATAGTTTTACTGACAAGAGGCAAACATTTTAAGAGTCTCTCCATAGTGCAATACAGCAATGTGGAAAAAGAGGTAAAAATAAGAATATCAAAATTATAGTTGCCTTAATACATTGTCGAATGGTAACACAGGCAACACATTATCAAATATGCCTGTCCCGCCTTTTGACGCTGGGGTATTACTGTGCCCCCCCCCCCCCCCCCAGTTGGGACAGCGTTTATCGTACCACATTCATAAGAAATGTAAAGTACACTGGCCAAGCCATATCGTTTTTCTGATTCTGTATTTTTTAGGGACAATGTTTTTTTTACATTCCTCGCATACAAGATTATCGGCTAGTACACTTAGTTCCACTATTCTACAACCTTCGTCCCAGTTATAACTGTCAGTGTTTACATGTGCATGTGACATTTGGGGGGTGGGCGTGGCACTTTCGACGGTGGCTTGGTCAGCGTTCGCTGATTGTGTACATGCATTTTGGTCTACCACTGCCGTGTTTCAACGTATTCTGCCTTGTTTTAAAGCATTTAGTCCTTTGTTTTGGCATTTGTTAACAAACCGCCCATTCTTTTTCCTTTTCACTCTTCGTAAAGAATCCATTTTTCTCAAACGGAACTGTGCAAAATAGGAAAAGCGAACAGCAGTTAAAGAAAAAGATTGTTCGAGGTTTTTTTCGGTCAAAAGTGAACAAAAAAAAAAAAAACACAACAAAAACAAAAAAAGGTCTGTGTGAACGTCCCGTCCTTAGCTGACCTTCATATTTCCAACCACAATAAGTCCCATCCTCGTCGGTAGGTAGCTGGAAACATTTGTCTGCAATTTCAAATCATTTTCCCTACTAGTTTTAGAGAAGATACTCTTAAGTTTGTGTCCAAAAATGAACCAAAAAATAATGTCTATGCAGAGAGGTACTGTTACGACAGTATTATGCTCAACTGACCATAAATTCAAAGACTGAAAAGTATCCTGTAAACTTCAGAATCAGATCAAAGTCCCCTTTCTTTAAGACCAGTTGTGGAAGCACTTGTTCAACGGTTTTGAAGTGACAATTGAATACAGTAGCTCAATAGCTCTCAAATTACGACTAAAGACGCTACATGCACAAAAGTAGTGATATGGATTGAGGAAAATGGGCAAAATCAACCACTTGTATCTTATTTCAGCTCTTATACAGGATCCTCATCATGATAAACACTGAAATTGTCGAGGAAATGATTTTCATGATACGAAGAGAGCAATGCAAACAACTAAAGTGTCATGTGATCCCGAATATATGACGTCAATGGTGCCCATTTGCACTGCCAAACTGCCCTTCCTAGAGAACCATCATTGTTTGAAATGCATAAGTCATAGGTTACACAGACCTGGAGTAATTTATGAAACTGAAAAGTGATGGGATCCACAACTACCAACATGTCAGCCAAAATATCAGTTTTATCTGTCAATGTTTCTCTAGGCCAAAATCATCAATACCAGAAGAGCCCATATGGATGTTTTTCAATTAATGTACGATAGCAAACAAGGAATGAGAATCCACCATTACCAAGATACAAGCCAATTTATCAGTGTCACGTTTCCATATCAACCGATGTTGAAACTAACAACACCAAAGAAAACCCTATAGATACTTTCTCCTTGAGTCAAACAGTTAAACATGGGCCTCGGGTTTACTATTGCTGCTACCCATAGAATAATAATCCTAACAAACTGCAATGCCACCTGTGAACTAATCCAAGTTGACATGTCACCAGATGTGTATCCATATATTTTCGTAACAGTCGCTCAATCAGTTTGGCAGAAGATTTATTCAATGTAATGCTGTAGGTTTTTGTAGCTGTGAAAACTGTTGATTACCATCATAATGCTCGTAAGCCCCTATAGTTATCAATAGGAATAAATGCCGTAACTGATAAGTATCTAAATTAAAGAAAAAAATTGCCCATAAGTAAAGAAGTAAATTCAGCATAACTGCATGCCACATAAACAAGTTGTACTCCTCAATGCAATACTGACACGTGGTGTTTAACAAATTAAACATATTACCATGTTTTCTAAAGAACATTTAGGCTTCCTCAGAAACATTATCACTTCGCCCTTTGACCAACGCAAGTACATAGCTTAACCAAAGCACATCATTCTTGGCCTTTCGTTTTAGGAATTCAATCTGGAGTTAAAAACCGCGATAATATATTAATTATTTTTTCATTTGCACAGGACATGCGTGAATCTATCTTTCATCCCGATTTGACTGGTGAAAAGCATATTAAAATCAGCCAAGAGGCATTCTACACGCATGCTTTCTATGTTTAACGTAGATGACCGAGATGTCTTCCAAGAGACAATGCGTTATATAACTGATGTCATAGCATATTTTTCCTCGAGAACTTAAAAATAGATTACGTCTTTTTTCTTCTTTTGCTGTCAACTCAGCTGACTGACAAGTTAGGCGAACCAAAAAAGTGCCAGGTCTACCATGTCTCTTTTTGCCTTTGGTGGGTTTTAAATGTTAAAGCCTATATATTTTGGAAAAAAAATTAGTCTGCTATTAATGAAGAATATTTCAAAGGTGGAGAAGACTGGTTTAAAATCACCGGTTTACAGATTAATATTAATATTTTTGGTAATTTTTACATCTCTGCCCACTTCCTGTATTTACCTTTGTTCTCATTGTTGGTTTGTAATCTGTGAAGAAGGGTAATGTTGTTTTTACCTATTTCCTTCTCAACCTGCCCTACTTATGCAGTGTTCCAAAATGTCTGGCATTCCATGACGACTGTTGTTTTTACTGTTACCCTTTTCTAAAATTCAAATGAGAGAGAGAGAGAGAGAGAGAGAGAGAGAGAGAGTTATATATGACCACATTGTTTCTTAATGTTGGTTGGTTGTAGTTTCCAAACAGTCAATGCAGATGCAAGGCATCAATAATGCCAGGTCCAAACACAAGTCAATTCCAGGTATCATTTATACAGACACCAGGTACATACCCAAAAAGATTTGACGTAATGCCGCAATTGTATCGGATGCCCACATGACAACAGTGAACAGAAGTGTTTGATGTGTGGTACTGGTTTGCAGAGAGCTTACTGGATGTGTTCCAGATTTAGGAATTCACCATTTTCATCAACAATATCAGTAATGAATTTAATACCCTTTTCATACCATTTACGGCAAATATGGGTTTTGCGTGTACCGTTATATTCTTATTTAACCATAATATTTCCTTACACACAGAAACTGCCGATTTTGGTTGGAAAATAGACCTGAATTCATTCCAAACTTTTAAAATTTGAGAGTAGAATACAGGAATCCTAGTCCATATTGAACCAATAGAATAACGGCTTATGAATAAATTAAGAATTCTAACACCTGGAAAAAACTTTTGAATAACATGTTTCTACTTAGCATGTTCTTCACTTAATATACGTTGTACCAATGTTGTAAGTAGTGAATTAACTTTCATCTTAAAATTAGGAACTTTTAATCCACTATGACCTGTTTTTTTTGTACATAACACCCCTTTTTACTTTTGGTATAGTACTGACCCAGATAAAGATATCAATTTCTTTTTGTACCTTGTTATCATTTCAGAGAGAGAGAGAGAGAGAGAGAGAGAGAGAGAGAGAGAGAGAGAGAGAGAGAGAGAGAGAGAGAGAGAGAGAGAGAGAGAGAGAGAGAGAGAGAGAGAGAGAGAGAGAGAGAGAGAGAGAGAGAGAGAGAGAGAGAGAGAGAGAGAGAGAGAGAGAGAGAGAGAGATTAAGTAACACCATTGAAGTACTGTAAACTAGTTTAGAAATCCCCAATGTTTTCAAAGCAAAAATTTTCCCAATAATAAACAAGTCTTGCATTTTCCAAATATTTAAAACATCATGCATGAGCTGGATCTTATCATGAAAATTTCTAACCTGCATATCAAGTTCATTAGTAAATAATTTCACACCTAAAGTAGAAAAGTCCCGAGTAATCCATTTTGCAGGGATGTTTGCCAGGCTGTCTTCCTGTTATTCTTACCGACCCATATTTTTTTCTGTATTCTCTTAATTCAATTTTAAACAAGAGTCCTTAATATTTTGCAAAAGCACTAGTACAGCATTTCAAGATTCTTCATGCAATACAAAACGGGTGGTATCATCTACAAGTTGACTTAGTTTTATCTCTTCTGATCCTACAGAAATGATTTGTATCTAAGGATTTGCTTTAATATGAATAGGTAATAGTTCAACGGTCAGTACAAATAGAAAAGGAGATAAAGGACAGCCTGGACAAACTCCTCTGCATGAGGAAAAAAGGGTGAGGAATATCCGTTATTAATGACACAACTATATAGGCCTATATGTATACATGATTTAAACCCATTTGCGGAAATCTTCACCAAACTTGAATCCTTGCAAAGCTTTATCCAGAAAATGCCATTCCAAAGTATCAAATGCTTTTTCAAAGCCAATCAATAAAATCAAACTGGGCAGGTCACGTTAGCTTGTTAATTTAATAATGTATGAAATTTGTCTTGTATTTTCCCCAATATATCGGCCCTTAACATAACCAGTCTCATCTGTGTTCATCAGTAAGAGTTTTTGCGACCTTAATGCCATTACTTTTGCATGGAATTTATAATCTACATTCGAAAGTGAAAGAGATCATTAAGGATTCAAGTACAATGAGTTTTTACTATCATTTATTATTTTTGTGTGTGTTAATGGTGTTACTCCTCGTCTTTGATCTACTGACAGTAAGCCTTTGTCAAAGGCGCAATAAAAAATGTTCATTAAAACTATCACAGCTGCTGCTGTACATGGTGAACTAGGTTAACTTTGTAACCTGTTCACATTACATTTTGATGCATTGTGCAAAGTACTGTCTGGGAACACAATGTTTACGTCAGACTGATTTGGTTTTGAAGTCTTCTTGTGTGGCAGTTAACGTAAAAGAGCTCACTATATACAGCCTTTATGCACTAGGCATGGCGTAGAAAATGTGTTACAAAGCTCTAACCCAAGGTATAATTTTGAAAATATTCCATTCAGACTAAGAATGGCCATGCAAAAACTTTGAGATAAATGGTTCTTAAATGTAGACAGAAATGATCCTAGATCAAAACTGAAATGCTACAAGGAATTCAAAAATATTTTGAATTGGAAAATTATCTCCTAAGTGAAAAGAATTCTGTATTCAGGCAAGAATTTGGTAAACTGAGAACCAGTTCTCACAATTTGCATATTGAACCTGGCAGGCATAAAACACCAGTAACTCCTTTAATTTTACGATTTTGTCAACTAGCTTCACAACAATCGTGAAGTTTGAAAAGCATTTCCTGTTGCAATTGTCCTTATTTTATTCAGGAAAGAAATTCTTTGTATGACCGATTACATTCCACTTTTGTTCACCTTCTAAATCCAGATACTAGTAACAGTTTTACGTTCCTAATGGGTCTAATAAAGGTGACACAGATGTGGCTGCGCTCCTTGTCAATTTAGTAAAAAGAAATTATTTTCTGCATAATCCTAATTTTAGTAACTACAGGTCTCAGGTTAGTTGTATAGACCCCACTGGAGGAAATCATAAAGAGAACGATCTCCTGTACAAGCACATCATCTATGTCTCCTGTTATGTGTGTCATCTTTTAGTTGGTAACGTTTTTTTCTATTTTATGGTGTGCTGTGCTGTGCTGTCACTGCTATGATCCTATCTATGGATATGTGAATAAAAATCAGAATCTGAATCTGAATCATATACAATATATGTATACATATAATTACAATTTAAGTGGCAATAACTACATGTATGCAGTACAAATACGTTACTGTCTTTGTTTCCTTTTTGTATAAAAACTGACACACAACAGGAACTAGTCAGATACCCTTTCTACAGTATATGTGTGGAAAAGGTCTCATCCCACTGGTTAAAAAACAAAAGCCAAGAAACAAAAACGAAGAAAAAAACAAAAACAGAACTAAAAACAAACACAAAACAAAACATAACAAAACAAGAAAAAAAATCTTCAAAGTTTCCCACTGCAGGCATGAATAAATCTCTGCGATCACACAATTCTACACATTAATTGTTTCACACTCCAATTCTGTACTTATTTAATTCATAAATTTGTCAAAACAGCCATTGTTGATTGGACGGCTGTTATGTTTTGATGGTCTAGCTAATTCAGCACCAGCTCCCGTTTTGATCAAAGATACACATTGCTGAGGTTCGATGGTTTCATGGGATAAGAGCCAGCTCTGGTAGCTCCAGGGTCAATGATTCTGTGCACTGTTTAGTTACAGTAACATGATGCTGGAGCATTGTGATACGGGAAAGTGTATTGGGGGGGGGGGGCGGAATTAAGTGAATTTAGGACAGACATGCATCAACTATTTCTTCTTGTCGTTGGATTTGACAATGACAGACACCCATATATTGAACTGGGAATAGCACCTCTATTTACAATAATTTTGAAGATCGGGAGGATTTAGCATTTATATTACTTGTAGTTAGCGTATTTAATGTTTTACCCAAATCTGAGGATAAAAAACTGAAAGACTCGAAAAGAAAACGGCTCTGCAGCAAATCAGTCTGTGTGCCTTGAAATTAATAAAGTTTAAAATGTTTCATTTTTAATGATAATCAAACGTATCTTGACCGTAATCATTTGAATTGATATTGCCCCTTAATCTTTAATATGTTTTGATTTTGAATCAATCGTTAAGGCAGGGATTTTCCTTGACGATTTTAAACTAGCCAAAGGTACTCCAATACACATTTCTGGTCCCTCAGACGACAGGAATAGTTATCGTCCTATTTCAGTTTTCATGAAAACCAAACTTGGTCTGTTGCAATATCTGAAGTCTTTTATCCCAACAAAATATGTTAACATGTTGTACAATGCCATAGCTAAACCAAATATTGACTACTGTGACACTGTCTGGGGGAATTGCAATAAAGGTACGGTTGAGAAGGATTTCAGGATGCAAAAAAGAGCAAGTTGGATTCTAACTGGCGCACCCTATTATGCCCCTTCTGCACCACTTTTCAAACCCCTTAGTTTGACCTCCCTCAGCAGGAGCATAGAGTTCAATGAATGTGTTCTAGTTTATACAGCTTTGAATAACTTAGCTCCAACTTACATTCATGATAAATTAGTACATACCACTGAAGTCGCCAGCAGATCTACCCGTTCCACTTTAAAAATGCCACCTTTACATACCAAAATAAAAAATCACCGTTTATCTAAACAGCTTTCATAGTCATGCCTACATTTGTGAGGCCTAAGCTTTCTTCTCGAAAAACGGACGACTGGCGTCTGCACTGGCTTTTTTTCAAAACCAGATATTGAGACCATATAAACAGATAGCCGCTGAATTAGAGCCACCCTAGCGCTTTCTTTTAGTGTAATTAATGAATCATATTATTCATATTAATGTCATGTATGTAACCATAATGTATATATCGTATATTCTTTTTTAATGCAGGGACACGATAAAAACTAGCAGGAGCTAACCACGTGACTGTAGTCATGTGTTTCCCTGGATAAAAAAAATTGTCTTGTCTCATCTTGCTTTCAAGTGGTGAACATTAAAGTCTTCTGAGTGTGCCTAATCCGCACAATTTCACATTTTACAACTGTCATTTCCATTTCATTGGATGTACAGACCAATCAATTGATGCGGCTATTGACACCTGCATGTGCAATACATTTGAAAGTATTCAACATTTAAATTTCAGAAGGGTCCCTAATTAGTATAAAATCCTATTTTACACCTTTTCCTTTCATTCCATTTCAATTCATTGGATGCACCTTTAGAACAAAAGTAAAAAATTGAATTTGAATTGAAACCTCTATTTGTAATAACGAAAACAATCTATATAAGCAAATCAGTATGTGTGCCCAGCAGCTAATGTATTGTGTTTAATCATACATTGACTTCATTCAATATTGAGAGTACTTCAAACTCTAAATCTTGAATATCTTCCGACCTATAACAGTAAAAAAGTGCAATTCCAACTGCTTCTGGTATGCAGATACAATATGGTGCATCTAATGAAGGACATAAAGTTGTAGCAGTTAAAATTATGTCCATTAGAAGCCTTTCACAATTTGAACCTTGAATATCATCAAAAGTTCAGAGTCATGTGTACCAAGCAGCTTACACATATAGCAAAACCTCCCAATACAGGGCATCATTAGCACCGATACAAAGTGCCAACTGCAGGGAGGTGTTCACTCCAGAGTGGGTCAGTGTTTCACATTTTAAAATTTGAATAGCATCAGAAGTGAAGACTCAGATATACCCACAGTGCCAAGGTTTACTTTCAGTGAAACCTCTATCAGAACACCTTTTGGATTTGTAAAAGGTGCCAACTGTAGGGAGGTGACCACTCCAGAGAGGGTCGGTTCTTTTAAGTATGTACATGTAGAAATAAACATTATTTGTATGCGCATAATGCAATTTATGCTTAAAATTATGAAGGGGAAATAATTGCATGTAAAACATAGAGCCATTATACAGGTAGCTCTATGGTAAAACATAACTCTGTTTCTTTATCACATGAAAATGAAAGTAAAAAAAAAAAAACAAACACAAGAACTGATCAAGTGCTAGAGTTCCTATGAAGTACAGGTCTCACCGTTAAGGTTTCAAGAAAAAGAAAAACAAGAGGATCATGATGATCCTGTGCTCAGCTGACATGCATCTCCTCATTTAAAAAAAAATATCCAAAAATTTATGCAAAAATCAATGCAGTGTGACCTTTTGCACAACATATGTAGGACCTATCAAAGGTAAAATTCTACAAAGTGTGACATAAACGTGGCGAAAATTATCTAAGTTGTTTCCATTACAAGAAATCTCCATGTTTGAGTTTCGTATAATTTGTTTTATTTTTTACTTTTTCAAAAAATGAATGAAAATATGAACTGAGTCAGCCTTTTGAGCAACTTTGTTTGACCCTTCTACAAGGAACATATCCACCAAGTTTTAGCTTAATCCGAGTGACGGTTCTGGAAAAGAAGTCGAAAATAACAAAAACACACAAAAAATCATAAATTGAAAAAAATTTGCAGCACCACCTGGTGAACAACTTCTGAACTAAGATTCCCCGAGAGTGTCCCTGTGAGATATCAAAGCAACTGGGTGAGTGGTTTCGGAGAAGATTTTTTAAGATTTGCCCCCAAAATGAACAAAAAAAATCATAAAAAATCCAAAAATCAATAGAGCGTGATCATATGAACAAATTTGCTAGAGATCTACCAAATGCACATCCCCACCAAGTTTGAAGTAAATCTGGCCGCAATTATTAAAGTTATAACCATTAGAAGAAATTTCCGTGTTAAACCTTCCTAATAAAACTTGTACAGATTTTTGAAAATAATTCATTAAAAATCCAAAAATCACTGGAGCGTGACCATTTGAACAAACCTCGTAGAAACCCACCCAAGGTACATTACCACCAAGATTAAAGTTAATCTTGAGGACGGTTTTAGAGGAGAAGTCAAAAACGTGAATCAGCATTAGAATGTCCATTGACTTGCATAGGAAAGCTGCATTGACCGATAAGTACCCGAATTGAAAAAATCGTTAAAAATCAGGAATTCGTAGCATTCCCACATAGTGAACAACTTTGTTTGACCCTTCTACAAGGAACATTCCACCATGTTTCAGCTTCATGTGAGTGACGGTTCTGGAGAAGAAGTCGAAAATAGCTAGAACACACAAAAATTCGTAAAAAATCAGAAAAAGAATTGCAGCGCCACCTGGTGAACAAATTAAAAACTACGAGTTCCAGGGAGTGTTCCTGTGTCATATCAAAGCAATTGGGTGAGCGGTTTCGGAGGAGAAGATTTTTTAAGATTTATCAAAAAAAAAAAAAAATCATTAAAAATCCAAAAATCACTGGACCGTGACCACTTCAAGAAACTTGGTAGAGACCCACCCAAGGCACATCTCCACCACGTTTGAATTGGATCTGGCCAATGGTTTTGGAGAAGAAGTCGAAAATGTGAATTAGCATTAGAATGCTAATTCACTTCCATAGTAATCAATAGGAAAGCTGCATTAACCGATAAGTACCCGAATTAAAAAAATCGTTAAAAATCAGGAATTGGAAGCATTCCCACATAGTAAAAAAACTTTGTTTGACCCGTCTACAAGAAACATATCCATCATGTTTCAGCTTCATGTGAGTGACGGTTTTGGAGAAAAAGTCGAAAATAGCTTTTACACATAAAAATTCATAAAAAAATAGAAAAAAATTGCAGCGCTACCTGGTGAACAGATTAAGAACTAGGAGTCCCAGGGAGTGTTCCTGTGTGATATCAAAGGAATTGGTGGAGCGGTTTCGGAGAAGAAGATTTTTTAAGATTTCACCCAAAATGAACAAAAAAATTTCATAAAAAAATCCAAAAATCACTGGACCATAACCGTTTGAACAAACTTGGTAGAGACCCACCCAAGGCACATATCAGACGAAGTTTGAAGTGGATCTGGCCAACGGTTTTTGAGAAGAAGTCGAAAATGTAAATTGTGGACGGACGGGCGACGGAGGGCCTACCCTCCCAAAAGCTCAGCTGACTTATCAGCTGAGCTAAAAATAGGAATACAAGTTGCAAAATGTGCAACGCTCATGAAGTAACCAAGAGGCTAACACTGGGTGCAAGATGGCTAAAATTTTCTCTAGGATAGCAGCATTCCTCCGCATGTATTACACATATTAACTGCTCTGAGAATAGCTTGTGACTCAGTCCAGTGTTTTAACTGAAAGAGTTAATGGAATGCAGGCTACTCCTTATCATTGCTTCTCTATGCAGAGCTAGTTTATATGTTCACACTTCCTACTGAGTCCTTTGCATCATGGTTCATTGGAAGCATATATGTCACAAACCTATAAATTGAAATTAGAATGACATCTCTATCTACAATAGTTTTGGAGATATTCAAGAATTAAATTTGTGCATTCACCTAATTTGCATGAATTAAAGTGCAAGAACTTTGGGTCATGGTTCATTGGATGTGGCCTATGTCATAAACCTAAATTGGAGTTGGAAGGGCACCTGTATCTACAATAGTTTTGGAGCAATAAAAAAACTTTATTACTCAATTGTTCAAGTGCCCCTAATCAGCATGTGCATTGAAATTTTTTGTCTATCTGCAATCCGTTGGAAGATATGGAGCTTTAAAATTTTATTTGTTCCTCCATCATGACTAATCCACAGGTGGGTCAGCCACAGTGAAAAGTTTGATGGTTTTTAGAATAATTATGTCTGAGACAAACGCTGGACAAGTTTGGTCAGAAAGAAAGAAAGAAAGAAGGAAGGACGGAAGCAAGCAAGGAAGAAGGGAAGGACAGAAAAAAGAACTACAAATGAACATTTGCTTCATATTAAATCTGTCTGGGTGCCTTGAAAATAAGAACAGTTTGGAGTGCAATTTTGTGTATTGGCCTAATTTATATGCTACAACTTTTGTTCTCGGTTCATGGAATGTGTCCATCTCACAAACGTATAAAGTAAAGTTGGAATGACACCACTATCTACAATAGTTTTGAAGCTATTCTTGATTTTAATTGTGTATGTTTGACTAATTTGCATATATGAAAATTCTGCAACTTTGGTTCGTGGTTTATTAGATGCAGCTATGTCACAAACCTACAAATTGAAGTCAAAATGGCATCTCTATATACAATAGTTTTGAAATTGTTGAAGATTTAAATTTTGTGTTTTTCACCTTATTTGTCTAAATCAAAATTTTCCAATTTTGGTTCAGCGGATGCAGCCATGTCACAAACCTAGAAATTGAAGTTTTAATGACATTGCTGTGTTTAAAGGTTTTGAAACTATTCAAGATTAAAATTTTGCATGTGGCCATATCACAAACGTATAAGCTGAAGAATGAATGAGACACCACTTTTTATAATAGTTCTGAAGCTATTCAAAATTTAAATTTTGTGTATTTTGCCTTACTTGCATAAATAAAAGAAAACTTACGACTTTGGTTAATGGTTCATTGGATGCACATATGCCACAAACCTATAGAGTATAGTTGAAATGGCATCTCTATCTATAACAGTTTTGACCACTATTCAGGATTTAAATTTTGTATCATTCATTTTATTTGCATAAATTTAAAGTCTAAACTTTGGTTCACGGTTCATTAGATGTGGCTATGTCACAAATCTTCAAGGTAAAGTTGGATGGCACCTCTATGTATAATGGTTTTAAAGTTTTTCAAGATTTAAATTTTGTGCATTCTCCTTATTTGCATAAAGTAAAATTTCACAATTTTGTTTCTTTCGATGCGGCTATGTCACAAACTAACAAACTGAGCTCAGAATAACCTTTCTATCTATAATAGTTTTAAAGCTATTCAAGATTTTAATCTTGCATATTCAACTTGATTGCATAAATTAAAACTCTACAACTTTGGTTTATGGTTCATTGGATGCGGCTTTGTCACAAACCTATAAATTGAAGTTGAAATGGCAACTCTTTCTATGATAATTTTGGAGATATTCAACTCTTACATTTTTCAGTGCCCCTAATTAGCATAATATAGAATTCTACAACTTGTATTTAATGTCCATTTTATTGATATGTGTCATAAACTTATACATGTACATTCAAATTGTGTGCCTATCTGCAATCGTTTGGAATGTATGGAGCTGTTAAAATTTTAATTGCTCGTAATTTTGCATAATGTTAAGCATCATGACTATTCCAAACGATTGGGACAATTTCACTGGCAGGTCAGGCACAGCGGCAAGTGTAGTGGTTTTCAAATAATTGTGTCTGAGAAAACCCCCAGACAAACTGGGTCTGCAAGAAACAAGGAAGGAAGGAAAGAAAAAAATAGAAAAGATTGCCTCACAGCAAATCTGTGGGTGCCTTGAAAATGAGAACAGTTTGAGATACTACACTTTGGCATTGTTCAATATAATCTAAATTTGTGTATTGGCCTAATTGACATAAATTAAAATGCTACAACTTTAGTTTCCGGTTCATGGGATGTAGCCATACCACAAACTTACAAAGTGAAGCTTGAATGACACCACTATCTATAATAGTTTTAGTGGTATTAAAATTTTTAATTTTGGAAATTTGCATACAAAACAGCTTGCAACCTTGGCACATGGTTCATTAGATGCGGCTATGTCACAAACGTTTAATTGAAGTGGGAATGGCACCTCTGTGTATAATAGTTTTGAAGTTATTTAGGATTTAGATTTTGTTAATTTGCCTTGTTTTAATCAATCAAAATCAAAATCCTACAACTTTGGTTCGTGGTTCATTGGATGCACCTTTGTCACAATCCTATAAAGCATAGTGAAATGGCAAGTCTATCTAAAATAGTTTTGAAGTTTTTCAAGATTTAAATTTTGTGTACTCACGTACTTTGCATAAATTAAAATTCTTCAATTTTGGTTAACTCGATTGGGCTCTTTCAAAAACCTACTAGGTGATGTTGGAATATCACCCCAATCTATAATAGTTTTTTAGGTATTCAAGATTAATATTTTGCATATTCGCCTTATTTCAAAGCACTAAATCACTTAGCTCCAGGCTACCTTCGTGATAAGTTAGTATATACCGGTGAAGTCACCAGCCGACCTACCCGTTCCACATCAAAATGCCACTTTTATATTCCAAAACCAAAAATCGCCGTTTACCGAAATAGTTTCTCACACTCAGGCCCACATTTGTGGAATTGTCTTCCCGAAAGTGTACGGCTAGCGCCTTCATTGGCTCTCTTCAAAACCAGATATTGGGACCATGTAAACAGATCTATAGTCACCTAATTTTCTACCAAAATGCTCCATTTTTGTCATGTACAAGAACCATTGTGTACATTTTAACTTTTTTTATGTATGTTACCATTGTGTATACATTGTATCTTATGTATTGTATTGTATATGGTACATTGTTTTAATTGCAGGGCCACAATGAAAACTAGCTGTAAGTTAATCATGTATTACCCTGGATAAATAAAGTTGTCTTATCTTATCTTAAGTTGGAATGGCATGTCTGTTCGTAAAAGTTTTGAATTAGACAGTGTGATTACCATATCCAAACCGTAGTCCTAATGAAACAAATCCAAGTCAATTCCGACCAAAGGCAATGTTCCTTGGTATGTATAGCTGAAACATATATAGTTCGTATTTACCCAAAAGAGACCAAAACGTAAGTGCAAAGGTCCATAGGGGGGAAAAAAACCTTATCTAGTTTTCACATGACAGAATGCAAAAAGTTTTGTTTGAAATTATAGGCCTATTTCAGTAAATTGGCTTGAACAGTTGTATCATTCATGCACATACAGGACCATACAATTTATGAAAAGGGACCAAAATTTGCATCACATCAAAGAATTTGTAAGCGGAGGTTCTTAACTTGTTGAAAATGTCTATAAAATTCAGTATTTAAAAAGGTACTACTTGCAACCACCATCTCAACAATGATCATCATCTATATAAGTCCACACACTGACACCAACACCAACATCAATCCATCAGAAAAGCCCTCTAGGCCTAAAATGACCATCAATAAGAATCTAAACAACATGATTATATAATTCGATGTGTTTTAGGCATGTAGTTAAAGATATGATGTTGTTTTAAAGCTTTTCAAGATTTAAATTTTGAATATTCACCAAATTTGCATAAATTAAAATCCTACAGCTTTGTTTCATGGTTCATTGGATACGACTCTACCACAAACCTATAAATTAAACTTGGAATGGCATCTCTTTCTATAATAGTTTTGGAGATATTCAACTTTTTAAATTTGTCAACGCCCCTTAGCATAATTTAAAATTTTACAACTCTCATTTCCTGACCAGTATATTGACAGGTGTCACAAACCTAGACATGCACATTGAAAATTGGTGTCTGTCTGCACTAGTTTGGAAGATGTGGACCTTTTAAAATTTTATTTGCCCCTGATTTGCATAATTTTACACACCGTGACTATTCCAAATGACATGCATAATTTCATTAGTAGATAAGGCTATATACCAAATATGGTGAATGCAGGTGCAGCAGTTTGGATGCCATGGAAGGAAAGAAAGAAACAAAAAGAAAGAAAGAAAGAAAGAAAGAAAGAAAGAAAGAAAAGAAAAACCGAGGAAAAAGATATGTCTTGGTTGGCACCCAGACATAAAGAAGGAAAGGAAGAAAATAGAATTCTTGGAAGAACAGCCAGACAAAATAAAGTATATTTGTGGAAAAAAGGGCTGTGTTAGCGCATAGACTTGTTGAATAAAGTATTTGAGGGAAAAGAGAGTCTATTTGAGGGAAAACAAAGTCTGTGTTAACACACATACTGAACAAGCACACCTGTGTGAAGACCTCTATTGACCCAGGCCAGGTCATGTTATCCATTTATGTCTCAAGCATTGCTAACCTTCCAATACTAATAGACATATCAGTGTAAACAGATGGCGTGGCAAGTGCCTATGGTATCGAGTCTGTTGGTGACAATTGTTCTAGTCAACAATAATAATGTCCAAACCTGTCGCGTTTGTCCTCAGTTGATGTGCAGCAGGACCAAAGTGAAACATTAAACCAATTTACCAACCGCAACAGCTTCTGCCCCTTCAGGTTATTCTATGCAGGAACGTGCACTTCCCTGATCCATGTTCTACCCTGCTTAAAGTGGAAGATCTGAAGCCAGCACCTTTGGATAACCTCTGTCATTGTTTGGATGATGTCTGTGAACTATGGTCAGGTAATTACCTTTAATAACTGTACACTAACATTAAGGGCTAAATTTGTTTTAGGCCTACTTTAAATGAATGTAAGTGTTTTCCAAAGTGGGATGATTGGTATCCCGTAAAACTGCTTTAACCCACTGCCAAAATGTTGGTAACCTGTTCCAAGTCAGGTTAGAAGATACTCTCATTCGTTTAAATTTCATTACTGTTGGTCATGGATCCTTCTGACTATGAACACTAGCATGTCTTACTATTTCGTAAATGATACTGGATCTGACAAGGTAAAATTGGAATTCGGTTTGGTCTCATCACTTTCATTGAAAACTGTTGTCCGCTTTTTTTTTCATGGAACTTTTATATATTTGGTAACAATTTGAACATTCAGACATTTTCTGCACATATTGCAGTGCATTAAGTGTTCCAAGTGTAGTGAAACTGATATTGTTTTTTCATAATTGTCTGATGAATATAGTTTGTTATTGTTAAGGTCATGTCAGGTTGGCACAGTGTTTAATCTACTCTCTCTCTCTCTCTCTCGTATGAATAATTAGCATCTAAATCAGCTGACTGACAAGTTGATCTACGTCTGATTATAAATGAAAAAATTTAAAACTGTTACAGGAAAACAGTTATACTTACAGTTACCTTTAGGAATTTCAACATAATTCCCCCCTCTCTCTCTCCCTCCCGCCCTCCCTCTCTCCCTCTCTCTCTCTCTCTTTTCATGCAACCTAATTCTTTCTCTGATAAAGGTAGTAGAATTTTACAATAATTAGGACTATTTTACACTTTGACCTTTTGAACTTTATAGAACCACGAGTTATATGTATAATATGCTGACTTGCAGATGACTTACAATGGCATACTACATTTTTTGAATTCTAAATTATTACCCTAATAAGTGACTTATTAGATGACTTGTGGGATTCTATGCTTTCTTGAACATTTAAATTTCCTTTCAAAAATACTTCTGGAAACTAACTTGAATGTGACTGCAATCCTTACACATTTTGGCTATTGTAATGCAATTTTTGACTACATTTTACTGGTTTGAGGCCTAATGTCACTTGCTTCTGGCTGATGTATAACATTTGAACCAATGCACTTGCTATATTTGCAAATTCAAACACTTTTCTTTTTGAAATACTGTTAGTTTATCTCCTTTAAAACAACATCATGTCTTTAACTACATGCCTAAAACACATCGAATTATATAATCATATTGTTTGGATTGTTGTTGATGGTCATTTTAGCCCGGGGGGGGGGGGGGGGCTTTTTTTCTGATGGATTGATGTTGGTGTTAGTGTCACTTTGTGGACTTATATGGATGATGATGATTGTTGAGATGTTGGTAGCAAGTAGTACCTTTATAAATACTGAATTTTATTGACATTTGCAACAAATTAAGAACCTGCTCTTACAAATTCTCTGATGTGCTGCAAATTTTGGTCCCTTTTCATAAATTGTATGGTCCTGTATGCGCATGAATGATGCACCTGTTCAAGCCAATTTACTGAAATAGGCCTATAATTTCAAAAAAAACTTTTTGCATTCTGTCATGTTAAAACTATAGATGGCTTTTTCGACCCTATGGACCTTTAGACTTACGTTTTGGTCTCTTTTGGGTAAATACGAACTATAAATTTATGTGTTTCAGCTATACATACCAAGGAACATTGCCTTTGGTCGGAATTGACTTGGATTTGTTTCATTACGACTACAGTTTGGATATAGTAATGACACTGTCTAATCAGTTTTTCATATTTGTGGATAGTCTGATACATAACTACATGCTCCCAAAACTCAGATGTGTGAACAAAAAATTTATATGAGAAAATTGATCTCAAAATTTTTGTTTACACTGAAAAGTTTAAGCAGTGCCTCGCACATGGGTTTGTTTGCATGGGCATGATAATGAACCATGTCATTGTTTGCACAGTCATCAGTCCATGACCGCTGCAAACGAATTGAGCCATTGACAAGGGTCACTCAAAGAAAAAACCACTAGCCATGGAGGGAAGAATGGGACATTTCAGACTAATCACTACTATTGTTCTAATTACTTTGAAATTCTCTATTAATGTAAAAACAAATTAGCACAATCCAAATACTGTTCCCCAAATATAGAAAAGCTGCATGTGAACCCAAACCCAAACAAGCTAAGTGTGTTGTTCCCAAGTTAAAAAATGCGAGATTTAAGCCACAATATATACTTTTTTTTTTAATGACAACATTACAGAGGAAAAGCTACAAGTTTATTTCACACAATAACTAAAACACTGGACAGAAGAAATGAGTATGGTTTGGTTTAAACGTATTTTATTTCCAAAAGAAAAACAATTGGGAAGAAGGGCAAAGCCCTATATTAATCCCTCTTGTGGAGAAAAGACGGAAACACAGGACTGAGAAATGAGTATGCGTCCTATAACAGCCATAAATGCATAAGAATGGGCAACTTTTCTTTCAATGCGATTTTCTCGGAACTGTTTTTTGCTGAACCTCTGCAATTTGTATCTCGCCTCACAAACGTACAAATTGCCCGATCACATAAAAATCAACGGGCATCAAAAGTAAAATATCATATCCAGGAACGATTCTCAGGATTTTTTTCTGACAATTCTTTCCGTGACTCTTGGACCAATTTATAGAAAGAAATTGAACAACCTGTCAGGACTACATTAAAAATTGTATAACTTTTTATTTGTGCTATTTCGGAACTAACCATTGAATTATATCCTGGATATGGATATGTGTTTTAAATTTCTTCTGATTTTAACTGGAAAAAACAAAACAATTTTGTGTGACTTCTGCACGATAAAGGTAAAGATCCTACCAAGTCAGAAACAATGCTATAAAATCTCAAAAAAATCCAATTCTGCAACCCCCCCCCCCCCAAAAAAAAACTATGGATACAAATTTAAGGATATGTAGTAGACAGAAAATATATGGGTTTAATGTACTTGTTAAAAAAAATAAATGGGTAATTTCGTCCAAAGTTGCCAGTCTTACAGCGCACTAGCTTCACAGCCTCCACCTTAACAGACCTTTGCCTGGTAAAACTAACTGTTTGCTAGCATAGTTCTGATAATGCTTGAATTGCCACCAGAATTATCAATAGCACAAAGTGAGCATGTTTTAGCAGGCAAAACAGACCTATGGCCCACGTGAATTTTCTCATCTCTACTTAAGCAGAGAACAGAAAAATGGAGTTAGTCTGATTGACCACCAATTGTGTGTATGTGTGTGTGTGTGTGTTTATTTGCAATTAACCATTTCTATATGCTTCCATGCAATACGTAACGATTGAAAACAACAATGTCATCATTTTTTATAAGAGTTTATTATTTGTATACAGCACTTTCGACTAGTTTTGTCTGATAAAGTCCAGGTAGGAGGTAAGACGTGTATACACACTGGGATACTCAGTCAAGCAGGTGTTCTCCCTGGTACCAATGCCATATGACGTCACGCCAGTTACCTTCCAGACACTCCCAACCTTGCACTGCATGGGGCCACCACTGTCACCCTGTATTGATTGATTGATGATTGATAATATTTTATTCATACACATAAAAAGAGTGTACAATGTGACATAAAATACATAAAATCTATTAAATCTATAAATTTGTTGAAAGCACAGCAAACTATGGTGCACGAAATGGGAGCACCAAAAGCCTTGGGATTATTGCCCTGGCTTATTTCCATGATTGACAACAGCACGAAAATAGCAAGAATGGAGTCAAAAAAGTATTAACTTGCTTTGCATAATTTTGTAGCTGAAATGCTTTAAATCATTTGAGAATTAAATAGACAGACATACATTTTCAATAAATAAATAGATTAATAAATAAAAACAATCACCAAAGGCAATTTTTATAACAATAAGTTACTGAACTTATTATAATTGAATTATGAATAAATAAAACTGTCCCTTTCCAGTACCCCCATCTCATGCATCAAGAATGTTTTCACCTTATTTGTTGGAAATATTCTCGCGCGTTCTTTCTTTGATATACCCTGGTAGGTTATTTCATAACCTAGTGCCACTAAATTTGGAACCTTGACATTCATGAAACTTATGCGGTAATACAAAAGACCTCTGATTTCCTCTAGTATTACTGTGGATAGAATCTTTCGATTGAAATAATGTACTCATGTAATCAGGAGCTTTATTTCGACTGATGTTAAACATTAGTAAATATGTGAGATAGTCTACTCTCTTGATAAGATTTGACCACTCTCTTGATAACATTTTACCAGTTCGATTTCTCAAAGTCCTTAAAACCAACATGACATCTGGAATTTTTGCCAAAAATTAATCTAATCATTTTATTTTGAGCTGTTTGGAATTTTGTTTGTAATGATTGTTCCAGTGTTCTAAAGCCAACATTACAACCATAATCCAGTATAAGCTGTAATAATGTACAACATACAGTTTTCCTTTCTTTTTGTGCTTATTTTCCTTGTCTGTACAAAAATTTAAGACCTTGATTAATCTTGCAAATGGCCACTCTGCATTGATCCAGCTACATACCCAGTTTTTTTATTTAAAATTTACGGCTAGTTTTGTTCTCCATTACAACTTATATGAAAAGTACCACGCTGTTTTAATTTTGCCTTTGGGGCAAACAGAATATTCTCCGTTTTCCCTAAGTGCAGAGAGAGCTTCTCGGCTTCTAATCAAGTCTGAATCCTACTGAGTTCTCAATAAGATTTAATTCTACCTCTTTTACGTTTTTGTTGGTATAAACAGGTGCTGAATCGTCCGCATACAAATATAGATCACAAGAAACGGATGACTCTATGTCATTCACGTATAAATTAAACGACAACGGGCCCAAAATTGACCCTTGGGGTACCCCACAGTCAATATTCATAGAGGGTGACTTTGCTCCATTAATATCTACATACTGCTGTCTATTTCAGAGGTAAGAGGTACACCATGCTACGGATGGATCCAAGATGCCTTAATTTCTGTGTTAAAATGGAATGATTAACAGTATCAAGGGCCTTTTGTAAGTTCAAAAATATAAGCCCTGCATATGTACCTGTACATATGTTAGCTCTGACATTATCTGCAAGAAAGGTCAGAGCTGAATTTGTCGAAAGGTCTTAACGAAACCGAGATTGAAATTTATAACTGGGGGAATTTCCATCCAAATATAGTATGAGTTGATTGTAAACAATCCTGTCAAGAATTTGAAAAATATGGGAAGAATAGACGCAAGTCTATAATTACCTTCATAATTACAGTCTCCTTTTTTGTACAATGGTTTACCTTCAGCTACTTTCAAGTCCTCGGGAAAGATTGATGTTCTCGATGATGAATTTGTAATATGTGTCAATGGGTAAATAAATTATGTACACTGAACCATCTTTGAAATAACGAGCACCAATATTGTCATGACCTGTAGATTTTGTAGTATTCAAATTTGACAACAATTTTAAAACCTCTTGGTTAGAAACAGTTTTGAAACAAAACTGATTTCCTTTCGAACCTTTTGATTCATATAAGTATTTCACTTTAAAAATGTTTGATGACAAAGACAATGTAGGTAAGATACTGTGGACACACAGCCATCTGGTGGTCCTCTTTTTCACAAGTTTAATACTCTTTGTGTATTGTAGGCCTACTGATGGTAATTATCTTCATAACAATCATGGAGTGCAGCCGAGCAGTATATGGAATCACATAGCGGAATTTTAGATTTTGCTTACTTGAAATATGAACGCAAATGCACGGACATTTTTAAAAGCGTCATTTAACATAATGAAAATTCTAATGACGTAAGTTTGAGGCACCAAATGTCAGGTTTCCAGTCACAGACCCTCCTCAACTTATCAAATTCCAGAAAATTATAAGCTTTCGTCAGAACAAAAATTCTAATCAATGATATTCTTGACGACAAAAAAAATACAATTTTTGTGACATCTATGAACAAGAGTGTTACGCCTTCAGAGATATTTGATGGAAAAAACACAAAGTAGAGGAAAATCTCAATAGTTTAATGGTATGTCTTTCGGGCGCTCATCATAAATCGTAACACAAATATCACATCGGGCTACTTCAAGAACAAGTGCGCAGAATTCATATTGCAACAAATCTAAAACCTTTTTAACCACTCAAAATTCTTCACCATTTTGAAGGTTTAGACAGCATTGCCTCGTCAGGTTCAAAAGACTTCTTCAATGACTGCTCCATATTTATGTTTGTATAACCATTCAACAGTATCAGACTGTGCAGGTCGCCGTTATTTAAGCGACCGAGTGCATACAAACGTATAGGCCCCTTGAAACATTTTCGCGGTGGATGTCGCATGCAGGGATGATCACGCGCTCACAAAGTTTGCAAATTTCCACTCACAAACGCAAGGGAAAATGGGATGGGAGTGGAGGAGCAGAGGGAATTTAATGGGTATGTACGCACCCCGCATGCTCCACGTTCACCGCCGCCGAACACACACAAGTGCTTGTCTGTGACCTGTCTCAGGTGGGAAGGCATCTTATTATTACAGGTTGCAGTTGTGATAGCATCGATCTGGGCTTCATAAAGCTTCGTTGGCAGCGCTCTGTTGGTTCCATCTGTCCAAAACAACAACAACAAATTAAGTTTCCTTGTGTCGGATTCCCAAAAAGGTGTGGTTGGCCAAGGCCTTGACAAGATCTACGCTTACATTATACTCAGTAGTACAGATGCCTGCGTGCTCATCTACAAGATCAGGTAAAGGTCAGCTTGATTGAGCATCTTTCATATTGGATACATGGCTGACTCAAGGGTTGTTCTAATCATAAGGTGCACTTATAAAAAATAAATACGAAAATAATACTTTCATTCACATTTTCATGAAAAAATTCACTGCGCCTTCAATCATCGCTTTCCGTTCAAGAATCGAGAGAAAAAATCTCATCTCATTCTATATTTGTTTGTTTGTTTGTTTGTTTGTTTGTTTGTTTGTTTGTTTGTTTGTTTGTTTGTTTGTTTGTTTGTTTGTTTGTTTATTTATTTATTTATTTATTTATTTATTTATTTATTTGACCATCTAAGACGTATTTTGGCAGAAAAACCTTCCAAGAATCAAAAGGTCGTTATGTTCAAGAAATGAAAAATAATGTTATGCTTACGAGTCTTGCCAAAACCAGTGATCCAGCACTCATTGCCCACGAAATCTTCGCCGGCATTTGGGAGTGTGGCAAATTTAACATACTGGTTCGTTTTCGCGGCTTCCGCCAGGTGAATAGTAGCAATATCGTTGTGGATGCCATTAGCTCCCATTTCGAAATCTGGATGCTGGAAAGGTAAAGGAAATAAAAGTATAGACCCTGTTGTCTCACTGAAGCGCAAATACAACTGTACCTGAGGAATGAATATGTACATGTCAATGTCATCTGCTTGTGCGTCACTTGGACGATCTTATATTTTTTCTGCCTAAGTTATTTTAACGCTTTCTTTCATATTTTTGTGTTATGTATTATGTTTCTTGCATTTTTGATCAGTCGTCTGTTTTGTGTTCGTCTGTGGATGTGTAGTATGTTGTGGCAAATGTAAACTTGTTTTGTTCCAAAAAAGTGGTCAAAATGATAGTTGTGAAAAAAGACAGCGAACCACGTGCTCTCTCTCTCTCTCTCTCTCTCTCTCTCTCTCTCTCTCTCTCTCTCTCTCTCTCTCTCTCTCTCTCTCTCTCTCTCCCTCTCTCTTTTGAAATTCTAAAACTTTTGTTTCGGGTTCATGGGATGCGCCTACAGCACAAGCCTATGAATTGAAGTTGGAACGGCACCTCCCCCTATAATACTAATCAGGCAGGGACTGGAGGATGAAGTGAAGTAATTTATGACAAAATCAGGAAAACTGTCAACTTGGGTAAATCTATTTTTCATTTTCTGCGTCATTTCATTCATATCAGCATATTATCGGATCGAAACAAAACAACAAAATAATAATCTTCCCGTGCCTCATGTCCACGTGATTTAATTATTGTGCGTCTTTCTCCGTTAGTAAAGGTTGTGTTGGAAGTTTCTTCGTTGACATTTCAAACCGGAAGGCAAAAATTACTTCCTGTATCATATATGCCTCGCCCGTTTCGAAATGTTGATTGGAGGTGCCCTGAATTTGACATACCGGACTTATATCGATATATTTCTGCGCAGGCATGAGGCTATCGTCGGAAACCCGCGGTGTTTTCCCTTGATGCCGAAGCAAATGTATCAATATACAGGGCCGTTTTTCGTGGCCGAAGTGGTCCGAGTACCACATTCGGATTTATGACCCCATAACCGAGCTTGCAGATGTTTCCAACCATCGATACCATCATCAGATTTGAACGGATTTACGGCGAGAAATGTCACATCACATCAAATGTAGATATGCCAACTGTCCATCATCATCACTGAAATTAGGTGAAATTTTGACCAATTTACGGTTTTGTCCCGCAATGAAACCGAGCATTTTCTCATATATTCTTTGTTAAATATGCTCTGTTCCGGATGTTTTCACTTAAATGTCCCTGAAATAGCATTTGATTTTGAACGTTGGCATCTCTGAATTCAGTCAACAGGAGGACATTAAGTACCCCCCAAAATAAAGCAGACTTTGGCTTCCCCATGGCATGAACGTATAGTACCTCGTACAACATGTCCATGCCCACAGGACAAATACAACAGACATCTGAAAACAAATATCAGAGCGCAAACTCGCTACTTTTCTGCGGATTTCAACATTTCTACCCGCGGTAAACGACTGACAATGTTAGTGTTCCTCCTGGACAAATAATTAATATCAACACTTTACCACAAATGAAATGTTGCCACCGAAAGCTGCGATTTGGAATCAGTCATAACACATCTGCAGACTCGTGCAGTGCAACACATGGATCAGCGACTGTTTTTATACATTCATGGCACATTTTACTGTACATGAGAAATTAATAAGAGGAGTAGAGTAGACGAAAAACCTAAATAATTCGAGGGGGGACGGGTTAAGATTGTAAGTTAATAAGTTTAACGACTGTTGTCACCGGTAACTCGGAAAACAAACACCTGCTAGATGATTTTCTGTTAAATTGTAATTTGCTTGTGGTTGATAAGAACGACCGAGATGTACCGATGAATATCAGACCAGAGACGTGCTACCTAAAAAAGGCCCAAGCTTCTTTCTAGGCGGGTAGGCTGCTAGACTTAGGTTAAGTGCTCTGTCACCAATCCAGAAAGTGAACGGAATACACTCACTCTTTGTGGAATTCAATATTTTTTTACCATAGAAAACATTGATTCTACTTACTGACTACTCTCATGATGAATAAATATTCGCTTATTGCACATAGCAACTGCAATATTTATAAGTCTTTAATCTCTTGCCCAGCACAGCCACCCATGGAAATACTACGATTGCAGAATGTATGTCCGCATATGCGCAATCCTCAAAACACCGAATGCTTTTAAGACAATTACCCATAATAAATTATTCATAAATATTCTAATCCAACGATGAAAGCATCGTTAATTACAGCAAAAGACAGAGATTCAAAATTTACCAAAACATCAACGAAGGAACCAAGAAAAAAAACGTTAATGAAAAGTAAGCTGTTTACGTCTATTCAAAATCCGAAAAACAGAAGTTCTAGTGTGACGCAAGATCTTCCTTATGTACAGCCCCATAACATGCCCGCTTTTGAGAAGTGCCAACTACCGTTCACAAAATCGGCTCTCTGCTACCATAATTTAATCAGCTTTGCGGGTTCTTTGAGTCACCAAATGTAATAAAAATCGTAAAACATATAAACAAAAACCGTATTTGAGCAGCCGTTTTAACACTTAATCGTATTTTGAGCTATATCGGTATATGAATCCGTAATATACCTAAATCATTTACGGTATACGTTTAATTTTAGCAACAGCTCTAAATGTCTGTATGTCGAGATATCGATGATTGAGTCATGGATATCGTTCAATGAAGTAGTGATATATATAATTCATTTTAGTGATATCGCTTGATGATACGCTTAAGGATTTATCCATACCTCTAAATCGTTTTGCGATATCGCTAACTAAATAACTGGTCCATATTTAGTAATGGGCCGCATGGTGGGGTTAGAACTTGAGGGAAGCAAAAGAAACAGAATAAAATCCAGTTAACACATGGATATGCTAAAAGGTTCCACATACCACGTAAAAGCACTGACATTTCCACAAAGTTTCACTATTAAAAATCATTGTACGGTCCCCTTTGTAATAGCATACATGTTACAAGATCCAGAAGTATATTTCGCGGTATTGCTAAATGATTTAGAGAAATCTGAAAATGTATTTAGCGATATAAACAAATGATATATAGAGAGATCATCAAATCGTTTTGCGGAATCTCCCATTTATCTAGTGATAACCAAAAATGCATAAGCGATGTCGCTGAAATACTTGGGGAGCCATGTCACTAAATCTATGAATTTACAGAGTGTTTTCCATTGTGGTGATTGAGCAGTTGAATATCGCCAAAAACCTTGAATTGAAACAGGCACCCTATCCACGAAATATATGCATTTCATCGCACTTATCATCGTACGACTATAATTTACTACTAGTTCCGTATCTAATACACCCCAATGTTCGTATAACTTGAGCTTGTGTTCAGGTCTATAGACTGATTTAGACAATATCAAAGTTTATTTTTAAGAGTCGGAAGTACTTAATCGATGGCAAAACTTTTTGTATTTTGACTCTATGTGATCTTTGGCATGTTTTCAATTCAGTGATCGACGCCAAGTTGTCACCCTTTCTTGACACACCAATTCACAAAAGTCGAACTCAGCTCAAGTAGACAGTTTATTCAACATGGGATTATATCAGTTATACCATGGTTTCTCGAGCTATCATATAGTAATTCCCCCCGTTATCAATGGGGAACATGTGTTTATTTGTACCGATCTCCAATCATGGAATAACCAGTGAGTATTTCAAATATGTAAAACAAATTAAATGTATTAAACTCAGCTTATATATGCAAAAGCAAGACCACAACGTGAACGAAAGCATGCAGCCAATTAGTTCTGGTGGAGTAGCACATTTAATAAAAGTATAAGAAACGAACACTCTTGAATTCTTATGGCTCGAAGTGATTAAAAAGGGCAATAAATAACACATTCGGAGCCCGAATGTCTACTTTTTCAACTTGGTGCATCTTGCGTCCTGTCCTTAGGTTTTGGCATGAATTCCCCCAACGCACATACGTGTTATCAGGATGTTCTCATGATTGCCTTCTGCATACTTATTCTAATCTAATTTTATCTGAAGCAATGGAAGGAATACTGGAATCATATTTATTTGTTGACGCAGACTCCTGATAGTTTTACTTCAAGTTTATTTAGGGGAAGATTCGGCTGGCCGCGCCCGTTCTACGTTAACATATAATAAATTGTATTTGTGTGTTTTTGTCCAGAACCACTTTCTAGTAGTCATTTCCCTATTCCGTAGTCCGAACTCTTTACTCTCGATAAGTTAACCTGTCACTGTCTAACCTATACACATATGGTAACACTATTGGACACGTTCTTTGTAGAATTTTCACATCGGCTGTATTAGCCCAAATAAATTAAAGGGTCTTGTATGGGCACATTTGTTTTACATGAATTGTGAATGAAGTCAAGCATTGACTTATTGAGTCACTCTCCATGGCACAGATGTTGGCGTATACTTCCTACCTTATCTTTAGCAGGTAACGACTCAGAACTTGTTTCGGAGCCTATACCCGTACATGTCTCTCTGAGTAGCGGCTCCTTGTCTAAGCTAAATATTCAGCAAAGACAACCCGCATAATAATGAATCAATATGAACGTGGCAAATGATGAATTAGCTAAATACGTGAAGTATTGCTTATAAATGCAGAGCTTCATTATGAAAGAAGAAAACCTGTCAGACAATATATAATTACTAAATTTGTATAGTACAGGTTCATATAAGAACAATTTGACTTTGCCCCTGAACCAGTATGTACCTTTTGTAGCTGGATAGCTTATAATAGTTAAACCACCCGCCAGTGTATAACTGAAGTAGAAACAAACTGGGGCATTATATTCACTCCCAGTGATTGTAAAATGAACAGTTGCAGCTAGACCAACTGTACAAATCAAGGGAAATCCTAACAAGTACTGCAACAATGGACATCCTGCACCAGAAATGTAAAATAAACCTCATGATGACATTTACTCCTCACTTTGAAACTCTCCAATCAATTAAGCTCTATTTCGCTACCAACCCTGAGTCTATGTTTCAAAGTAATGTGTCAGGTTTGTGACATTTGAAGAAATACTGTCAATTTTGAGTAATTTTTTAATATTGAGTGTATGTGCACATATCCATATCAGAAAAGAATGAAAATCATTAGTATTTATGTCAAAAACATGTTAGCAAAACAATTTGTTCTTAACACGATTTTGAGTACAATTAAGCAAACTGGAAACTGTCGTCGGCCGCTGCTTACTGCCGATTGCCCCCGTGGGATTTAAGAGTTAGTGACATAAAGACTGCCGAGTAACTATGTAGCATTGAGATAGAGTTTTCCATAATTCATCCAGACTGTTTTTGAAAATCGAAATGTTCATTTGATTTCAAAACATGTACTGTTGTGGACGAAAGCGAAACAATGATGCAAAATTGCTTTACTATAGCTTTCTTATGTTGTAATTCCCAGTGTTGATTTGGCCTAAAAGTGCATTTGGTCAACAAGACGGTTCTTAATTCGTCATTCATTATTTTGCACAACAAGATCAATCTCTCTTTAATCTCTATGTTTAACTCATTCCACCCTGATGACGCTTTTTCCCGCTAATATCTAAATGTCGTCTGCTAATTGTATTTTACTAATTTAGGGATTATTTTTCAATATTTTGGATGAAACTTGCATGGAAGATCATTCCAAATTATATGCCCATGGTCAACAGCTTTCCTTGGCGCGCTCTGGGCGCATTGCGCCCAGAGCGCGCCAAGGAAAGCTGTTGACTCAGTCTTCTACCAGGGTGGAATGAGTTAATATTGGCTAATCCTGTCTTTATGATATACTTACATTGACCTGTTTTGTTGCGCGGATTAGCTGTTCTTGGTTACCACTCCCACTGCGGTCAGATAGTCCCGATTTGTAACGGAAGTTGTTTACATTATTTCTGGACAAAAGCACAAAAAGTTGTGATGCTCAATGTATTAAAAAAACATGTAAAAACATTAACGATCAAACGCATTTCTTGGTTGCCTCCAAAGCAGACCCAAGCTCCGTGTCATGCCTACTCTGCAAGAGATAATATGGAACTTGGTCTGCTTTTGAGGCAACTCTTTTAGTTAAAAGAAACCAGAAATGCATAATTTACTTGTCGAGACCTCCCTACAAGGTCTAATAATAATAATAATAATAATAATAATAATAATAATAATAATAATAATAATAATAATAATAATAATAATAATAATAATAATAATAATAATAATAATAATAATAATAATAATAATAATAATAATAATAATAATAATAATAATAATAATAATTTATTCGGAAAACTACCCTTTTACAGCGGGGGCATCAATGGAACGGGGTTTATTCCATGATGCGTCCAAGTATATTACAAGAAGCCGTCTATATTACAAAGTAAGGATTTGTGTGTGGTAGGGCTGTATCTACGTTCAGCATTGAGCCGTACGTGGAACAGCATCCATTTACCATTTGAAATTTACTTTTTACATGCGCATGCAACCATCAATAGGCTTCTCATAGCTCCATGTATATATACATATATATTGTCCATTACATTCTTTTGACAAATTAAAATTAACCTTCCCTTAACACTAATCACACATACATTTTGGATGCTACCTCTTCAAAATACCAAATCGCGAATTTTGCACCCAATGCCAATGGTTTGTAAATAATAAATAAATAAATAATTTTATCTGGACAACTACCCCTTTACACCGGGGGCATCGATGGAACAGGGTTTATTCCATGATGCGTCCAAGTATCTTACCCATTTAAAGCTTGCTTTCAACCGGTGCAACCAATCATCAATATCATAATTTTGTCCCCCGCGCTAAAACTAGAGATAAACCACTCATTGGGAGAAAACTCTAGAAAGCGTAAGGACAAGTACATCGTGCACTTTTGGTTTACAATGTGGAAAATAAATGTTTATCATCGTCATATTTACAATGTATAAAATTAAAGTACACTTCAAAATAGATAAAACTTATATACAATATAGGAGCTCCATTTAAAATCTATGGAATCTGCACCTTACAGGGAACTGTACAACTCTATTTCTTTACTGTGAACAGGCACAGTTGAAGATATACATATACATATATATATATATATATATATATATATATATATATATATATATATATATATATATATATATATATATATATATATATATATATATATATATTACATACATATACATACACACACATATACATGAACATGCGTGTATATATACATACACATACACACACATACACACATACACATTAACTTATATATCACAGTTAATTTTTTAAGAATCTACACAGAAATGTCACAGCCAGCACCTTCAAGAGCTACCATACGGCAACGCCATGCTTCTTTTAGGAAAGTTGTACAAGCACTGTCAAATATATCATTAACAGCATGGTCATAATTGAATGATATTCCAAACAGTAGTGTAAATTTCGTAGTTAAGGAAGAGCGAGTAAAATGTTCCCATACATGGGTATAACCATGTTCCAACAGGCATTTTTCCAAATTTCGCCAAATCTTAATTCTTAATTCCTTGGAGTGTTCACATGTGAAAGTGAAATGAAATTAATCTTCTATACCTTGATTACATAGTTTACAAATTCCGTTGGACAAATTCCATCTCTGTAATGTTTCTTCCAATCCTAGACATCCGGTTCTAGCCATAAATTTTAGTCTAGTGCCCTTGAAGTCATTCACCTGGAACATGTACCTCTCCCCAAGCGTGGAATACTTAATCAATTTGTAATATGACAAGGAGGACATTTCATTGATATCTTTAAAAAAGTCATATACGTAGTTTTGCGTGGACAACTTACAAAAAGGATAGATCCAGTCACCAGTATCTCTGCAATTTACATTATCTAATCCAGCCCCGGACAAGATTGTGGATATCTGTGACATGTATGGCCAGCAAGATTTATGACCGGACTGAAAATTTGTTTCTAAGTCACAAAGTACTCGTTTACACAGTCTGTTTGCTTGAATGTTATACTTTACATGATGATAATATTTTACTCTCTGTTTATTCAAGATGGTTATCAGTGGTAGCCAGCCAAACTCCCCTAGTGTTGCCACCATTGCAGGGATACTCTTACTTGTAGAATAGCTCGTGCCACCGTGTACTGGAATGATCTTACAATACTTGTGCTTTCCTTTGTATTGTTAAACCCCCGGGGTTAAACCATACTGCACTGCCATGTGAGCGTGAAGGCATTATTAGGCTTTTCTGGAGGCTGTCACCAAACGTTACTCTATTTACATTTTCGTGCGATGAGAGAATACTACATATATATCCATTTAAGCGACTAAGTTTACCTTTCAAGTGTTGCTTTATGTGTGGAGAGTCTTGTAATGAGAGTCTTGGTCTATTTATCCAAACACACAACATACAGTCTCCATGTTGAGTAAACGGCAAGCACATGTGGGTTTCCTTGTTAACACACACACACACACACACACAAACACACACACACACACGATTGTGTAGTATCCCCATAGAGCCAAGGGCCCCACTGGGCTCTCTGCTTGAACGAAGACAATCTAGCTGTAAATTGTCTCCATTATTCCTGGACAAAAGCACAAAACACTGTGATGTCCGATGTACCAAAGATTCATGTGGCAACATAAGGGTCAAATGCCTTCCTTGGTTGCCTCCAAAGCAGACCGAACCTTCGTGTTTTATCTACTATGCAACCGTGGAGAGCTAACACCGAACTTGGTCTGCTTTGGAGACAACTTCCTGAATTAAACTGAGAATGCAGACCCTCCTTGTCGAAGCCTTAGTACACTATATATTCGTCCAAGCAGACAACAGCTGCACACAGACAGTTTCCATGTTGAATAAAGGACAAAGTAAGTGTGAGGTATGCCTGTTAAAAACACCATATCCCTGTCACGCTAACCCCCGGCGCTAACCCCACTTTTTGTTCCTCACTTGAACGAAGACAATCTAGCCGTAAAATCACTCACTATCATGTTGATCTTACCTTCCATGTACACAGTGAGCTGCAGTTATAGCTTTCTTTGCGCCGATCAGAACGGCACCACAGGAGTGTGACCAGCCGAGCCAACCATTGTATTCCATGGCAAGGTACCAAGGCCACCGGCCTTTCGGAGCAACTCTACCGCCAACGATGAATGGCAAGTCGAAGACTGGTCCAACTCCGTGCACACCGAAGTCCGCAGATGGACGTGCTTCGGCTTGAAAATGAGCAGAAAAAACAAAGAATTCATCTCAGCTTGGGTGGAAACATTGGATGGAAACATTAAACAATTAGGAATTTAATTGAATTGAGCAGATTAGAATAAAATAGAATGTTCTTAAGTACACTACAAAATTCTGCAGTCACCAACAACTCCCTCTTCAACAAGCTTGAACATGCCAATGGTATCTGCTATCAAAAAATCCTTTCCAGTGGTGTATGTTTGTAGATTTTAAATATTCGATTTTAACATAACTTCTCTGTTAACTGTACTTTTATTTTAAGATCATATATGGCTGGAGGGTTTGTCTTTAGGTTGCACAAAGCCCTGTGCCCCAAATGCTCAAAATTAGACGTTCCGCAAAAGTATCTAGTTTGCCAATACAAATTCAAACGCTCTTGTTTGCATGATGCATATGTTTCATATTATGACCAACGAGAATATATATACTTTTGTAGGTCTGAAAATAAAAGTAACACTCAAACCGCAGACGAATTTTGAAGGCAGTGGAATATATATACTTTTGTAGGTCTGAAAATAAAAGTAACACTCAAACCGCAGACGAATTTTGAAGGCAGCGCTCCTTTAAATACTTCATTGGCTATGTTGTGCTGCGGGCTGTTCTCGGACTCAGACTTATGATGAAAGTAGGGTGTGTTGATAATGTTCCAGATTCATGAATATCACCAAAATACAAAATACAAAAATAAAGAAAAAGAAAAAAAAAAGAAAAGAAAGAAAGCAAAAAAAAAAAAAAACTGATGCAGACCTACTTTCTTCTGTTGCTCTCAGCTCAATGGCAGGTCGGGGGAACCAAAAACTGACAGACCTACCTTGTGTGTTTTTGTCTTTTGGGACATGTGATAGAATTTAGGTTTTCAGTGGTTGGGTCTATATGTTTTGGAAAAACTGCGGTCTGTAGTTAATGAAAGGTTGATTGGACCGGTTTAAAACCACCGGTTGCCCTTATGGGCCTGTCTGAGGTCGGGAGTAAAAATTTGTTTCTTCACATTGATATTGGAAGATTAATGTTTATGTTTTGGTAACTCTTGAATTTCTTGAATTTCTCTGTTGTCATTGTTGGGTTGAAATTTATGAGTATGTTTTATGTTTTTCTAAAGTTTTTGGAGCACATTACTTTGTTAGCGTACCTAGATATTGAACCATTTTGGTGGATGTAGTCTTTTAAAGTGGAGGGGCCTACCTGAAATTGCCTCATTTGCAATCTTGAGAATATCCAATAATGGCTTTTTAACCATCTTTCATAAGATACTGTAGTGATATTTCATGATGCTAAGTATTTGCACACACAAATGCTAATTTTATGTGAAAAATGAGCCGCAAAAAAAAAAAAAAAAAAAATAAATAAGACCTCCAGCAAAAGCTCGCGGAGTCAACCTTTTGTGTGTGTACGGCCATACAGTAATAAAGCATTCTGTTTGGATAACAATCTGGATTCACCCATCTTCCAAGGTTTTTTTGTTTTGTTTGACACATCAAAGCATACCCAGCGTTACCAGCAAATGCTATGCACAGATTAACTGATACAATAAAAGAATACTAAAATAAATAAAGTGATAATATCTATTGATGCATCAGAATGGCCCATTTACTTTCAAAAGCATGCATATACACATACATAACGCTGGCATGTGGTCAATTTGTTGTCCCTAATGTAAAGAGCCGCTTACCTGCCACGAAAGCACATGCTACCAAAACCAGGAGGAGCTTCATGATTCCACACTGTTGCGAAGATAGAGCAGAGCATGTCAACCATGCTCTTAAATACTATTATTATATCAGCAGAGAAAGTGTTGATATAGTTCATACACCTGCCACTTTTAATCATTTTCTGAATCGATATATCGTTATTTAGCATTTGGTAGAAATAGATCTGCACTACATGACCTAACACTTTCGGAGCCACATTTTGGACTGAGTCAACGGCTTTCCTCACAGCTTCTCACTTTTGGGGCAATGGGCCCGAAGCGTGCCGAAGAAACCTGTTGATCTGGGTAATTATGTTGTATGTAACTACAAGCATGTTGGTATTTGAATAAGAGAACTTTTTAGAAGGAACGCCTACCATCCTCCTTATTAATTAGAGCAGTTAGTTCTAAGTAGTGCGACTTTAGCCGCAAATGGCACTGAAAGAGTTATTACGTGTACACGTAACCTGTAAATGTGCACATTTGTAAAATAAACCCTTACGTTCAACCAGGAAGTCTGTTGTGATAATATTAAGGTGTTACTATCCTGAAAGTCATTCATCATTGCTGATAAACAGCTAAAAAAAAAAACAGGGACAAACATCTGCTGAGCCTTCGATCATGACACGTCAATTCCATGAGTATAAAAGTATAAAGGTTTTCCGTCCTATGCCCCCAATCCCCCCTCTCTGTTTCTACTGTTTTTTTTTACCTTTTCACTCTCTTTCTGCCGTGACTTCCCGTTGTCATTCACAGCTGGTACTAAAACTAAATGCTGAAATTTAGGTTGATAGAAACCACATTGGTGTAATTGTGTACCATATTTGGAATAGTTGATCTGTTTAATACATTATATCTAGCTGGATGCAACTTTTGAAATCCCAAATATCGAGTACAAATCTAGGTTACAGATAGACACGTGGGAATGCACTCCAACAGCATCTTTAAAAAGCTTCTTGTACATTTTGAAAATAAGTGAATAAATTTTGTGTTAAGGCAAAGGGGATTGAGCAAAAAGCTAAAATCATGACCGGACACAAAATGACTTTTTTCCATTTTCATAAAGTTTGGCACTTTACCTTTCTTGTCACGAAGCATGGATCCTTAGAAAGCCAAATTTATGAAGAGGATACATCCCATGTTCAAGGGATTCCAGATAAATCACGAGAACAAGGGATGTATCCTTTTCATACCATGCCTTCTTTGTTTTCATGAATATAAATGCATTTTAAAATGTATTCACCAAAGCAAATCAGTCCTGTGTTGAAATTTAGCCACGGAAATTAAAGCAGGGATATATGTGTAAGCATGTGACATATATATCCCTTGAGAAAACAAAGGAGGCATGGTATAAGTGATGAAAAGGGACAAAAACATGACCATGTTTTAGCTGGCTGGAGCGAGCATGCTTGTTGCCAAAGGTATGCAAAATAACCCACCGAAGTTTGCATACCAATCGGCAGCTTGCCACAACTCAATGCCGTAGCAACGGCAAGCAAATAACTATATTTACATTCGGTCCAAAGTTTTACATTAGGGAGATAGGATTTTTACTGCACGTCATTCCCTCATGGACGTAAGGTAATGACGGCAACGGCGAATCACATTACGCCCTGATATATCCACTGATGCGGCACTTCTTTTCTCAATATGGCATGACCCGATAACCACGTTGCCGGCAATATGTGCCCCGTACCCGTTAACTTTCAACTTCTGGCTCCGGCCCCTCCAATATCTCGGTTGCTAGTTTTCTCCCTGCATGTTTCCAACCAATGCATTAATCTTCATTCAGAATCATGGCGTTGTAAACATTATAAAGCCAAACAAGCGCATAGTCAATCTTGCCCACTCCATCACCAACTATTTGGCGGCAAAATAGGCTTAAGGACAACAATCGAGAAATCCCCAGGAACCCACTACACTACTGCACTACCTGTCTAGAGATAAATACAATGAGAACTGTAAAAATAGACATTTGGTCCATCGTGAATAACTATGCATGCCTTCAAATTTATAACAATTTGAAATTTTCAGTTTCAGCTCGTTTCAGCTTGAAAATGTGCCTTTATTGTGACTGCCTCGAGGGACTTCGGAGAATGGTTGGGCCCAGGTGAACCAAGGCACGCACCAAGTGTGATTGTATGTAAAATGGATGGGAGTTGTGACTTACGTCTTTGCTTTTCCTGGCCTGTCATCTGAAATGTGTGATCCACCTTAAGAGCATGTATGGCAAATGTGCTGAATAGTAGCATTAAAATAGAAACCTGGAAGTAAATTTGTATGAATCATTCACCCCACTGTAATTGGTATCGTCTGTGGTTTGTGCGTCGAGGGCTGCCACATTTCAGATGCACGGACCTGTCCACTTCTTACTGCGAGTAATTCAAAATGAAAAGTTTGAAATTCATGGGGCATTAACTATCACAATATGGAATGGGATCAACTAAAACAAATGATCATGCTGTTAAGAATGCAAAAGTACCTGAAACAAGTAGTGAAGTTTTTTTTTGGTTTTGGTGAATTTTAGTGTCAGATACATACCAGACATGGCAGCGATGTCAGTACATTAACAAGGCAAAAAATACCAGTTAGATAAGGTGAAGAGCAGAAAAAAGCATTTGAAACTTTGAAAAACAGATTAACACGAGCTTAAACACTGGCATACTTTGACATAATTGACGAAACAAAGGTTATGGCAGATGGTGGACCCCATGCTTTGGGTGCCGTTTTGGCCCAAGAACAGAACAGATGTTATCAAGTAGTGTGCTATGCAATTCAGAGTGTGTCGCATGTGGAAAAACGATATTTGCAAACCGAAACAGAGGCTTTTGCTCTCGTATGGGCCTGTGAGTAGTTCCACCTCTACCTGTATGATGGTCAGTTTAAACTTGTCAGTGACCATAAACAATTGGAAATATTGTATGGGACAAGATCCAAACCAACAGCAAGAATAGAAAGATGGGTTTTGCAGTTACAACCATACAATTTTGTAGTAAAGTACATAGAAGGATCTAAAATGCTTGCTGATGCTTTGTCAAGATTGGTATTGTCCAAGGTTCAATAAAAGATACACACCATGGACAGGGGCTGGAGATGAAAACAAACAAAAGCAAAAACAAACAAACAAACAAAACCCGTATACACATGTGTTAATATATACTTTGTACCTAGAATACCACTACAAGGACAGTTGATATACTTCATGAAAAGATGGACAAAATAAAAAAGCTCAAACCCCGTTTTTACAGATACCGCAGTGAGGAAAACTTACATGATGTACATAATGATGTGTTGAGCGCATTTTTGTTAACAAATGAATAAATTCGCTTTGATTGAAACATGCCTGGAACAAGTTTGTTGCAAATGATATATTCACCTTTTCATGTCCTGTGATATTTGAGAGCTCTGTGTATTTAGATACTTTTTTACTTACAAAATCAAATGCAAGCTAGGATAGGAATATATTTGTTGTTTCAATCAAGAATCAGTTGAAACATATTTTTCGTCGTTTTGACAACGCGATTCTTTCACTCAACTGTGCTCGGGTTTTGTTGGATCGGTCCCAGCCCTCATTTACATAGGCAATATTGCCCGCCTGCACCCAAAATTTGAAACTATTCAAAAAGCTGCTCTAAAACTATTAAGTGACTTTGAAACTTGGCTTGTGGACAGTTGTCTTCACGTACTTACAGAAAAGTACTTGTACATTTGATATTAAAGTTCCAGTAATATAAATGTCACAAAATTTGATGTCCTTTTTTCAGAACATAAAACAGGTAGCTTCGAGTGCTATCCCACTGGAAATTTCTGTTGCAAAAATGAAGATTTCTTGCCCTTTTTCTTTACAAGATGCAAGAGAAACACCCATGTTTGAAACAATTTGCACCATTTTTCAACAAATATGTAACAATATTTTGCACAACAGTCCAGTTGGGAGACCTGAGCTTGTTTCTCAAGTAACAAAGCAAGCATGAAGAATAGTCTACATCCCTCAACAAAGCTAAACACGCCTGTAAATGTTCAAGAGATATACTTATATAGACTTACCTTAATCTTTGTTTTTCAAAATAATCATGACCCTAACAAAGGGGATTTGTTAAAGAACAATAGTCGCGTGGCTGTAAGACCTTGTTATGAAAAGAAAACACTGATCTCTGACTTGTAAGGTCAAACTATATGAATTATTAGAACAATGCCACATGGTAAACTTAAACCAAGACTTATACATGGTTGTTAATATTCTCAGGTGTATTATATCTGGAGAAATAATGCATGTATGTATGGGCCATGTATGTCGGTCAAAACATGGAGATTTCTAGCTTTTATTTGGTCTGCATACAAGACGCACGCAATATACTCTTAACTAACCGGGAGTGCTGATCTCACTATCCCCATCTAGTGGCAAAGATGAAAACTATGATAGTGGTACCTGGCCAATGATTGCTGTACATGGCTATACAGTCAGTATAAAATGTGACAATAGAAGCCAGTTTTCTTCAGAAGAAATGGAAAAATACCTTGAAAGCTGTCATGTTGAAAGACATTTTGTGACACCATTATGGCCAGGAGCAATTTATGAAGTTCAGCACCAAAATACATCACTTCTGGATGCAATATAAGCATTCCAACCAAAAGGAAAAACCGGAAAAAGAGCCAAACAAATATTTGTTGGCATACAGAAGTACACTACATTCTTTGGCAGGGAAAGTCCGGCTGAAATGTTCAGCAGGGAAATCAGAACAAAGTTGCCAAAGCTGAATAGGTACACAGGAGAGGACACAGCAGGAGATACAGACTCTAAAGGGAAACTACAAGAAAAATTATATGCAGATTCAAAGAGGAATGCTGAAATAAGTAAGCCCATGGTGGGAGATACAGAGCTTTTCTGTCAGAAACACCGTGATAAATTGACCAGTACATGTGAAGGTGAACCATATGAAGTTACACAGAAATGTGGTCACCAGGTTACAATTCATTCCCTCGTGGGCGTGTAATACAAATACAATTGTTCGCATGTGCGAAAAAATCTTTCATTTTAGGGATATTTTCCTGATACCTGATGGCACCTCTAAATTTAAGTATTTGGCCAAATTTTCCAGGTCTTCTTGTTATAATTTTTCAAACTTTTGCTGTTAAGTCCTCGTTACCCAGAAACACACTTGGATCTATTGACATGTTGTCCTGTTGTCTGTATATTGAACAACAACTATGTTCATAAAACCAGATATCTTTTGTTGAGTTCAAACTGTAAGATTCAGTGTTTATAAACTTCCGGAATTTTCCAGATCATTCAACCATTATTTTTCTTATTGGAAAATTACTCAATGTTTTGTCTTAAATTTGATCCCGTTTGTCTTGGATTGATCCTGGATGAGCCCCCACAGTAAAGGTCAGTTCACATGTTACATAGAACAGGGTAAAAGTATTGTCGACTATGTCATAACCAGCCAGTCATTCCTCCACAAGGTTAGGAATTTGGAGCTATGCCATAAATGAATACATCTTACCATGTCGCACTCAGATTCTCCATTGCCATACAAAGTCAAGTAAATACTAATATTCCAGTCAACAGTTCCAACCGCGTGTCTTATTGTGAGTGGAATGCTAAAAAACTACCTGAATACTTAGAAAAGTTAAAAAGTACAGATTCGGTATACCTGCTTGCTGGTTTTCTTTGTGAAATGCGCTATCAGGAAGCCAGTTTAAGTACTGTGTGTGATAAATTCTATATGTATATGGAAAATGCTATAATAGGTATTTTTAAAACAAAATGTCAGTTAGGTTCACTCGAAACATTTGGTTTGGCGAAGACTAAAAAACTTAATAGGAAAGTAAACGGTTTTGCAAAAGGAAATGAACTTCTCAATCCCGAGGTATGGGGAAAATATAATGATTTACAATAGAATATAAAAAAAGTGATCCAGTTGAAATGAAGACAAAACTTGCTGCTTACTCGCCGGAAACTGGAGGATAAGCACACTGTATAATCATTTATATTTCCAGGCACAAAATTTCCCGAATACACTCTGGTCTTGAAAATAATTATATCATGATGAACAAGTTTTTAACAAGGCATTTCAATAATATTCTGAACAAGGTGATTATGGGGCGGGGGGGGGGGAGAATTGGATAAGTGTATCAAAAAATTGAAAAATAGGAAAGTGGCTGGTCTTGATGGGATTCCATCTGAGATTTTTTTAGTATGGATTGGAAGATCTGCGACAGCCTATACTTGCATTGTTTGATTATGCACTTCAGTCAGGTGAATACCCTTCCCAGTGGGCAGACGGAATTGTAAACCCGCTACATAAGAAAGCAAGTTACAGTGACCCTAATAACTATAGGAGGATCACTATTGCTTCCTCTTTGGGTAAGCCGTTTGAATCTGCGTTAAATGGACGGTTAAAATATAAAAAATCAAGTCTTGGGTGATGCTGAAAAATTCCCATCTTGATTTCAAACAGAAAAAAAATACATGAGATAACATGTTTACTTTGTACAGTTTAATAGAAAAACAGAATTACTTGAAAGAGGCACTCTATATTGCTTTTTTGATTTCACAGAGGCATTTAACTCTGTTAACAGGTTTGCTCTCTTTCATAAACTTAAAGAGCGAGGAATCTCAGTTAATTTTGCAAAAGTATTGTTCAGCATGTTTAATAAATCAGTCACTACAGTAAAATGGAAGGGACAGCTCAGTGAAACACTGAAAAATAAAGCTGGCGTTTTACATGGCGCAGTTGTCAGCCCCAAACTATTTATGGAATATCTTTCTGATCTTATAAGTTGCCTTCCCAATGACAAAGGCCTTTTACTTTATCAACTGTATCTTACATATTTGTTATATGCTAGTGGTCCAGCTTTGTGCAGTAACTCAGCAGGAGGCCTGCAAATGCAACTTAATGGTCTCTTTGAATTCTGTAGAAAGTGGCATCTCCTTGTTAACCTGCCCAAAACAAAACTTTTGGTCTTTCGGGCTGAAAAGCGTGGTCAAACTGTATTTAGATTTGACAATTCCATAGTTGAAGTGGGGTCACAATAAAGTATCTGGGGGCAATTTACAGTTCTAGTTATGTTTGTGTGCCAACACAGACATATTGTTTTTCTAGGAATTCTTTCTTTCTCCTTTCTTTCTTTCTTTCTTTCTTTCTTTCTTTCTTTCTTTCTTTCTTTCTTTCTTTCTTTCTTTCTTTCTTTTCAGACAAATTTGTCCGACATTTCATTTGAAAAGTATTATACGTAGAAACTCCAAACTTGGCACAATCTCGCCTGTTTATAATCAGAGGTCATACTTTTCAAAATTATGCAAATAAGGGCTAATTAAAGTTTTAAATCTTCAATTTCTTAAATACAATTGTAGATATAGTTTCAAGTGTATGAAAGTTCGATTTTAGCAAGGCAAAGGTCATTTCAGATGTCAAGGTCATGTCAAGGTCAAAGGCCAATTTTAGGTCAAAATAACATTTTAAAGGTCAGGGTTCACTTCAGGTAGAGGTCATCCCAAGGTCAACGGTCTTTTCAAGGTCAAAAGCCACTTTGGATGGAAGCTTTCTTCTAGCCATAACTTGGTCAATTTTTATCCAATATTGATCATGTTGGGCTCAAATTGTAGCTATTGCAACACTGCACATTTTCAAAATTACATGTGACCCATAAAGGTCAAAGGTCAATGTCATGTGGACCTTTGAAAGTTTCACCCAGCCATAACGCGGCCAATTTCCATCCAATTCTAATCATGATGGACTTAAATTGTGGGTATTGTAACACTGTACATTTTTGTAATTTACATGTGACCTGTAAAGGTTAAAGGTCAAACGTCAAGGTCATAAGGACTTGGAAAATTTCATCCAGCCATAAGCTTAATTGAATGTGAAGTACCAAAGCACAAAAGTTGTACCATTTAATATTTACAACTTTTGAAGGCACACAGACAGATTTGTTTTGAAGCAAATCTTCCTTTCTCGTTACTCCAGCTGTTTTCATGCTACCTGTTCTTATCATTGAGCGGGCACAGTAGGCATTGTACAGCTGTAACAGGCTGGTCTTCTCCTGCAACGGTAAACCCACACCAGTAATTAGCACTGAAACTGTTCGATGTGCAAATAATGCATATTATAGAGTATGGAAGTGACATATGGTTAGAGAGCAGTGAACTTATTTCTTTGGGAGTGGTTCAGCTGCAGTTCTTAAAACATATGCTTGGAGTCCAAAAACAAAGTCTTGGAGTTTATTGTGACACTGGTTGGTCTCCTCTTCATGTGCGCTATCACATACGGGCCATAATATTTTGGATGTAACTGTTAAAATTACAGGCAGACATTGTTACGAAAATTGCATATGATACCTTGTTAGGTTTAAACCTTCAAGGGCAACTGAACTAATGTGCAAAGGTGCAAAATTTTTGTGTAAAGTCAATATATTCAATTATTGGACGGAACAAAATATTGTGAATGAGAAAGCCAAAAAAGCGACTAAAAGAGAATTTATACAAGCACTACAAGTCTGGTAGTCTTTAAAACTTGAAGAATGTCACTGACGAGCAAAAGCTCAGAAGTTATGAATTAGTTAAAACAGAATACTTTACTGAAACATATTTACTAGTAGTTCCCAGGTTACACTATCTCAGTGTCATTGCAATTAAGATTCAGGTTAAGCTCCCTTCGGCTGCAAGTAGAACTAGGGAGACACTGTCCACCAAAATTACCGTATGAAGAAAGAATTTGCAATATGTGTACCATGAACGTGGTTGAAAATGATTTCATGCTTTATTTATTTGTCCTTGTCACAATTTAGAATGAGCAAATATGCTCCACACAGTTACCTTATATATAAATAACTTCCAGACGATGTCCCTGCTTCTCTGAGAAAATTTACGTCAATCATGTCAACCTATGGCTCAAATGTATTGTTTGGCTTAGGTAAGTTTTTGTACAAATGTGAAGATGAAGCAAATGCGACACGCTAGAAATGCACAGGTCTTATAAGCCAAACTTTCATCTCAGAGATCGCAAGTACTGAGATTGTGTTTGTTTTGTTCAAATAACGTTTTATTTACCGGTATTGCACATGCACACGTACCCTGGTACACACTTAGGACATAGTGCAGGATTCTTATTTGTACATGTATGGATCCCAACGGTGCACTAGTATGTGAACAATGAAAAATAAATTGACTGATGTCTCTCCTTTTTGGTGCATGCTATCATGGTGCAGATGTTGACACTTGAATATTCGAATGGCGCATAACTGTAAACATACATACATTGATGTCTTTGCTTACTTTGAGGACCCAACTAGTCAAGTGGCATAATTTGTACACCTTACTTTTGCACAATGCTTCCGCATCTATATCCTTGCTCACTGGCCATTGCACTTTCTGCTTTTTAGCTCAGCAGGGTTGTCAGTCAGCTGAGGTTATAGGATGGTCCTTCGTCCGTCGTCTGTCCGTCGTCCGTCCGTCCAAAATTTACATTGTCGACTTCTTCTCCAAAACGGTCAGCCAGATTTACCTTAAACTTGTTGGGGTTGTACCTTGGCCGGGTCTCAACCACATTTGTTCAAATGGTCACGCTCCAGTGATTTTTTTCTTTTTTCTCTTTTTTTGGGTAAATCTTAAAAAATCTTCTTCTCCGAAACCGCTCACCCAATAGTTCTGATATCACACAAGAACACTCCTAGGGACTCCTAGTTCTGAATGTTCCCCAGGTGGCGCTGCGATTTTTTGCTATTTTGTTATGATTTTTTGGGTGTTATTGCTATTTTCGACTTCTCCAAAACCATAGCTCAAATTAAGCTGAAACTTGGTGGATATGTTCCTTGTGGAAGGGTCAAACAAAGCTGTTCACCAGGAGGCGATGCTGCGAATTCCTGATTTTTAACGATTTTTTCAATTCGGGCACGTATCGGTAAATGCACCTATCCTATTGACTACTATGTAAGTCGATGGCCATACTAATGCTAATTTACATTTTTTACTCCTCCGAAACCGTCCACCAGATTGACTTCAAACTTGGTGGCAATGTACCTTTTGTGTGGATGTCTAGCAAATTTGTCCAAATGGGCATGCTCCATGGATTTTTGGATGTTTTATGATTTTTTTTTTGGGGGGGGAGGGTGCAAATTTTTAAATAATCTGCCTCTCTGAAATCGCTCTCCTGATTGCTTTGATCCCACACAAGAACACTCCTAGGAGCTCCAAGTTCTGAATTTGGTCACCCGGTGGGGTTGAAATTTGTTTGTTTTTTTGTTTTGTTTTTGTTTTTTGGATTTTTTTCTGTGTTTTTGCAATTTTTGACTTCTTTTCTAGAACCGTAACTCAGTTTAAGCTGAAACGCGGTGGATATGTTCTTTGTGGAAGGGTTAAACAGAGCTGTTTACTAGGTGGGACTGCTATGGATGCCTGATTTTGTAACTTTTTTTTCAATTCAAGCACTTATTGGCAAATGCACCGTTTCTATTGATTACTATGCAAGTCAATGGGCTTTCTAATGCTAATTCACATTTTTAACTTCTCAAAAATCATCATCCAGATTGTCTTCAAACCTGATGGCAATGTACCTTGGTTGGGTGTCTAGCAGATTTGTTAAAATGGACACGCTCCGTTGATATTTGGATTTTTTATGAATTTCTTTGTTCTTTCTGGAGGCAAATCTAAAAAAATCGCAAGTATCTATCTACATGTCAGCTGAGCACAAGACTGTCACAGTCATCTTGTTTTCTATATATTTCCCTGGTTTTAGAGCGGAGGGTACATATAAAAATTTTAATAACAGCATGCTTGGAAGTCAACTTTTCCCCTTGATTTTCAGTGACTTCAATGGAACACGGGTCCGAGCTAACAACAGTAAAGTTATGACAAGCCCGTTGAAGCCATGTTGCCTCTGCCTGGATATTGACTAGTCTGTCAGCAAGCACCTTTTAGCTGCTTTTATAGTACAGGCCAGTCACTTTCTGTATCTTTCTAATTCCTCCCAAAATGAGCAGTTGTTTTATTCATTACTTACAACCAATCGCGTCACTTCATTGCATTACTTGCTGAACCATAAGCAAATCAGTATTTTCCAATCTTAGACCACTTAATAGGGAACGATCCAAATAGTAGTGACACAACATGATTGCCCGAGCAGTGTTTGTCTACAAAATACGTACCTGATACATCCTACAGCCTTACGTGTATCTCTTCCGCTATTAATCCGGCAATTTGACAGATATTTTCTCCTCCATGGCATAGTTGTTTGTGTTCGCCGACGCGACAATCATTGGCAAGAACGGACATGTAACCTTGTTGTTCAAGTCTTGGAATGGGGAGTGGCGGGCATGAGCACAACACAGGTCCGGTTCCGTCTGCTGAACACTGACCAGTCCTAGGTGGCAATTCAACACAGTCAACTCAGGCACACACGCACTGCAGTATCTCACATTGTATGAGAAGTTTTGCTTTTTCACAAAATCGGATTTAAAAATCTTGATTTAATAAATTATGGATACCAGCTTGTGAATATTTGCAATTCATAGCTTCGGATTGAAGCTTCGAGGCTAGAGAAAAGTTTGGAGTAGACGGACTGGGTGAATTGACTCCACCGTACGCCCAAAGCTGCAAAGTGCCATTATTCGTGATCGATCTGTAATATGATGATGGCGTCTTGGCATTTTAATACATTGCAAATATATGTTTATACAACACAAGTGCCTTCGTCTGTGCCCAGATAACAAATTAAACTGACGTCAAAGGAGTTAATGTGTAAAAGGGGAAAGAACATCCATTTTGAACTTGTTTCGACAAATGTGCAAGTTGCCTAAAGCCTAACATAAATATACATGTGGTTCAGATAACCCGACCGAGCCCACTGAAAAGGCCGGAGTACCGACCGTAAATAATATTTATGAAACATGAAATAAAAAAAGTTTCGAGCCGCCCTTCACTAATAAATATTGATAGACTGAAAGATTTTATCGAGAAAATGGCCGCCATGTGCCGTTATTTTGTAGTAAAGTCAACTCAAACACAGTATTTTATTTCAGCTTGTCTGGAGTGGAGGGTTAACTTGGCCCAGGGAAAGAGCATAGCTGCATACCCAGGATTGTTCGATAAAACAGCATAGCCACAGCCCCAGTTGACAGATTTTATCAAGAAAGCGGCCGTCATATGCCGTTATTCTGCAGTAAAGTCAACTCAAACATACCATTTTATTTAAACTTGTCTCGAGGGTTAACTTGGGACGGGGAAACAACATGGCAACACAAAGTTGAACTAGAAAAAATCGATTTGCTTGTAAGCAAATCAGTCTGTCTGCCTCGGAAACGTTTAAAGACTGCCTATGCAGTATTTCATTAACTCCAGCAACAATATTTTTTCATGCGGCTATGTCAAAAACCTATAAATAAAAGTTGGAAAGGCACCTCAACCTAATATAATTTTTAAACTATTCAAAGATTTGAATTTTGCATATTTGCCTAATTTGCATAAATCTAACTGCTACAACTTTGATTAATGTCCACTGGATGCAGTTATCCGACAAATCTATCAACTGAAGTTTGAATGACACCTCAGTGTACAATAGTTTTGAAGTTATTCAAGGTTTTAATTTTGTGTATTCAACCAATTTGCATAAATTAGAAACTTTGGTTCATGTTTCATTGGATGCTCTGTCTCACAAACCTACAAATTGAAGGAGGAATGACACCTCTATCTGTAATAGCTTGAAATTTATTAAAGAATTCAGTCTTGTGTGTTCACCAAATTTGCATAAATCAAAATGCTACAACTTTGGTTCATGATTCATTGGATGAAGTTATGTCACAAACCTAAATATTGAAGCTGGATTGACACCTCTAGTTATAATAGTTTTTGAGATTTTCAACTTTTAAATGTTTCAAGTGTTGTTAATAAGCATAATTTAAAATGCTACAGTTTTTGTTTACTGGCCATTAGATTGACATGCGTCACAAACCTGTGTGCACTACTTTAAATAGTGTGTCTATCTGCAATAGGTTGGAAGCTATGGAGCTTTTAAAATATTAATTGCCCCTAATTTGCATAATTACACTATTAACAGGAACATAACAAAGTTTTTTGACAATTTCTACTGATATCAACCATTAGGCTCACCTAATCCACTGCCATACATAACATTAAACCTCATGTGGCTCTTACAGAAATATTATGTGTTTAACTATTGATTGAACCAGCCTGATTGTGTCAGCAGTTGTAAGTTTGCACAGGCAACACCCAACTTCACACCACTCTTAACAAACATCTATGCCATACTACATGTACATGTTGGACTATCGAGGCTCAACAACCTACTAAAGGTGTGAACAAACTTCAGTTGCAAGTTTGCACAGGCTGAACAGGCATGAAATATGATGAATCTTTGTTGGAAGTGGGGAGTGTTTACAAAGGTTATGAAATAATATTATAAATATTGAACTGATGAGCAAATGTCACTGCTTGGTCCTGAAATACAACAACTATGTCTATAGAAGCTGTGCCTGCACGCCCCAATGTACCCACTGCCCTGACAAAAATCCTTGCATATTAAAGTTTTGGAGAAGAAGATTTTTTAAGTTGTCACTACAGGGAGTTTGTATCTGTGTTTGAGTGCTTTCTGGTAGTTGATCTGAGTCTTCCTTTACACAGACATGCTTAACTTTGGTTCATTTTTCATAGGATACTTCTCTGTCACTAACGTATCAATTGTAGTTGAAATGGCACCTCTCAGTCAGCATTAGCTTATTGTGATGGGGACTAACACCAAGGAGGCGTCAAACTATATATAGCCTCCTTGGTACACAATGGAGACAAATTTACTTTAGCAACACAGGCAGTCTCCCTAGGGATTGAAGGGTAAGCCCACAGCATTGGGCGCCACTGCCTCTGTTCTGTTAGGTATGGAGGCCAGGCTTTCACAGTTCAATTATCTATGGTTGCATGACAGCTTGTCTGTGGAAACAGTCACCACCTTGCGGGCACAATTAAGCTATAAATGGCAACTCTATCTAGAATAGCTTTGAAGATATGTAAGATTAAAAATTTCCACAAATATACCTCTAATTTGCATAATTTTTAACATCATGACTTTTCCAAACAATACGCAAAACTTCACTACTAGGTCTATGACCATGGCTACATTTTGGAACAATTAGTGTCCGAGTAGACCTGACCACAAAACTGACACACGGAAATAAATGAATAAATGCATAAATGAATGAATGAATGAATGAACGAATGAATGAATAAATAAAGATTTAAGTATTTGAGGAAAAACAAGAAGTGTGTGTTTTCACACAGGCTTCATAAAGAATAAAGTATTTGAGGAAAGACAAGAAGTCTGTATCCACACACAGACTTATATAGGTTAATGAGGCATAGCAGGGAGCTGGGAAGTTTCCCAGCTCCCATAGCCACGGTTGTTCGGTGAAACAGAATAGCCCCGGTTTGTCAATAATATATTTTGCAAGGTTTAAGGTGTCCATTCTCTGAGTTACCCAGGCAAACGGTCGTTAAAGTACTTTTAAAACATAGCTCACTGTCTTAATTTAATCTCGGTTGTGTCTGAAGCAGTTATCATCATCAGTTACTTCGACCCACCAAATCATACACCATTTTAAACATGCTTGACGCAATGAATTGCGGGACAGTCGCACAAAAATACAGTTGATTTGGATAACAAAGTGAATCTCGGCCACGGCATATATCATATCATTGTTGATGCTCTGAAATATGCGCATATATGCTTTTGGTTTCATATATTATAACCTGCCACGATGGTCCAAATACTACTGTCCTCATTTACAAACCATAGGGTGCTGACTCATTAATTTTCAAAATAGCAGCCAAGTTTGTGGGTTAGTCCCGAATGGATATTTTAAATATATGTGTGACTAGTGTTAACGGAAGGTTAATTTGTCAAAAGAATGTAATGTAAACTTGCTTGTCAGCAAATCGGTCAGTGTGCCAAGAGAACTTTTAAGGATTACCTGATATTTGGTACTTATTTAATTCCTGCAACGATACTGTTTATTGAACTGTTCAAAAGAGACACAAACAATTGAGCTGTGTCACAAAAACCAATAAATTGAAGTTGGAATTGTTCCTCTATCTATAATAGTTCTGAAGTCATTCAAGATTCAAATGTGTGTATTTGTGTTATTTGCATAAATCAAACTAGCACAATTTTAATTCATTGTTAATTGGATGTAGCTATCTCCCAAACATGTAAATTGAAGGTGTAATGGCACCTCCATCTATAACAAATTTGATATTGAATGTTCAAGAATTGAATTTGCAATGATTAATTTGCCTAATTTGTATAAATTTGAATGCTGCTATTTTGGTCCATATTTCATTGGATTCGGCTCTGTAACCAACTTATTTATTGAAAATGGAATGACACCTCTATCTGTAATAGTTGTGAAATTGTTGAGGCTTTAAATTTTGTGTATTATCTTATTTTGCATAAACTAAAATTCGTTAACTTTTGGTTGTGATCAATTGGATGTTTCTATGCCAGAAACCTATGAATATTTTCAAAGTGTGAGTGACACTTTTCGCTTAAAATAGTTCCCCCCACTAGAACAGCTATGGGCTCTGCCTGCTTCAATGTCCCCCATTTACCCTGAACAAAATCCTTCTATGTTACAGTTGGACATTACAGTAAGTTTGGGATCTGGTTTGGGTAATTTATGGCAGTTGATCTAAATCTCTCTTTACAAAGAGATGACAGGAGAGGCTCCCTCCCAGAGGCAGGAGAAACTCCCTCCCAGAGGCGGAGGAACCTCTCAGCCAGACGCAGCAGGAACTCCCTCCAAATTTTGGTTCATATTTCATAGGATGCTGCTATGTTACTAACCTATCAGTTGTAGCTGAAATGGCACCTCTCAGTCAGCACTAGCTCTTTTGTGACTGGAAGGTTTCAGCCTATGTAGCCTCCTTGGTAATGTAATACAGACTTACTCTACCAACACAGCCAGTCTCCCTAGGGATTAAAGGATAAGCCCAGGGCATGCAGCCTCTGTACTGATAGGTTTGGAAGCCATGCTCCTACAATCCAATTATTGCACAGTTCAATTATGTCTGGTTGCATAACGGTGTGGCCATGGTATTAACAGTAACCAGCTTGTGTGTAGGGGGTGGGTGGGTGGGTGGGTGGTGTCACGTACTATTGTAAGGAAATTCAGGGAATTTAACGTAAATAAATATACTCAATTTTCTTTGATGCTATAGGATTTTGCCTTAGCAATAGATCTACATATTAAGCTTTGAATGGCAACTCTATCTAGAAAGGTTTTGAAGGTAGGTAAGATTTAAAATCTCCACAAATATGATTCTAATTTGCATCATTTTTAACATCACAAGTGTTGCAAACAATGTACTCAAACTTCACTACCAGGTCTATTACCATGCAATCTTCGGTACTTTTCAGAACAATAGTGTCAGAAAAAAAGCTGACCACAAAATGTAACACATAGATAAAGGAAGAAAGAAAGAATAAAGTATTTGAGGAAAAACAAGAATTCTGTGTTCACACACTGACTTAAATATAAAAGGGGACTTTTCCAGCGTGAACATAACCTAAAATGTAAGTACAACGACTTGAAATTACCAGTTGTTGGCGGCAGTGGGGCCTAGAATAGGGATATTGTATCAGACACTGAAGTCGACCCCAGACTATGAATTAAGAAGCACTAAAGGCACCTGCCAAGTGCCCCTGCAGAGTGAAGGATGGAGCTTAGGGGAGATGGTTGCCCCGATAGTGGATACAGGTCCGAAAGTAGAAACGAAGATAGTACTACATTTCACTTTTAGCGCAATTCGAAAGTTTAGGGTACAGGTCACTTTTAATGTGCGTGACACGTTTGGAAAGGTCCTCGTCGATCCAAATTGTGAGTTCTTTGAGAAACTTGAATGCGGAGTATAATATAGTTGTGTATTATTTCTTCACGATCATTTAACTAGTTTGAATATCATTGGCCCAAGCACATTATGTCTGGGTGCATATCCAGACGTTTTGCTTTTCCAAGAATTCTTCTTTCTTTCTTTCCTCTTTACGACCAAAATTGTCTGGAGTTTTTCTCTGACACTATTATTCCGAAAACCACCAAACTTGCCAAACTTGAATTTACCTTGTGTGAATACCTTTGGTCGAGGCTTAATATGTCTGGGTGCGAACCACACCCAGACATTTTGTTTTCCCAAGAATTCTTTCATTTTTCTTTTAGACCAAATTTGTCCAGAATTTTTCTCGGACACTATTTTCTGCAAAGCCACTAAAGTTGCAATGATGACTGATCTTGCAGTGAAATTGTGCATATCGTTTTGAATGGTCATGATGTTTAAAATTATGCAAAATAGGAGCAATTAAAATTTTCAAAGCTCCATATCTTCCGAACTATTGCAGATAGCCACAAAATTTCAATGTGCAGGTTTGTGACACCTGCCAATTATGGACAGTGAATAAAAGTTGTAGAATTTTAATTCATGCAAATTAGGGGCAGTGAAAAATTCAAAAGTTGAATATCCTCAAAACTACTATAGATAGAGATGCAACTCCAACTTCAATTGATGGGTTGTGACATAGCCGCATCCCATTGAACCATGAACCAAAGTTGTAGAATTTTAATTTATGTAAATTAGATGAATATGCAAAATCCAAATCTTGAACGATTTTATTAATATTACAGATAGAAGTGTCATTCCAACTTCAATTTGTAGATTTCTGATATAGCCGCATCCGTGAACCAAAATTGCAAAATTGTAAATTTTGCAAGTAAGGTGAATACACCAAGTTTAAATCTTGAACAACTTTAAAACTACTACATAGAGGTGCCATTCCAGCTTCAATTTGTAGATTTGTGACATTGCCACATCTAAGAAACCATGAACCAAAGTTGAAGAATTTCAATTTATGCAAATTAGGTAAATATGCAAAATTGAAATCTTGAATACCTTTGAAAATATTATAGATAGAGGTGCCATTTCAACTTTACTTTATTGGTTTGTAACATTGGCGCATCCTATGAACCATGAACTAAAGTTGTTAGCCAGTACTGTTGAAATTTACCAACATATACGCATATCTGTCCGAATATTCACTTTTAATAATTGTTGTGCTGGCAAGCTGCTACATATCATTGACACTTTCTTTAAACGAACTTCAGCTTTACACAGTTTTTGCATGTACCAAAATTCCATAACTACAGGGAAATTATGTTTGCGTGTTTCAGGAAACATGAGCTTTGAATTCTTGTCTGGTATCTGGTTCGGGCGACATTTTATGTGGTCATAACGACATTTTATGTGCTCATAACGACAATATATCTGTTTAGGACGACATTTTATCTGGTCGTGATGACATTTTATCTGGTCGTGACGACATTTTATCTGGTTCGGGCGACATTTTATCTGGTCATAACGACATTTTATATCGTCATAACGACATTTTATCTGGTTAGGACGACATTTTACCTGGTCATAAAGACATTTTATGTGACCATGACGACATTTTATCTGGTTAGGATGACTTTTTATCTGGTCATAACGACGTTTCAGGTGGTCATAACGACATTTTATGTAATCATAATGACATTTTATCTGGTTACGACATTTTATGTGGTCATAATGATATTTTATCTGGTCAGGAGGACATTTTATGTGGTCATAACGACATTTTATGTCGTCATAACGAAATTTTAGGTGGTTCGGAGGACTTTTTATCTGGTCATAACAACGTTTTATCTGGCTCGGATCACATTTTATCTGGTGATGACCTTTTATCTCGTTAGGACGACATTTTATCTGGTCAGAATGACATTTTATGTGGTCATAATGACATTTTATGTGGTCATGATAACATTTTATCTGGTCTGGACGACTTTTCGGCTGGTCATTACGACATTTTATCTGGTTCGAACGACTTTTTTGTGGTCATAACATTTTACCTGTTTAGTACGGAAGCCTATTGGTGTCAACCTCATTTCACTTTTTATGTTGAGTTTATCTGGTTTGTACTTCTTTTTATGGGGTCATAACGACATAATATGTGGTCATGACGACATTTTTATCTGGTTTGGACGACATCTTATCTGGTCATAACGACATTTTATCTGCTTAAGACCACATTTTATGTGGTCAGAATGACATTTTATGTGGTTATAATGATATTTTATGTGGTTCGGACGACTTCTTATGTGGTCATAAGGACATTTTATCTGGTCCGGACCACATTTTGTCTGGTCATAACGACATTTTATATGGTGTCGCCGACTCTTTATTTGGTCATAACAACATTTTATCAGGTTCGGATGACATTTCATCTGGTCATAATGCCATTTTATCTGGTTCGGACGACTTTTTATGTGGTCATAAGGGCATTTTATGTAGTTTGGATGACATTTTATGTGGTCATAACGACATTTCATCTGGTCATAATGACAATTTGTGTGGTCAGAACAACGTTTTAGGTGGTCTTAACGACATTTTATGTGGTTCGGGCACCTTTATTTGGTCATAACGACATTTTGTCTGATTAGGATGACATTCTATGTGGTCAGCACGACATTTTGTATGGCCATAACGACATTGTGTGTGGTTCGGACGACTTTTTATGTAGTCATAACGACATTTTATCTGGTTCCGAAGACTTTTTATCTGGTTCAGCCGACGTTTTATGTGGTCATAACGACATTTTATCTGGTAAGAAAGACATTTTATGTCATCATAACGACATTTTATCTGGTAAGCACGATATTTTATGTGGTTTGGACGATTTTTTATGTGGTCATAATGATATTTTATCTGGTTTGGGTGACTTTTTGTCTGGTTTGGACAATATTTTATCCGGTCAAAACGATATTTTGTGTGGTCATAACGACATTTTAGCTGGATAGGGTGACATTTTATGTGGTCACAACGACATTTTATGTGATAATAATAACATTTTATCTGGATTAGGACAACTTTTTATCTGGTCATAACGATATTTGATCTGGTTCACAAGATATTTAATGTGGTCATAACGACATTTTATCTGGTTCAGACTACATAATTATCATGTGGTCATAATGACATTTTGTCTGGTTAGAAGTATATTTTATCTGGTTCAAATGACTTTTAATCTCATTCGGACGGCATCTTATGTGGTCTTAACGACATTTTATTTGGTGCGGATGACTTTTCAATCTTTATGGATGGTCATTGGTGTCAACCTCATATTTTATGTGGTTTGGACGACTTTTTATGTGGTCATAACATTATATATGGTTAGGACGCCATTTTATATGGTCAGATCGACATTTTATGTGGTCATAACGACATTTTATGTGGTTCGGACGACTATTTATGTGGTCATAACGACAATTTATGTGGTTCGGATGACTTTTTATCCGTTTCTAACGACCTTTTATCTGGTTCCAAATACTTTTCATCTGGTTCCAACGACATTTTATGTGGTTATAACGACATAATATGTGGTCATAACGACATTTTATGTGGTTCCAACGACTCTTTATGTTGTCATAACGGCATTTTATCTGGTCCGAACGATATTCCATCTGGTTATAACGACATTTTATGTGGTCATAACGACATGTTATCTGGTGATGACGACTTTTTATCAGGTCATAAAGACTTTTTATGAGGTCATAACGACATAACATGTGGTCATAACCACATTTTAGCTGGTTCGGACGATTTTTAAGTGGTCATACCAACATTTAATCTGGTTCAGACGACATTTGATGTGGTCATAACGACATTTTATATGGTAATAACATTTTATGTGGTTCCGTCGACTTTTTATGTGGTCATAACAACATTTTATGTGGCCAGAATGACATTTTATCTGGTTTGGACGACATTTTATCTGGTCTTTACGTCATTTAATCTGGTTCAGAATACTTTTTGTCTGTTCATAACGACATTTTATCTGGTTCGGATGACTTTTTATGTGGTCATAACGATATTTTATCTAGTTAGGACAACATTTTATGTGGTCAAAACTGGTTCTGGCAATTCTTTATCTGGTAATAATGGTATTTTATATGGTTCGGACGACATTTTACGTAGTCTTAACGACATTTTGTTTGGTGCGGATGATTTCTTACATTTTTTGATAGATTGCAAGCTGATGAAAATTGCGAATCAAAGATAAAACATTGTTAAATGTATACGAAACATAAAATATTGATTGAATGTAATATTAGTGTACTGACTTACACAGTAAGATAACCAATGAACATCTTGCTGTATGTAATATGTGGCTTGAATTTCACCGAATTTCAACACATTATCGTGCATGAAATGACAAGGAAACATATTTTAACATATAAAAGGACATAATTCCACAGCAGCAACACTGGCATACCAGTATGCTAGTTATTTTACCACAAACAGAAAAAGGGGGTAGTTGTGGTTCGAAACCGGTGGATCGTTGCCTGGAAAGCAGACCAAGTTCCTTCTTACTACACCCAGCGGAGTAGACAAAATATGCAGCTTGGGTCTGCTTTGGAGGCAAGGTATATCGCTCTTTGGCTGTAAACAATCAGTCACGTTTATTTCTTAAAAATAATACCCATGTAATCAACATTATTCAATATAGTGAACAAATATGAAATTAAAAGCAATGATACAAACTATAATTATGTAAAAGCAGTCATTTATAGCTATGCCAAAAACCCTAAATGTTACGTTATCAATATCAATTTAGCACCTGCCAAAAAGGACATATTCTTTTCCAGCATAACAGATGCTAGTATTTTGCGTAGCATACAAAAGGACACATACTTGCAGCTAACGTGTACTCTCATGATACATTTGCACTATACCAAATAAAAAATAATCAAATTTGTGCCCATGTGACAGATGAATGTAACAGTGTGAGCCGACATGCATTTTCAAGCCTTTTGACACATGCCGATCGCCTGTAGGCTGTATGAAATCAGTCACATCAAGAGGAAATAAGCTGCACATATACATTTGACATGGCTCCTCAGCATCCATCGAGTGTAGAAAAACACTGAAATACTAAAACGTGCAGTAACGCTCTTTGACGGAAGCCTAGACGGACTACCAGTTTTTTAAAACTGGAATTTTTTTAAGATTTAAAATTCGAAAACTTTCGAGTTATAAACAAATTTCGCAAAGTAAACTATCAAGAGGAGATGGAAATCGAATGACTTCAAATACTACAGCCAATCGACATTTCATTGACCAATATGTGCCAGCAACAGGCAAAGCTGGAACAGTATGGAACGCATTGCCTTGTAACTGCATTGCAGGAACATAATAAATCACGGTAAGCTGTATATTTGATGACAGAGATTAAAACATTGGGTGCAGGAAAAAAACTGGGTTTGATGCGTCTCCGGATGAAATGCGCCCATCTTGTACACAAACGATTAAAATTATATAATTCGACAAGCAATTTGTACGAATGCATGATTACATTTGAAGGGTGCAGAATCTGATATTACCAGTTACACCTTTCACAAAGACATCTGGTTCCTATAAATTACTGAAACTGGAGATGTGGTCCAAAACCTGAGATTATACACCTATTTTGAACAACTTAGAGGTTCAAAAGTATGCAAATTAGACGAAATTTTGCTAATTACATGCAATTAAAATGTTAGATGTTTTGTACACAACTTAGAACGCACGCGGAAACGTTAATGTCAAAATACCAGCAAGCCTCGCCCGTAAGGGCGAGGCTTACACCTGGTGTAGGTTTTTTTTTACATATATACATTATATAGTTTCCCAGTGTCTACTTGAACCCCAGTAGATCAGTCGGGGTCAAGGCGTATACCTGTGAAGCAGCTCTCAGCAGTACAAAATTGTCCTTTGAATATATTCTTGTACTTGTGAGAAAGGAACAGTCATATCTGCCATTATGGCATTAGTGTAAGTGGCTGCACAGATGGATATTCTTGCAAAATGATATGGTTACGAGTACAGTACCAACAGAGGCCCAAAAGTTATCAGGATTCAGGATTCAGGATTCAGGATTTTTATTTTAACCAAAATATGTGTACAAAAGAATAGTAGTTTGGTACATACAAAGTATAGAAATAAGCAAAGTAGCATTTGAAGAATAAAACAGAAGAGAGTAATCCATAATTTGGTCAGGGAGATACACATTAAGATCTTTGACAGACCGCTATCATGTGTACCACCCTGCATGCAAATGACCATAAACTATTTATCAAAAAAAAAGTAACCATGTAACTGGTAAGACTTTTATCAAAAAGGCAGGGGAAATTCAGAGTCCAAAAATATAATCAATTTGCATTACAAATATAGCAATTTTGAATGTTGCAAGACATTTCATACGTATCAATAAAATATTTCTTTATGTATTGAGAAAAACCAAAATAACTATGAGTATGTACCTTCTCTTTAACAACCTCAGATGTCGCATTTAAAACATTAACAATTTCATGTCTTATACACTTTCGGGCGAACGCATGTTGAGTACGTGCTACAAATAATCCCTTTCTTCGGGTGTCATGTTCATGAACTTGGGGGGTTGGTGTAATTGGAAATTGATAAAAATAGTCAGGAAGCCGGTTATTTTTATATTTGAAAAAAAAATTTAGGATTTGAACTGTATGTATATCGACTAATTTGAGTAAGTTTCTGGATTTAAAAATAGGTTCAGTGTGTGCATTGTAATTACTATGATTGACAATCCGAACAGCTTTCTTTTGAATTTTAACTAATCTTTCTAATTTGTGACCCCATACAAGAAGACCGTAGTTGAAATGTGGCAGGATTAAAGAATTATAGATGATTTGGAGAATATTTGAGGGTAGAAAATTTTTTAATTTATTCATGATGCCGATGGTCTGAGAAATTTTTGAAGCTATTTTTTGAATATGACTGTCCCAGCTTAAGTGGGTGTCTAAGGTTAGACCAAGAAACTTGTATTCGTCCATATATTCAATGCTAACATCATCAATTTTAAGTGTAGGAGTTGAGACTTGTCGTTGCGGTTGGTGAAAAATCATGAATTTAGTTTTATCTATATTAAGAGAGAGCTTGTTCATTTTAAGCCAAGTACTTATCTTGTCTAGTTCGGAGTTAATGAGCAAGGATATTTCATCATTTGGTCCAGATATACTCAGAGGGCGCACAGCAGTACATAAAGTTGTGTCATCAGCATATATAATAAATTTAAATAAAGTAGAAGCTAAAGTTATGTCATTGACATAAATCAGAAAAAGCAGTGGTCCTAGAATCGAACCTTGAGGAACGCCAGCATGGATATTTTTAGTGTCGGATTTGATATTATCAAGGACAACAAACTGTTTTCTATTACTTAAATAATTTTTCAAAAGGTCCAGGGCAGTACCTTTAATGCCATAATAGCTAAGTTTATAAAGTAGAATGCCATGGTCCAAAGTGTCGAAAGCTTTGGAAAGATCCATGAATATATTGATAGGAATTTCTCCTTTATCCATATCCAAAATTATTCTATCAATCAATTCCAGGGCAGCAAGTTCCGTAGAGTGCTCTTCACGAAAACCATACTGGCTTCTATATAACAAATGATGCAGTTTGAAATATTCGTAAATTTGGTTATACAAAATTCTTTCAAAAATCTTTGAAATTGCAGGTAAAAGAGAAATTGGTCTATAATTTACCAGCAGGGATGCATCATCCTTTTTGTAGACTGGTACCACTTTAGCGATTTTTAACAAATCTGGAAAAATACCAGTCGTAAAAGACTGGTTTATAACAGTAGTTATGGCTTTTGATACTTCGTTTTTGATCTTCTTTAATAAGATCATAGATAGTCTGTCGTGACCAGAGCTAAACTTATGTTTAAAAGAGTCAACGGTTTTTATAACTAATTCCTCCGTAATGAGGTTGAGCACAAATCTATGTTGGACAGGGTTCTTAATATAATCTTTGAATGAGGCGTTAGCCGACGTAGCAATTTTTGATGCTAGACAGGGTCCAATATTAGTGAAGTATGCGTTAAAGCTATTCGCTATTAAAGATTTATCAGTAATGGTCTCATTATTAATGCTAAATGAATCAGGAAAACCTCTCTTCTTTTTTAGTCGATTTAGGATATCGTTTATAGTCAACCAAGTATTTTTAATATCATTTTTATATCGTAGGAAACAAGATTTATAGTAGTTTTTTTTTTGCCACTCGAATATTGTTTTTTAGGATTCTATTATAGGTATTAAAATTTATTAACCGAGTTTCATATTCCTCATTTTCATAGGGTATTTCTTTCAGATGCTTATAAAGTCTATCTCTAGTGGCTATAGAACGTATAATTCCCTGGGTAATCCATGAGCTCTTTTTGTGTTTATGTTTATGATATTTTACTGATTTTATAGGAAAATGCCGATCTAAGGCCGTAGAAATGGTTGAGTGTATGAAAGAATAAGATTCGTTAGGATCAGTTTGGAGATCAGTAGAAATATGGTCATACAGATGGGCGTCTGTAATTCTTTTTTTAAGTTTTGTGTGGCATCAGGTTGCCGATCCCGAACTTGAACAAATTTGGGTATTTTATCTTGTTTTATTTTAGAAGTATCTATGCATATAAAGTAGGGAAAGTGATCCGAAATTCTTGATATTATCACTCCAGAATTTGAACGAGTTATGTTGTTGTCTATTAGTTTCATAAGAAAATTATCAATAATCGTACCCCTCCGCTGAGAAAGCCTAGTGGGTAAAGTAATTTGTGGAAAGAAACTCAACGATGTAATAGTATCAAAAAAGCGACCAAACGCAGGTTTTTCGTGTATTTTTAACAGATCAATATTAAAGTCCCCAGCTATGACTATTTCATTTTTTTGTTTTTGTAAGGACTGGAGTAGAGGGATAAGTTCATCAATAAATGTATCATAGTTCTCGTTTAAATCTCGTGGTGGTCTGTATATATTTCCTATAATTATTTTTTGTGCATTATCATTTATTTTTATTTCAACAAACTGACCTTCATATATCTCCGACCGCTGATAAACATCTACTACTCTGAAACTATAACAATTTTGGAGATATATAGCTAGGCCTCCTCGAGCACTGCAGATTTTTCCCTGTGAGATTAGAGTATAATTGTCCAATTGTAACAAGGATGGGTCAGAATCATTACTTAGCCAAGTTTCTTGTAGACAAAGAACATTAGGTAAACAACCTTGGATATCTAAGTTATGGAGAAATATTTTCAACTCATCAAATTTTGCACGTAATGATTCACAATTTAGACTGATTATAGTAAAACGGTTTCGCATATGTTTCAAGTGTAGAGTCAATTTGTCAATGTCGTAGTATGGTGACTGTTTTATTAATTTTGGTTCATAAGAATTTGGATCCTCTTCACTGTGAGGTGTGTTGGTTTCCAGTAATGTAGCCAAAGAATTTACGTCAACGCCCCCAAGGCCATCTAGGATACAATCAGAATTTGCCATACACAAATTGAAGTAAATCTACCGCGCAGTTCAACTCAAAATGTCCATACATGACGCGATTCTGCACCAATAGCATAATCCAACATCTGAGGCAAATGTGAAATAAGGCACAAATAAACATTACCTGAACATCCTTTAACTCTAGGGGCTCGGATTTTAACCTTTTCCGTAGCCCGTAAGAAAACGAAAACAAAGACAGAGAATACATTCAAGGCTTTTAACAAGTAAAACATGTCACTTGTAAGCCCAGTCGAAATAAGGAAAATATAAAACAAAACCAAGAGAGAAACAAACAACATAATAATAATCGTAGTGAGTTGGAGTGGATTCCTCACAAAATGCGAATTCATAACAAGCAAATTAATGCAATGATAAGAAGTAACTAGGATATATAACATATAATATGGCAGAGATGAGAAGTGCCACGCACACAATTTCAACACACACTTCAAATATATAATTTTGAGACAATGTGGAAGTAGAGCAAAAAGTAACGAAATTTCAAATGATATCAATATTTTGCCCTAGTTAGAAAAATGAAAAACGAGTAATTTGTGGACAGGAAAAAAATGCGAGGATTCCACAAAAGCATCACAAATTTTGCAGAATAATAGAGACTGCGTGGACCCGTAGCAGTATCCTGCAAATGAGCACATCGCTTCATACTTAGGTTTTAAAGTAATCAAATGCGTACACTGCAAAGTACATTTATGTGCACTTAATGGCACATAATATATAATAATGACTCACAATTCTTGAAGTAAAATAAAGGATCGCTTGTCCAATACAAATTTGAAAACTACAAAGAAGTCACACAAAATGTTGTTAAACATGCTGTAGACCAATAAATTTATGACATATATGAAGCAAAAACATAGATGAAATTTAATACATTGATGTTATGCCGTCCACGATATAAACCTGATAATATCATGTGACACATGTGAATCGAAACTATGAGTTTGCGCATGCAAGCTATCAAGTGAAATGTTTTGCAAAACTTGGGAACAAAATACTATCTAGATTATTGATAACGCAAAATATAACACACACTAAACAGTAAACAAGCAAAAATAATAAACCAAGTAATGCAATTAAGTCATACAGATGTTATTAATATACAGTCCAATAATAACAGCCAATAGAACGGCGTTAGGCATATCAGTAACACAATGTAACAGCTCAAAACGAATTATGGCAAATTGACCATGTCGGGAATAAATAGGATCCCACGGTAATGGGTTAGCATGAGCTGTTGTGGAACCGTGACAAAAATCAGTTTAAGACATAATTGTAGCGAACATAAAGTTAAGTTAAGTGCATTAATAATAATAATAATAATTAATAATAATGCATGCTGCCTTCGCAGGTATAACCTATTTTGACATGTGACACATGTGACATAACCATAGTTTGCATATGAGAACTAACAAATTTTTAATTCATTTTATTATTATAATATTTTTTTATAACTTAGGAACATCAAGCTATAATGAACACAAATTGGATCAAAAAATACACAAAGCGGCATCAAATGTTATATGAAAAAACAATAAAAACGACTCAAAAGGTTTACGGCAATCAGACCGTGAGAGTGGACACTCAATATGTCACAGTCGGGGAGACAATTTGATGATAGTCATTGGCCAAAAACAAGTTTGGAGAAGGGGTAATATTTTAGAGGCAGTGGCAAGAAGGGAGTGTTGCCTTCGTGCTATTCGCGGAGATGTGGGTACAGAAAATGGACATGTGGCACAAATGCAAACGTTCCTTTCTGGTCGACAGTTTCTTTTAAGGGAAGAGTGCTGCAAACCAACGAATTGAAATGTGGTGGGGAATACGTCGGAAACAGTGTATACAATTTGGATGGGACTGTTATCCAGGTAATCAAGCCGAAACATTTCAACATGATTCATGTGTGAACACAAACTCTACTGCAAGATCCAAAGAAATATAAACGAAAAATGTAAATACATTTATGGATGCATACATACATTTGTGTCTTCATTTTATGTATCAATACGTGCGTGTTAATGCTTAATATATTGTTTCCTATATACTGAAGTTTCTCGATGCTATTTGTATTATTATTATTAGTAGTATGATTACATACGTTTACGCATCGATATAAGGCCATATTTTTCATCTAAACAAAAGTGATCCAATTAGCCATCAGAATCAAAGATATGTGTTACTATGAAGTGCACTTCCAGTTTTTCTTTCTTCTTCCAAAGAATATAAACTGCAAAAATAGATCTGAAAAATTGGAGAACTTTGAATAGGCCGTTGGACAGCTGTCCAGACTAACTTGGTATATACTAGTAGTAAATATAGCACTCTATGAGATAAACTTATTCTTCTGTGAGAACGCAATTTGAACCAAATTAACGCTTTTTAAAATCTGATCTATTTTTCTAAATAACACCATGACCCTTATAAACAAAACTATACTTTTATAAACATACTATAACCAGAAAACTTTTTATTTTTCATTTACTATTAAGTGTTAGTTTGTTTGCAGAATCAACTCGAACTCGATGAAGTTGTTCGCATTTGGAACACACACCGTATTAGAGCAAGAAATAATCAAAATGTTGCCATTGGAGTACACCGTACCGGCTTTGTATGGTGCAGAGAATTATCTGCAACCCGTAGAAGCAGATGCAGTGATCGATGTATGTGGATTGTACGTTTGCAGAGGGATCAAAGATATCTTTGAACTATGCCTCGTATATTTAGAAAACGACATTCATGCTCCGAGTGATGCAAATGAAGCCGTAGATATATACATGTATTTAAGAGACAGACTAGGTACCGATTTACTAGAGCAATGACATTATCAGGATATAATATGGAGGATAACTCAAAGTGATCACACATGAAGAGGCGAATGTTGATGAATTTAGAAATCACCTTGATCAAATAGTTTGGCATGATTACTTCAAATTTTATAATATCGATGATTGTTGTAAAAATGGACTTAAGTCGTTTCTTAAAGCTGCAAACCACAGTATTCCTGATAAACCAATAACAGTTCGTCCCCCTGATCTTCCCTGGTACAGTTCTGGGCTCCGCTGTGAGAAGCGGAAAGTCATTCGAGTGTATGATATAGCAAAAGAAAAGAAACATGACCCACAGACATGGAGTACTTACAATAGAATTCACAATCTGTACCAGGAACAATTAAAAATTGCTGAAGAAAATTATAATGGCAAACTTATTCTTCTCTCAAAAGTACAAAACGTAAGAACAAAGCTTGGTGGCGAACCATAGAACATTTCATGAATTGCAATCAAACTCCGGCCATCCCTTTCTTACTACATGAACACCGCCATGTTACTGAAAGTCTATCCAAAGCTGAAATGTTTAATCATTTTTTCCTGAGTGAGAGTAATCTTGACACTTTCTGGGCCCCCGTGCTCCCTGCCATAGCTCTACCCGCTAATATTCTTAAGTCCATTCAAATCAACCAAACCGAAGTTCTTGATATTTCAAAAAGTGTGGATTTCATAAAGGCCACCGGTCCGGACAAAATCAGAGAATGTCTCTTAAAAGAAGGAGCGCCATCTATATACGCATCACTAATTAAATTATTCAATCTTTCGTTACAGCTTCAAGCCCAGCTTATGGAAGCAGGCACATGTCACCCCTTTATACAAAAAGGGAGACCCTACTTTATATGACAATATTGTCCTATCTCTTTTTTAAGTTGTGTCGGTAAAGCACTTGAGAAAGTCATTTTTAAGCATGTCTTTAATTTCTTCTGGGGTAATTTAATTTTGTCTGCTAACCAGTCCGGTTTTATACCTGGCGACTCAACAGTAAACCAGCTTCTTTCCCTGTATCATGACCTCTGCCTTGCAATCGATTGACAGAAAGAAGTACGAATTGTTTTTCTTGATAAAAGGAAATCATTCGATCGCCTTTGGCACAAGGGTTTATTTCGCAAATTGAAACGCAATGGCATATCGGGTTCTTTGTTCAATTGGTTTCAAATTTATTTTTTTAATCGCCAACAGTGCGTCGTACTTAATCGCCAGGCATCTGATTGGAGCACCATAAATGCTGGTTTCCCACAGTGCTCTGTACTAGGTCCTCCTTTATTTTTTATTTTCATAAATGATATTGTGGATATAGCCCAGTCAAATATAAAACTGCTTGCAGATGACAACGTCAATAGAAGATATGATACGAGACAACCCCCAGATCTACCACACTTTAGAGCGAGAAGAGAACTATTTGACAACTCATTCTTCTGTGCAACTGCTAGACTTTGGAACCAACACGGAATTCAAACTCTTTGTCTCAGTTCATAAATAAAATTAACACCAGTGCTCCTCAACCAGTCAAACAGATGGAATTGCATCATGTGGTCAAAAGATTTCCAGCAGTTATCCACGCCAGATTACGCATGGGCCACAGCCAACTGAACGCCCATCTATTTGAGATAGGCGTTTCTGATACTCCTGATTGTTAATGTGGGCAAAGTGCTGAGTACGTTTGGCATTTCTTTTTTGTTTGTCCCTTTCATGCTTTTCTCAGAGATGATCTCCAAGGAATTGTAACAACTTATGCCTCCTTCAGTCTTGAAACAATTTTATATGGTGCTTCAGGTTGCAGTTTCGAGAACAACAAGAAAATATTTTCGGCTGTCCAATACTACATTGCAAAAACTAAGCGTTTTCAGTCCGGCGCTATCACAGGATTTGAATATTTCATATTCAACTTTGGAACCATAAAATTTATATGATTTGTTACTATATACTATACTGTAAAGGCCCCGCTGTCTGTCCCGCTTCGTGTGCTATGTCCTACTTCAATCTGTTAGCTTAGTGCAATGCCCTATCTATTATTCATACTTCACTATTAAAAACTCATGAACACCATTTTCATAAGAACATTGCACCAGGCCTAGTGATGTTCTGTCTGCCCTGTGCAATTGTCCTTCTTCTGCAAGAGGGGTTAACATAGGGCCTGGTCCTTCTCCCCAATTGGTTTCCTTTGTGCAACATCTATCTATCAATCAATCAATCTCTCTCTCTCTCTCTCTCTCTCTCTCTCTCTCTCTCTCTCTCTCTCTCTCTCTCTCTCTCTCTATATATATATATATATATATATATATAATCCTACACCAGGTGTAAACCTCGCCCTTACGGGCGAGGCTTGCTGGTGATTTGACATTAACGTTTCCGCGTACGTTCTAAGTTGTGTAAAAAACATCTAACATTTTAATTGCATGTAATTAGCAAAATTTCTTCTAATTTGCATACTTTTGAACCTCTAAGTTGTTCAAAATAGGTGTATAATCTCAGGTTTAGGACCACATCTCCAGTTTCAGTAATTTACAGGAACCAGATGTCTTTGTGAAAGGTGAAACTGGTAATGTCAGATTCTGCACCCTTCAAATGTAATCATGCATTCGTACAAATTGCTTGTCGAATTATATAATTTTAATCGTTTGTGTACAAGATGGGCGCATTTCATCCGGAGACGCATCAAACCCAGTTTTTTTCCTGCACCCAATGTTTTAATCTCTATCATCAAATATACAGCTTAACGTGATTTATTATGTTCCTGCAATGCAGTTACAAGGCAATGCGTTCCATACTGTTCCAGCTTTGCCTGTTGCTGGCACATATTGGTCATTGAAATGTCGATTGGCTGTCGCATTTGAAGTCATTCGATTTCCATCTCCTCTTGAAAGTTTACTTTGCGAAATTTGTTTTAACTCGAAACTTCAAATCTTTTCTGGTCATTTCGAATATTAAATCTAAAAAATTCCAGTTTTAATAAACTGGTAGTCCGTCTAGGCTTCTGTAAAAGAGCGTTATTTCACGTTTTAGTATTTCAGTGTTTTTCTGTACTCAATGGATGCTGAGGGGCCATGTCAAATGTATATGTGTAGCTTTTTTCCCCATTATGTGACTGATTTCATACAGCCTACAGGCGATCGGCATGTGTCAAAAGGCTTGAAAATGTATGTCGGCTCACGCTGTTACATTCATCTGTCAAACTTGGGCACAAATTTGATTATTTTTTATTTGGTCTGGCGCAAATATATCACGAGAGTACACGTTAGCTGTAAGTATATGTCCTTTTTATGTTATGCAAAATACTAGCATCTGTTATGCTGGAAAAGAATATGTCCTTTTGGCAGGTGCAAAATTGATATTGATAAAGCTACATTTAGGGTTTTTTGCATAGCTAAGTGACTGTTTTGGTTTAAACATACTTTATTGGCATAAAATAATTTGCTGACTGGCTCACCAACCTATGTGAGGGGCTCTTGTACATTTATAACAAGACAACGAGTTTGCAAGCACCAATACATTAACAGGTCACTCACAGGAATGGAAGAAAGCACACGTAACACCAATTCACAAAGGCGGTGCGGCAGAATTGTGTAACGACTACAGACCTATTTCTCTATTAAGCTGTGTAGGTGAGGTTTTTGAACGTGAGGTGTTTAAGTACATGTTCAATTTTCTACGTGATAAGTACGTATTATCGGAAAATCAATCTGGATTTTTACTCCGTGATGGAACGGTCAACCAGTTTGTATATCTTTATCATGAATTTTCAAAAGCGATTGATATCCAGAAAGAAGTGCGAGTTGTGTTCTGTGACATCACCAAGGCTCTCGATAGGGTGCATAATACAGGGTAAATACACAAACAAAAAAATTCAGGCATGCGAGCTCCACTTATTTCTTGGTTGGAAGATTATCTTTATGCAGAAACCCAAAGAGTAGTCCTTCAGGACCAGGCATCGTCTTGGGGGAGAATCAAAGCAAGGGTTCCGCAAGGTTCAGTCATGGGGTCATTACTGTTTCTTGTATATGTAAACGACATTGTGGATATTGTTAGGTCACAAATACGTCTCTTTGCCGATGACACCGCACTTTGTATCACAGTTGATAATCCAACCGAAGCGGCTGAAATTCGAAATCATGATCTGGAATCAATGTCCCAATGGTCAGATCAATGGCTCGTCTCTTTCAATCCTGAAAAAAAAAAACTAATTCCTTGATAGTAAGTAGAAAAACATCCCTGTCGATCATCCTAACTTGACTTTTAAGAACAATAATCTTGAAAATGTAGAGATGCACAAACACCTCGGTCTTTGGCTTTCTTCTGGTCTTTCATGGTCAGTCCATCTTAATCACATTATTGCAAAATCCCAAAAACTTGTTGGCGTCCTTGAACTTCTACAGTACAAGTTGAACAGAAAAGCTCTCGAACCATTTTACTTTCCCTTTGTACGTCCTTGCCTAGAGTATGCCAGAGTGGTCTGGGATGGATGCGCAAAGCCTGACAGAGATAAACTTGAATCTGTTCAGCTGTCGGCAGCCCGGGTGGTGACAGGGGCTTTTGCTTACACTAGTCTCCAACATATTTACTCTGAGACTGGCTGGGAAAAATTAGCTGAGCGTAGAAGAAAACAAAAACTGATACTTCTGTCCAAAATGTTAATAGAATAGCCCCAGCAACCCTTTCTAGATTACTGCCGGGAACAGTTTCAGCACGGATAAAGCAAATAAGAGCCATTGAGGCAAGGAAAACCACATTTTATAATTCCTTCTTCCCATCAACCATTCGTGAATGTAATTCATTACCCCGATCAGTTAGGATCATTAAGGATATTGACCTCTTTAAACGGGAAATAAACAGGAACAGTCCAAAACGTAACGAGTTGTCTTACTTGGAGATAGGAAAATGCCACAATCCATTCAAGAATGAGAATGGGCTGTATCCAGCTGAACAATGATCTGTACAAAATTGGCGTTGTAGAGTCTCCTTCATGCTCATGTGGAGCTAATCGGGAAACTATACCTATCACTTTTTCTCCGAAAATGATTAGTATGAAATTCTACGGAAAGAACTGCAATGTAAAATAATAACTATTGGTAATTTTAACTTAAAAACTTCATTGTTCGCAACAGAACGAAGAAGAATTTCAAACGGTCAAAATGTGGAGCTGGGGGGGGGGTATTCATAAGTATACTAAAGTATCTGGTAGATTTAGCACGTGATTCAAATCTGGTAATCGTGTACAACTATTTTTACTTGTATTTGTGCTTACACAGCAACATCCCTTTTTTTTTTGCTTTTCCTATTTGTATGTGACTGTTTTACATATAGTTTGTGTCATTTCTTTTATTTTCATATTTGGTCACTATTTTGAATAATGTTGATTCCATGGATACTATTTTAAAGATATAAAAGTGACTGATTGTTTACAGCCAAAGAGCGATCCACCTTGCCTCCAAACAGACCCAAGCTGCATATTTTGTCTACTCCCCTGGGTGTAGTAAGAAGGAACTTAGTCTGCTTTCCAGGCAACGATCCACCGGTTTCGAACCATAACTACCCACTTTGTCTGTTTGTTTGTGGTAAATATAGGACAAACTGACATTCATCAACTATTTTTTCATGTCGTTGGATTTAACAAGGACATAAACCCATATATTGAACTGGGAAAAGCACCTCTCCCTACGATAATTTTGAAGGTCGGGGAGATTCAGCATTTAAAGTATTAGCGTATTTAAAAAATAATCATCATGAATCAGAAGATCAATTTCAAAGAGGGTAATGACAATGCACCAATTGGGTTTTCTAGCCGTCACGGTCTCCGACAAAAGCTCCAGATAAAATTCAGGTGGAAAGGACGAAAGAAATGAATTTGGAGAAAACAGAACGTCTGAGTTTGCATGTTCTATAAAGTACGGACAATTAAAAAATGAGAAAACTGGGAAAGAAAATAATATTTGCTCTAGAGAAAATCTGTCTGTGTGCCTTGAAAATTAATAAAATTTAAAATGTTTCATTTTTTCAATGATGATCAAACGTATCTTGACCACAATCTTTTGAATTAAAATTGCCCTTAATCGTCAATAGGTTTTGATTTTGAATCAATCTCTCAAGACTGGGATTGTCCCTGACGATTTTAAACTAGCCAAATTTACTCCAATATACAGGCCTGGTCCCTCAGACGACAGGAATAATTATCGTCTTATTTCGTTTTTAATTGTGGTTTGCAAAGTCCAGAAGAAGTCGTGCATGACAGTGTACGTAATTTTTTACATGAAAGAATTCTCCTGGCGAAACTTCAGTCTGGATTTAGGTACCTATATTCTACTTTGACAGCGCTTATTGAACTTTATGATGAGCTTTTAGAAAATATGAATAATGGCAAACTTACTGGTGCTATTCTGATAGACTTACGGAAAGCCTTTGACACCATAGACCATGAGCGTTTCTTGACTAAACTCAGAGCCTATGGGATTGAAGCCTTGGCACTGAAGTTGTTTAAAAACATATCTCTGTAAGGGATAGTTCAACATTATCATCATTTTTGAATTAGTACTTAGGGTACTAAATTTCATGACCCCCTCCCTCCCCCCAAATTAGTACTTTAAAAATGATGATTTTTCCCCCAAATCATAGCAAAATTGCACAAAACAGGCCAAAAATTGACCATCATTTTGCATATCCTGTGAAAGTGTACAGACCCACTTAACCCCCCCCCCCCCCTTGCATACTGTAAGTACTAATTCAAAAATGATGAAAATGTTGAACCATCCCTAACCGGAGGCAATATGTTACGATTGGCCATACCTTGCCAGATTCTCTTCATATTACCACAAGTATCAGGATCAATAAAAAAGCTTCCTTTTATTTCTAATTCTTATCAATGACTTGCCTGTTTTCTTGTCTTATTCACGTGCCCACTTATGTGCCGATGATACGAGTGTTACTGCTTCTGGCAAATGCATTCAGAGCTTTGATCGTAAATTGAACACAATATGTATATGATATGTCCAGCCTATATAGTTGGCTCCGTGCAAACAAACCAACACCGAATATTCCAAAATTCAATTGCATAATATCTTGCATCAGTCAACGCTTGTCCAAAATAAAGAAAACTGATTTTATAATAGAAATAAAAAGACAGACCATTGCCCAAAGTGAGTGAGGCCAAGCTACAGGCAGACGCCCTTAATTCAACGCTAAGCTGCCAACCTCATGAAAACCAGTTACGTAAGATAGCATGGAAGCTTGGTCTGTTGAAACATCTGAAGTCTTGTATCCCAACTAAATATGTTAACATGCATGCACAATGCTATAGCTAAACCAAATATTGACTACTGTGACACTGTCTGGGAAAATTGCAATAAAGGTATGTTTGAGAAGAATTTCAGGATGCAAAAACGAGCAAGTCGGAATCCAACCGGTGCACCCAATTGTGCCCCTTCTGCACCCCTTTTCAAAAAACTTTGTTTGAACTCCCTCAGCAAGAAAATAGAGTTCAATAAATGTGTTCTAGTTTACACAGTTCTGAATAACTTAACTCAAACTTACATTCGTGATAAATTAGCATATACCTGTGAAGTCGTCAGCGATCTACCCGTTCTACATCAAAATGCCACCTTTACATACCAAAACAAAAAAATCACTGCTTACCGAAATAGCTTTTCATAGTCAGGCCCCGTTTGTGAAACCTTCTTCCCGAAAATGTACGACTGGCGTCTTCACTGGCTGTTTCAAAAACCCAGATATTGTAACCATATAAACAGATAGCCACATGATTAGAGCCACCCTTGTGCTTTCAAAGTTGCCTTATCTCATCTAGGTTTAAAGTGTTGAACATTGCAATCTTCTGAGTGTGCCCTGTTAGCACAATTTCAAATTTTACCACTTTCGTTTCTATTTCATTGGATGCACAAACCAATCAATTGATGTGGCTATTGACACCTCTATGTGTACTACATTTGAAGATATTCAACATTTAAAGTTCAGAAGTATGCCCAATTAGCATGAAATCAAATTTTACATCTTTTGCTTTCATTTCAATTCATTGGATGCTCCTATAGCACAAACGTAAAAAAAACTGAAGTTGAAAAATTAATGTATTTCAAACTGGAAATCTTGAATATCTTCAGACCTATAACAGAGATTATGCATATGAAGTATGGTGCATCTGATGAGGGATATAAAGTTGTAGCAGTTAAAATCATGTCCATTAGAGGCATTTCGCATTTTGAAACTTGAATATCATCAAAAGTTTAGAGTCATATGTACCAGGAAGCTTACATATACAGCGAAACCTCTCAATACAGGGCATCACTGAGACTGCTATACAGTGCCAACTGCAGGGAGGTATGCACTCCAGAGTGGGTCAATAGTTCAATTTTAAAATTTGAATGTCATCAAAAGTGAAGACTCAGATATACCCACAAGGCCAAGGTTTACTTACGGTGAAATCTCTCCGAGAACACCCTAGGGACTTGTAAAAAGTGCCAACTGTAGGGAGGTGACCACTCCAGAGAGGGTCGGCTCTTTTAAGTATGTACATGTAGAAATAAACATTATTTGTATGTGCACAATACAATTTATACATAATATTATGAAAGGGAAATAACTGCATGTAAAACATATAGAGCTATTATACAGGTAGCTCTGTGATGAAACATAACTGTCTTTGTTCCTTTATCACATGAAAAAGAAAGAAAGAAAAAAAAGCAAACACAAATGCTATAGTTCCTATGAAGTACAGGTCTCGCCGCTCAGGTTACAAGAAAAAGGAAAAACTGGAACACAAGTTGCAAAATGTGCAACATACAGGAAGGGTTGCTCATGAAGCAACCAAGAAGCTAAGACTGGATGCAAGATCGCTGATATTCTGTCTAGGATAACAGCATTCAGCCGCATGCATTACACATATTAACTGCACTGAGGATAGCTCGTGACTCAGTCCATAGTTTGAACTGAAAAAGTTAATGGAATGCAGGTTAATTACCCCTTATCATTGCTTCTCTATGGACAGATAGTTTGTATGTACACACTCGCTACTGAGTCCTGCAGTCACATCACCTTTGCATATATGAATATATATATATATATATATATATATATATATATATATATATATATATATATATATATATATATATATATATATATGTATGTATATATATACATATTGTATTTGTGTCTTTTTGCCCAGAACCACTTCCTAGTAGTCAATATCCTATTCCGCAGTTCGAACTCTTTACTCTCCATAAGCTAACCTGTCCCTGTCTAACCTGTATATATATGGAATTACTATTGTCTATATTGCACACGTTCCTCTGTAAAATTTTGACATAGGCTGTATCAGCCCAAATAAATTAAAGGGTCTTCAGCGGGTAACTACTCAACATGTTTCGGAGCCTTTTACCCGTACACGTCTCTCTGAGTAGCGGCTCCTTGCCTAAGCTAAATATTCAGCAAAGACAACCCACATAATAATGAATAAATATGAACGTGGCAATTGATGAATTAGCTAAATATGTGAAGTTTTGCTTGTAAATGCAGAGCTTCATATCAAAGAAGAATACCTGTCAAACAAACCATAATTACCAAATTTTCACAGTACAGGTTCAGATAAGAACAATTTGACTTACCCCTGAACCAAAATGTACCCTTTCTAGCTGGACAGCTTTTCCTAGTTAAACCATCCGCCAATGTTTAACTGAAGTGGAAACAAGCTGGGGCATTATATTCAGTCCCAGTGATTGTAAAATAAACAGTTGCAGCTAGACCACCTGTACAAACCAAGGAAAATCCTAACAAAGACTGCAACAATGTACATCCTGTACCCGAGATGTAAAACAAACTCCATGATGACACCTACTCCTCAAACAATTAAGCTCTATTTAACTGCCAACCCTGAGTCAATGTGTCAACTTAATGTGTCAGGTTTGTGACACTTGAGAAAATACTGTCAATTTTGAGTAATTTTGTAATAGTGAGTAAATGTGCATTTAGGCATGTCAGAAAAGAATGGAAGTCATTAGCATTTATGCCAAAAACATGCTATCAAAACAATTTTTCTTAACAGGATTTTAAGTATATATATGTATGTATATGTGTGTGTGTGTATTTATGTATACAGAAAGGAAGAAAGAAAGAAAGAAAGAAAGAAAGAAAGAAAGAAAGAAAGAAAGAAAGAAAGAAAGAAAGAAAGAAAGAAAAAGGAAACGCATCCCCAAAAAACTGATCAGATTCTAGAGTACCTGCTATGCGAGGGGGCTTTATCACATAGGCTACAAGGAAAAAATCAAAACAAAGCAAAATAAAACAGAAACATCAGAAGTCTGCTACTGCAGGCTTGAACAAATAAAGGAGATGGCCCTGATCTCCACATTTAATTATGCCACACTCCAGTTTTGAGATTATGAAATCCATAAAGTTGTCAAAACAGTCATTGTTGACTGGGAGATTGTTTTAAGCTTTGAGTGGTGAAGCCAGATCTCCCACTGCTTGCCTATTTGTGATGGAGGATATCATATTACAGGCTTCTATCCTGACATGCAATGGTCTCTGTTCAGCCTTTCAAAGTAGACAAGTCATTGGTACTATCATATATAGATAGTTAGTTGCCCAGGAGCCCGGCCCAGGAGACTGATTCTGACTGTCCAAGCTAATTTATTATGCGTGCAAAATGGTTGCATAACAGCATGGAAGTAGATAACAGTAACCAGCTGGTACAAATGGTGGTAGAAGCCGTGGATGGAATGTGGAATGTGTATTGCGGAAAGTGTATAGGGTGTTCAGTGAATTTAGCATGAATTGATGGTCCTCAATTTTTGTTTGCGTGCCATAGGAGTTGTCCATGACACAATGCATCATTGAGAATGACACCTCTATCTTGAACAGTTTTGAAGATGTGGAACATTTTTATTAAAATTTCAATTACCTCCAAGTTGCATGATTTCAACAGTATTAAATTATTCTAAAGCAGAGGACAGATTTCAATAATAATACGGCTATGGCCATGCAACAGCTCAGATTTCTAGGGATATAAATAGCCATCTCCGAGAAGAGACAAGAGGTAGGCGGCAGAGAGAGAGAGAGAGAGAGAGAGAGAGAGAGAGAGAGAGAGAGAGAGAGAGAGAGAGAGAGAGAAGTCTATCGAATTTGAAAAGGCTGTCTCTCAGCTCGTTCTGGCACTTTTTCGTCGCCTTTTATTTTATCGTTGGTTCTGCAGAGACGTTTCGCCACACTGTACGCACGTTTCTGGTGCGCACGTACTGCTACTATGGTCTGGCCGGGATATTCGTCTCGTCTGGTGTGGTGACAAACACAATAATCAGTGAGCACGTGTCACAGAAGCCACATTTGTAGGTTTCCTTGACCTATTTCAATTCCTTCAAATTCTGGTTGCTGATTGGGTCAGTAAATGACGTCATTGCTGCAAGGCTGGCGCTGTTGCCACTTCAGCATAACCTCCTGCGGGAAAGAATGAGCAGTAAAGTCAGCATTGTTTGTCACAGGAAGGTAAGGTTTGATTTTTATTGGATTAATTTGGTTCTTCTTTGTAAGGTGTACTGTGCGGTTTCCCTAGTAAATGGGCAAATGTGACGATATCACAAATTTATGTGTGGCATGTCAGTTCATAGATATAACGCGGCGCTCGCAGGCATGCAATGCTGCATGGTGTACACTGATTCATGGAAACAGATCATCAAACAGTATGGGACAGCGTGTGGACGAGAAAGTCCAGCATGGCCGGTTGTCATTACTTATACTGGTCCATTATGATGTCCAGCTTGGTAAATATAGATTATTTCGTGCCATTTTTAAGTTTAAGTGATTGGGACACATTATTGTGCAGGCATTTTTGTTGACATCAGGAAGAATGAAAATGGCGAACATATGACGTCTTTGCGCACATGGTTTCCCCGGCATCAAGGGGACCGCATCAAGACCCATGGCATGGCCATGGGCCATGATGGCAGTGTCCATGCCGCCGATAATTAATACTAATAGTACAAGCTTTTACCGGCCCCCCTCTCAGCCTTTTCATATTAGCTTATATTTGCTACAAAATATGTGAAAGAAAAGAAGACAAATATACTCAAACAAACCCGGTGCATTTTTAGAGTATGATGATCAGTTTCAGAAGCGGGCGTTTTGGAACGAGGTTTTTTTTTTTTTTTTTTTTTTTTTTAGTGTTTAATGGCCTTGTATCACATGGTCATGCTGGGCCCTGGTGTCTGGACTCGGATGTCATGTTTGTCAAGACATTAAATTACATCAAGAATGAAATAGGTGCAACGTATTTTTTTAATCCAGTGGCAATGTCCAAGAGCAAATACCGTTGCCAATCATTCGCAAGACTTCATTGTACAAACACTGCCTCCAGAGGGCGTAGCAAAAACTACAAAGGTAGAAAAAGAAAAGCAAATTGACCTTGGGCCACGTCAAATCCTTGCCCCAGGGATTAATGTATAAACACATTGAGGGCACTTGGCCAAAGGTCTCATAAAAATATCCAGGTTAGTCATCAACACCAACACTGGTCTTTCTTCAACATTTCTACTTTGGTATTCTTGTATTTTTGAATAACGGGTAGGTTACATATATACACTGGTGGTGGTAGCAAGCAGGATCAGCTCCTTGGACATTTTCATACAGCCAGGCAATACACAGTGTTGCCAACCTTCCCGGATTACCCGGGAGACTCCCGGAATTTTGTGCTTAAAATTCTTGAAAAAGTGTGGATTTTTGACACATTTGAGTCACCTCCCGGAAATTCATCAATATTTCCCCTCTATATTTCATATTAATATATCAATCTCCCGTAATTTTACTTTCTATCTCCCGGATTTTAAGTTTGGCAGGTTGGCAACACTGAATACAATGTCAGTCACCACACTTTCAAGACTCAGAACTCTTACAAAAGAAGGGAGAGAGAGTGATACAATCATCCGGATATACAAAGTATTTTACCCACAAGTCTTATAATGCATTCTGAATGAATGGGATTGCATGTGGAGAATAGGCACGTGTGAATAGCTTTAATAAGTCATTTGAAAAAGCAAAAACCTCCTCACTTTTATTGAAAGCCAACATGGTAAACCAGAATTTTTTAAATGGGGTAATATCTTAGCAGTGGCAGCCTGCAACCTCAGTTAAACACTGTATTCCATTACACATTTTAACGTGAAATAGTGTTCATTATTGTATAAGAATTTTTCATCATGAATTTATGAGAGAGTAAAAATTGTATGGAATTAAAGCATTGGTTTCAGACACACCTGGTATAGTTGAACATGAAATGTTCTTTGTCATCAAAACGGGCACTTGTACATTGGTTACATATTCTTTTTCCACATTGTTCCCTGATTATCTACAGTACTTATTTTCTGCATGTGATCCTAAGCTTTGTGAAAGTTTCCTCATATTAATTGGTAACGCAAATTTTCAATACATTTCCCTTTCAAATCCCAGACTGTTAGTTTTGCAGTATTTTCTCAGTTTATTGGACTTCCATCACTCTCCACTTGTATATATTATTTTTTATTTAAACATATTTATTTCATCTGGATTACCCTATAGGGCATGGAAATGATATTAAGTTGGGTTCTCCAGAATATTTTGTCCATTGCGTTTCATATTTCACAATTATCCATAATGATAGGGATGGGAATTGTCAGCCATCAGCTGATTTTCAGAGTTTTTTGTGCGAACATAATGTTTTTCTTTGTTTGGCATTTAAATTTCAGTGTTTTGTCAGCTCATTTCAGAGTTTTCTGCAAAAAAAAAGGATTTTCATCCCCGTATATAGCTTCTGATACTACTTTGGACATCAATAATGCCAATATCTTCCCAAATAATTGTGCAAATCAAGTCCTGGTAACTTAGTCTATGTGTTTAAACCAACATTTTTTAGTCATATAGTATAATAATTTTCAGGCTGACACTTAAATATCTGATCAGATTGTCTTGTGGACAACTGTGGGTGTGACAGCAGTATTTTACTGCAGAGCACAGATACCCCACCCCACCCCCAAGGTTGCCACTGAGTTCTTTGACATTTTATTTGATGGATTACAGGATCACCTCACCACAGCTAGTGTGGCTGTGGTTAATATCAAGGAATGCACCATCCATTTTTTTTATTCTGGAGAATTTCAGCTATACCTATACTATAATGTTTTCTGTTCTGTCCTACAGAAGAGGGGAGTCAGCTGTACATTATGCTGCTGGGAATCACTAGAATGCTTATGATTGTACACATACTTGAAAATTGCATAATTTCTTAAACACACAATAGAACTTTTTGTGACAAAGCAGGAAGGAGACTTGACTAAAATTTGTGTTCATATGTCAAACATTAGGCTTTTTTTTATAAAGAAAACCTATATGATAGCTGTTGTAAAATGAGTCAGTATTCTGCATTATACAGAAAACCCTGGCAAAATGGGAAAAGTGGCTAAATTAAAATGTTCGTATCATGCATGTCGAAGATATTAATTTCCATACGATTGGGAAACTTAAGTTCTGTGACATCAAAGTTCCCAAGAATCATAGAAACAGGTCAGGCAGCCACTGCTTTGGCTGAGTATATGGATAATTTTGTGCAATTATTACTGTGTACTTCAGACAGTAATTATATGCCACCCAAGTCTGAGGTGTGTGGTGTACATGATGTATCGAAGAATTTTGATAAGAAAAGATCTGGCCACATGTCATGTCCATCTACCTACTTTTATGTACATTGATACACATGTGGCAGGTTTCACTGCACTTTTTTAAGATGACATCAAAGTTAGGGTTGTTGATTGACCCCATTCTGTATGATACTCAACATACTGTTACAATGTATACCTGATTGGGTTGACCTGCATATTGGACTGCCTTTGGTGTATTAACCCTTTCAGTGCCAAATTTGGAACTGGGTCACCAGCTTTTCTCACACTGCATTGGGCACAATGTGTCCAATGTGTGCCGAGAAAAGTTGTTGACCTGGGGTATTCTCTCTGGTACTACAGTAAAACCTGTGTTAAGTGGGCACCCATGGGACTGGGCAATTTTAGGTGCCCACGTAAGACAGGTGCCCACTTAGCGGAGGGTCAGCCGGCTGGGCCATATTGTAAAATACAAGTGCATGTATATGTACATAGGGGGCTGTACAGAGCATTCATTTAGGCCAGATAAAGAACAGCATCTTTGACATGCTTCACATTATTAACCAGTAATTTCCTAGCTAAATGACAACTACTGATTGAAAAATTGTGCATTGGAGCATTAATATCAGTGTTAAATGTCATTGGAAAAAGTCTGTGCGACTACATACATGTTCTTGTAATTAACAGTCTTCACACTCTGTATGTAGGCACTTGCAGAAGCATATCAGCCCTGCTATGTCTGCTCACCACTTTATATAATTAATCATTTTATTTTGTTCATTGATGCCTTAGATTTAAGTGATTCCTAATACATTTTTGGAGTCATTCAGAGCCCCCAAAGCCTTGTAAATAGGTTTCGAAGGGATTAGTAATGCTAAGAAAACACAGTAGCACATGCTCTCTGTCTTTGCATCCTAATGTTGGGAAGAAAAGCTGCAGTTTGGCATATTATTGGGAGATATTTGAAGGGCAAACAAAAAGAAAAAGATTAATTATGGTGCCCACTTAAGCAATTTTTTTAATTTAAAAGTGTACAAAATGCCCTTTTAGGGTGTCCACTGCCCACATAAGACAGATGCCCACTTAGTGGAGGGTCCATTCACATTGGACCTAATGGGGGTTGGGGGGTTGGGTGGGACCGGGCCAAAGTGCCCACTTAACACAGGTGCCCACTTAGCAGAGGTGCCCACTGAGACAGGTTTTACTGTATAGGCATGCTGGTACTTGGATGAAAAGTCTTGTCACAAGGAATACCAATCTGGGATGCCAATGATAATTCAGACTTCTGACTTAAGTAAATCGACTTCAGACGTGATTGGCACTGTGGGAGTTTAAGGCCTGTGCTTCAATCTTTTATGTGGAGTAAAGGTGAGAAGGAAGATGACTTGTTTTACTTTCAGATACCATTTGATACACCAAGGCAGCAGTTTTTCTTGTCATGGGTGAACCCACACCAAGGAAAACTGTTGACCTGGGTCATTTTATTTTGACAAGTCTCATCTGTCGTTTTCATCCAAATTTTTTTTTTCATTGCTGGAATCAATCAACCATTCTTTTTTTTTTTTCTTTGAAGCAGGTGACATTTGACAACCGGCCGGTTGTGGCCAGTTTAAAGGGGGGTCAAGGCCAACATATTTAATCAATATCCTGGTGCAGTGAACTGCTTATTTGTCTTTTGATGGATATACATTGTCACACATTCCATACATGAAAGTCATTTTTCCCAGTAATGCTGCCAACATCAAACACACAAATGTTTTGTTTTGTTTTTTGTGTTTGGCAAAATTAAGCGTTACCTGCTCAAATTGTCCAAAAGTGCCAGTATATAGACAGTAATTTATTCAAATTTGTTGTTCACAGAAGACATGTTCAGTGAGAACTGTAGACAAGACCTATTTTATAGCTTACTGCAGGTCGACAGCTGTCCTTGGTACAGTCCTATGTTAAGCAGGAAAGGGTTAATGGGCCCAACCCATACCAAGGACAGCTGTTGACACTGTCCTATTCTAAATGGGACATGGTTAAAAGTTTTTGAGAGAAGAGATTTTGGTTCTTTAATGAGCTAACAGAGAAACCAACTTTAATTTTGTGCAGTCCTTAAAACTATGCCCAATGGCAGGAGAGGCTATCCAACAAGCATTTTCTTGAATTGGTTTGATCCAGTAGGTGTAGGTGATGCTACACATATCTTGAATCATGGCTTCATCTTGTGTAACTGGAGAAGCTGTGCAGAAAAGTGCCTTTTCCCACATTAACTCATTCCACCCTGATGGCGCTTTTTCCCGCTAATATCTAAATGTCGTCTGCTATTTGTATTTTACTAATTTAGGGATTATTTTTCAAAATTTTGGATGAAACTTGCATGGAAGATCATTCCAAATTATATGCCCATGGTCAACAACTTTCTTTGGCATGCTCTGGGTGCAATGCACCCAGAGCCCACCAAGGAAAGCTGTTGACTCTGTATTCTATCAGGGGGGGAATGACTTAAAATCCTTCGATGACTGGACAGCTGTATGATACAAAGGGCAAGGCTCCCCTTCAATGCTATAAAAATTCGCGTGAGATAATTTTTACAATGATCTAAATGCATTCGTCTGAAAAAATTCAGGTAATGCATACATTCATTTGACAAACTTGGTGTTGAAATTGCTTATGGACTAAATTTCTCATGTAAATGTGGTTAAATTCCATAAATTGTCCTTTTGATCAAGTTTTCCTGGCACGTTGAAGAGATTTTTGATGTTGCAAAAACAACTGCTGCAACAATAGTTCTAAATGTATTGTAATGCTGTGAATGGCTTCTTAAATATATATGGAAAAAGGTCACATTCTTTGCTAATGCATGCACGTTTTTCATTGGTGGGGAGGTTTAGATCCTGCAATCTCATTTGTAATTGTATTTGACACAACATGGGGTTGACCATAGTACTGCAAGCCATCTTTCCATTGGTATGGGAAAGTGCATCTTAATTTATTTTGTCTCACTTCCAAGAAGGTGGGGCATATAGCTCGACTACTGTCTGTTGGGCAGTCAGTATAGAGACTGGTTTCTCCACCTTAACTTAAGAAGTTTTTGAGAAGGGACTTCGATAGTGCCCAGGTATATACTCCAGTATAAGCGCTAGGTGGAGTATGGAGGTGATTGACCTTGACCCTATTTCCAAGGTCACAGAGGTACTGTAAAAAGTTTTTGTTTCATATACTCCAGTATAAGCGCTAGTTGGAGTATGGAGGTGATTGACCTTGATCCTATTTCCAAGGTCACAGTGGTGCTGTAAAAAGTTTTTTTGTCTCCGCATGATAACCAGAAAGGTTTAAATGATAGGGCCTGTATATTTCAAAGAATTATAGTCCTTATCCAGGGCTAGGTCAAATTCAAAGGTGGGTGACCTTCAGCTGAATTCAAAGGTCACTTTAGTGAGCTTGGTTTCTGAATTGTAACTCTGAATTTGAGTTATGACTGACAATATTGCACATGATAATGGTCTTCATTTAAAGCTTAGTCATTTTGACTTGCTCAAACTGTTAATTTCAAGTTAAAGGTTTGATATATGCATTTTATGTTTGTTACTAAATTTGCTACTTTAAGCTTCTACCAGAGAAAATAATAAATTCTTAGATTTTAAAATTTCTGCTGACAATTTTTTACCAAAACAAAATGTCCAATTCTATTAAAGCTGAGTCCAGTTAACAGAGACAGTCTACACTAAAATAATTGCATCAATTGATGAGAGTAATTTGGCAGGACTCCCGAGTTTTCACCATTTTTTCTGAAAGTCCACACTATGGTGTCAGTATTGGTCACATTTTCCACACAAATATATTTGTACAAAAGCACATTATTTATGCATTATATGTTGTATGATATTTAATCTAAAATGAAATAGAATTTTCAGAGTTGGGCCTAGAGGTAAAAAATTAGGGTAGGTACAAGGCTACAGGTAGTTTAAATAGTTTGTTTTGAGAAAATTGCAAATGGCCCTTTTTTTTCTTTTTTGTTTTTCTTTAGGGCCAAAGTTTTTGGGCCATGAAGAAAAAGTTGAGCAGGTGTCCATGGCCTGGAATGATTTCCCCCCCCCCCCCCCCCATTCCCACTGTTCTATCATATTAGAGTACAACTCTCTAACTGGATTCATTGCACCTGACCCCATGATGTGACCTAGCTACATTGACCCCATAAATTAGTTATCATTATCATAAATAATATCTATTACCAGATAACAACAGCCATGGTCTGCCCTTTGACCAGTCTTTGCATATCCCTGAAGTCCTTTTCTTCAGATCTTTTCGTTTGACCACAGAGACTGTGCCACTGCCAGTGTTACTGTCCTCCCCGTTGACTTGACTCGTTGCTGGTTCCACCGCAGGCACCAGACTGATCAGCATTGAGTTTGTTGCCTGGTAGCCTTCGCAATCTTTGCTTTTGTTTGAAGTTTCATGTCAATAAACTTGCTAAACTAAGACATGGTGGGCAGCATACAACAAGCAGATGGCAGAAGATGATTACAAAATGGCGCGGCAACTGTCGCTCTTGACAGTGAGGAAACCACAGCGTCACGTGGGGAGTGAGAATAGCAAAAAATGTTGTAAACAGAGTTCTGATTACTGGCTGAGTACATATACATGCAAATTTTACTGTCATTTGGAAATATAATGGTATTGGTTATAATGAAAGATGTGCCGTAAAATTGAAGATCAACGGGAAGTCGAGAAAGCTGTACGGGAAAACTCTTAGATTGTTGGCTAAAATCAAAGCTTAATGGTACCGTAAACCTATAAAGCTTCAGGGACAACCCTGCAAAGTCATGCCTACTTCGCATTAGGTGTGTGCTTTATCATTATATGTGTTAAGTTTGAATGCAGAAAGGTCCGTTCGTTGATTTGTGTTCAGCTATATCATTGTCTACTGATGAAAGTGACCTGCATTTAAAGAGACCCAAGGCACGTGGACATGTGGTGACTCTTCAGCTTTACATGTTATGAATGGTAATGTTGCTGGCCCACTTTGAAATTTAATGAAATGCCTTGTGTACAGGTTTTTAGCTCTGCTGACACCAGATCGTAGAGCCTGTGGGATTACTCGTCTGTCCTTCCTTTCATCTGTCATTCTATCTGTCTGTAAACTTTTTGCTTGTGAGCATGATGCAGTCAACAGTTTTCAAGAAAGCCCCAATATAACTTTCAGAACTAATCAAGTGTATGAACAAGGTCAACTTTGATACTGGTGGTGCCACCTGTAGTATTATGTAATGTATGGGTCAAACTGTGATAATATTTCGTTTTCATGACCGGAAAGAGTGAAAAGGGCAACGTAATAGCTTGTGTACCGATGCAACCACACTTCGCTCTTCATGGGTACCCAGTGGTGGCTTCACAAAGTGTCCAGGTTGGTTATCAGGTGCAACGCCTTTATTTCGGTTGCATCGGCACACCAGCTATGACGCCATTTTCACTCTTCCCGGTCATGAAAACGGAAGATAAACAAGGAAAGTATCGGGACAAAACAGGCGTCGGCGACAGTATTGTAAGTGTGTTGTGCACCGTACGCTTGGAAACGCACTGAAACTTTATTCAACATGGGGAATAACAGATAAGGGACACATACATGTATGGTTTTACCATATTCAAGTGAGGAATATGTACTTTATTCACATGTATACGGAGTGGTATGAGTAACGTTAGTCATGGGATACTGGCCTTGTGGTATTACTACACAAGCAGCATCGGTGCTCTCGCACTCAGAATATTTTCATACGCCTGTGGATTTATCAACAGATGGTGCTTACGGGATCCTCCCAGACCGTTCCCTTTATCAGGTCATACTGTTTTCAATCTTTCTAGCGATTGAGATATTGGATTATGCATCATATAAATGCATTCCTAGCAGTGTATTCTATATTGAGATGTCTGTAAACTTTTGCTTGTTAGCGCGATACCATCCACAGGTTTCAAGATAACCCATTGTAACTTTCAAACCTTGAAGAGTGTGTAAAAATCTAGGTCTCTTTCTATGTTAGTGGTGCCGCCTACAGTTTCAGTGTCAGAAACAAGGAAAAATATTCACTTCCAACCAAGTGGAGTCTTATTCTAATTGAATTATATGTAAATTTTGGACAAGTGCATTGGCAACTTTGCTTGTCCGTCATAAGTTTTACTTAGTACGGACAAGCTTATAAGCCCTATTTCTAGCCCTAAGTATTATGTAATGTATAGGTCCAAATATGAAAATCTTGTGACTGCTCTAGCATCTTTAATTATGCCCCCCTCCTCCTGGAAGAGGGGCATATAGTGATCGCTTTTTCTGTGTTTTTTCGCGTCCACTTTTTGTATCTGGGTATAATTCGCTTGTCCTTCCACTGAGATAAAAAAAAAATGGAACTTTACGCACAAGTGCATCTGGACATGAGAGTGTGTCATTTTATTAGGTCACTCGGTCAAGTATATGGGTCATAGTGACATATCCATATAAAATCGTGTCCAGCCTATACTCCTATACTATTTACCTTAATTTCTTGAAATTTCAAACAGACATGTATGGTGACCTGAAAGTTTGGTCATAAAACAAAAGTAGGTTACTAGGTCAGGTGCCTGGGTGACAGTGATACATGATTTAAAACTACACACATGTACATTACACTTCATGCCTGGGCTGTAATTCTGTTGTCCTTCGACTTAAAATCATGAAACTTTGCACACCTGTGCATCAGGATGCAAGAGTGTGTTATGCATAAAAGTAGGTCTCCAGGTCAAGTATCTAGGTCATGGTGGTAACTTATTTTTATGGACTACAGTCATTCCAAAATGAGACCAGCTATTAACCACATTATAAATAAGGCAAGGGGTGCATGAATCCAGCAATCTCTGATTGCCTTTTAATTTTTAATGGATTTTCATGAAATGCGGCTGGATTATGGGGGAGGTCAAAGTCTAAGTTTCAAGTGATACTAGTGGCCCCACCTATAATTTGTCAGGAATTATGAGCCAAATTGTGTTTTAAGAAATAAAATTCCATATCTGGAAAAGTTGTTCGACTAGACTTGCCAAATTTGTAGGATGTGTAGACCATGTCCAATGTTGGAATGATTTTTTTTAATATCAATAACCTTGACCTATTTTTGTGAGATCACCATGCCTGTAAAGTTGAAAAGGTGATTTTTTAATGACAGGGTGTAACTTGGACATCAATAGCAAAGAGAATTGAACTTCCAGATCAAAATGGCACTTGTTTTTTTTAGGTCACCCTGACCCAGTAATTATTGAGTTTGGCAGTTGTCAAGTTTATTGTTTTTCTTCAATAATCGAAAAGTTATTACCTGATCTGAAGAAACAGACCATGTATGAAAAGCTGGATGTGGAGTGCACATTATGAACCCAAAAATTTTTTAATCCAAGTTGAAGGTCAAGGTCAAATAACAAGTTTGAATATAGGGATCATCTTTGGAATGCTCTCCATCCCACAATTTTTGAGTTAGGCCCATGTAACATTTTGCACTTTTATAAAGTGCATGAAAATCTTCTTCAACATCAATGTTCGATCCTCGTTAAAGAAATAAAGTATATTATTATTATTAGTACATCAGGGTTCATGGGGCCACCTATAGTGTTATGTAATATGTACCAAGATGTACAGGCCAAAATGTGAAAATCTTGTGACCAGTGCAGCATCCTTAATTTTTGATGGATCTTCTTGAAATTTAGTGGGATTGTAGAAGAGGTCAAAAGCAACCACGTACATTTTATTGCAGAGAAATGTCAGTTCTTGATGATGGCTATTGCGATTTTGCATTCAGAATGAATATTTTCCTTCTACGATGATTTAAATCAATGATCAGGCCATTGTTTGTGACAATTTGAATGATGTAACTTTGCAAAACTGTGAAAAAATACTTAATAGGGTAATTTCATTGTCGTGGTCTGGATCTTTTTTGTGTACCTGCTATGTTGTTTATATTGTTAGAATGCTTAGAACCTTGTCTTTTTCAACAAGCTCTCCCATTGGCTGAAACAGAAATATTTCAGGTGAAACCCTCCAAAACTGCTTCTATTTCAAACAGATACCTTGTTATTTTAGTCGGAAACTACCGAAGACAATTCTCCAGAATATTCTAGGTCAGTGAGGGGGCCAGAATTGATCACATGGTGTTCGTCATCTGATCAAATGCATATTTTTTCTACCGATGTTTCGTTCGGGAGTACAGTTTGCTACCTCGTATTGTGAAGTCTGCCTTCAAAGATGGGCGACATTTGTGTGAACACAAGTGATGATTACAGACAATTTATAAAAGCAAGAAACAAAATTTAACAGTAGTAAATTTGTCTGAATGATAACATGCTGCCAGTCTTTGTGTACAATAGAGCAGAGGGTCCCAGTTTTTTCACGAAAAGTGAGTAAAGTATGTCAGCTGCTAGTAAACATGGCTTGGGTGAAAACACCGGTGCTGCTTGTATTATATTGATCATGTTGATAGTTTGTCAGTGACTGTGATAAATTGCTTTATTCTATATTTACTGAAGCAACAAACAAACTCAAATAAACAACACCGGGAATTTGGGACAGCCTTGAATCAGCCACTTTCAAAGTTTGAGTCGACTTGACACTGGTGGCAATACGCAATGGCACGCTGTGCAAGTGCACTCAAAACTGGCATGCTGGGAGTTAAGGAGATGTATATGATCTTTTGAAACATGGCTCGGTAATAATAAAATTGTTTTGAGTACCCCCTGCCCTGCCCCCCCCCCCAACTTACAAACTAAAACTGATTCCTACATGATCAAAATTTGCAATGCTCCAATTCTCAGTCGCATTGCAACATCTACACTTAAAATGAACAAAATCCAAGATTCAAAGGTTGAAAAATTCCTTCCGAAATTAATTGATTTGATATCAGGGAAAGGTCTAGTTTTCAAAGATTCTGATGTCGCCTTTCAATAACTCATTTTCAAATATTTCAACCATTTACACATTTCTTTAGCCAAATTCATACATTAGCATTTGGCCTATTGACTAATGGTCACACCTTTCCCTCTGGGTTGGCTGATCATATTTTGCTGTCAGGTATCATGCATAGCCCACACAACTAAAAATATAAGCATACATTATAATTTTATTAGGACATAGTAGGCATATTATGTGCTTGTGCAAGTACGTAAAGTCTACCTTCTAGTGTGACGAACATTTATAACATAACTTGGGTCAAGTGCTATCCAAAAGGTTGCATTGGGGCAAGAAAGTTGCTACTCCAAATTGCCGTTTGTGGTATTTTTAACATTCAATCATCTTTTCTTTAAATTTAAAGGTGGGAATTAGATAAGCATAACCTATAATACATGCAGTGGTACCTGCTGTATTTGGCCACCCCTTCTGCCCCAAAAAAGTGGCCACATACAGCAGGTGACATGTCACCACAAGTAAATTTTACAAAGAAATTGACTTCTATGTCTGAGCCTAGTGACCACAAAAAGCAATGTGGCTGCTCACCGCAGTGGTTACATACAGCAGGTACCACTGTATATGTGTTTGGATAACTTCACTAAAATGAAAGGAAAAGAGGGGTTGTCATACTTACCCCAGGTAACCCTATTTACCAGATTCACATGCTTGACCAAATGTCCTGTCATGCCTTTGTTGTGAAAGAACTCATATATAATCGTCCAGATTGATCATAGGTCCAGGTCAATGTTTGCATGTACACTGTATATATTATGAGCATTGTATTGTGCAGGTGACCTGGAGGCCAGGAGAGGCAGAAATAACATAACAAAAATAATGGTTTTGTGTGTGTGTGTGTGTGTGTGTGTGTGTGTGTGTAGTGTTGTGGTCCCGTTCTTGTGAAGCCATCTCAAATCAGTATATTAGTGGTGGCCATTCCTGAGGGTGACAATAAAATCCAAATGCATCGTGGCTGCACAGAGTGGTGGCCTGTCTTCAGAGGGGTCTGAAAAGGGGACCACAGTACCTCTTTATCAGTGTAATTTGTACCCCGAAATGTGATACTGCTGATGTAAATTGACAAAAATGATGTAAGCACTATTGTATGCCTGTTGTACCATTGTATTTTGATGCTAAACTGAATGCGAGTCATACACGGAGGAGTATGAATTTTGAATTTTAAAAAATCACTGTTCAGCTTAGGTTACACTTACTGTCCAACCTACGAGTGATACTTATTTTTGTTTACAGACTGTTCCTCGGAGCTGCCAGAGCATCCACTGGGATCCTGATCTATAGTGTAGATGTGCAGCAGGTGAGTACCTGTGTGTGAAGACTGTGTAATGGGAGGCAAGTAACCCATTGCTGCGTTCACACTACTTTGATTTTATTTTTGGAATTAACATTTGCATTTTTGCACATCCGAAAGACATCTGAACTGTGCTTTCAGACTGTTTACCTGACTTCCAAAATAAATGCGGCTAGATTGTTAGGTTAAACTTTCGGAAAAATTTCACCCACCGAATTGGCAGGCTTGCAAGCACACGTTCCATATTTGGCAGGTATGAACATTTTGCGTTCACACACTCAACAGAACTTGCGCAAGTAGACACTAATGGTTAACATCTACAAAAATACCACCTCCATCAGTAGGTTTTGCTTTCAGAAGCCGCTTGTGTGAATGCTACTTTAGCAAGTCTTATGAGGAAAATTTGATAAGTTTTAGTAGTGTGAATGGGGTGCCTGTGTTAACATGGTTAAGACTGTTTAATGGCATACCAGTAAACCCAAGTGTTAAGACTGTCATGGCAGGCAAGTAACCCATGTATTCAGACTGTGTAATGGCAGGCAAGTAACCCATGTATTCAGACTGTGTAATGGTAGGCAAGTAACCCATGTATTCAGACTGTGTAATGGTAGGCAAAGGGATGTCTTATTTCTGTCAATAATTTTGCCATTTTCCGTTATTTAAAAGCACTAAGTCCGTTTTTTTTTTTCTTTTTTCTTTTTTCCTGTTGGGAAGAAAATAATTCCCTTTTAGGAAGAAAGCCTACAATTTATGACTTGAAATTACAGGGCTCTATTTTTTTGAAAGCACTTGTTTACATGGCAAGTAGATTTCAAGGTCCACCTGTCCGAATATAACTTGAGACAATAAACATGGTATTTCTTCATCAATCCATACACAAACACCAAGGCGAACCAATTGCCCTATTTTCCACTTTATTGTCACTTGCAAACTTGAAAAAAATGTCAGTTTTTCCCAGGTTTCTAACTACGACTGTTAACAATGAATCTGGCAAAATATGAAAAATACAAATTGAAAAGTAAACAACTTACATGGGGTTGCTCTGGAAATATAGATAGTTGCCTTTAATGTTAGGGTCCTCTTTCTCCTTGCCACTGATGGGCACATTGAGTCACCACCATTTGCGTACTGCCATGATGAATGCTATCGGTACATCGTAGTCTATTTGCATGTACATTATTGGCAAGTTCCTTGCAATAAACGTTGCTCTTCGTGCAAAATTCAAATGAAAAATTTCAAATCAGAAGTAGATCTCCTTGTAATGCACATGGATGTGTGGACCTTCACCATCTTTCCTACCACTGTAAACAACAATTGCATGGCAGTGTGATCTCGCCGAGAACACATCACCCGATTGGTCAGTTGGGTCACATGCAAAATTGAAAATAAAGTCCACTGCTTTTTTGCAACAATTATTTGGAGCCACAGGCAAATAGACAATGATAGGGGATAGAGGGAAATGCTGAATGTGTCACATACAGAGCCCCCAAGTCTCCCACATCGGCAGGAGATCTCCCACTTTCCTACACTGGAGAACATGGCAGTAGACCTGGGTGTTTCTCAGCATTTCTGTGCAAAAGTGCCGAGAGTGGCCCTCTCTCTCTGCGTTTTGGCTCTACTAGTGTGAAAGTTTATGGGATGTGCATGACTGGGGACTTGGGGCCTGTAGCGACTGTGCACCAACTGGCGCAGTAGCTCACAGACCAGTGGAACCAAATTCCCCAGGGTGAGATAGGCAAGCTTACCAGAAGCAAGCCAAAGAGGGTTATGAAGAGGTAACAAAGCCCTGGTACTATAAAAGAAACAATCACATCCACCCAAAGGAGGTAATAAGGCAATGGTATTAAGAGATAAACAATCACATCTCCCCACCAGAGGTAATCAGGCACTGGTAAGTACTATAAAACCACAGCCTCCTCCTTCCAAAAGAGGCACTGGTACCATAAAATAAACAATCACATCCTCCCACCAGAGGTAATAAGGCAATGGAATTAAGAGATTTATAAACAATCACATCCTCCCACCAGAGGTAATAGGGCACTGGTATTAAGAGATAAATAATCACATCCTCCCACAAGCGGTAATAAGGCACTGGTAAGTACTATAAAAACCACACCCTCCTCCTTCCAAAAGAGGCACTGGTACCATAAAATAAACAATCACATCCTCCCCCAAAAAAGGTAATAAGGCACTGGTATTAAAGAATTAACAACCACACCCATCCAAAAGAGGTAATAAGGCACTGGTACTATAAAATAAACAATAACATCCTGCCAGATTGCTGGTAATATGAAACAGCAGTTGATAATAAGAACACAATGAGATAGTTCGTTCAATAGGTTTATTATGATGTACACTGGATGTCCCAAAGTAATGAAATTAAAACTTATGTAAAATGTTTGAAATGCAAAAACTGAACATTTATTCACATTGAAATAAGTACAATCACAGTACCTTATGCATGTCAGATATTGTGCAATGTGCTTCTAACTTGTCACGTTGATCTGATATTGCATATTAGTTTCAGAACATAATTTGGTCAAATTCGAAACAAAATTACCTTAAGAGGACTGCATATTAGTACCCACAGGCATTTGTAGCTTCACATGTCTATGATTATGTTATTAGTCAACTTATCCGTGCCTAATGCAGGGTCCCCTTGTTCTGTGGAAAACCTAGGAACTTCAGGTGAATGTTGCTCGTTTTTTCTGTCCAGAATGCCATGTTATGCAGCTACAATTACAATTGATTTGGCACTGAATGGAACACCAGGATATGATTCTGTGCTGCTTTGTTGGGGTTCTGCCAGTTCAGGACCTTCTGGACTGTCTGACACCAAATCTAGCACACAGATAGAGCATTATTGATGTTTAATGCAGGATCTAAAAATGTGCTGGGATATTCTGGTCATGTGGTAATGTAGACTGGACGATGACACATTGAAATGTAAAATACTACGTCAACAATCAAGTACCTTTGGGTCATGTATGTACTAATCAGAGATTGATGACACCCACTTTTAAAGAAGAAGTCACAAATAAATAAAGGCAGGTGACTCATTTTTGAAGTTCATGTGAGACCCATTGTCGGTTGCAAGGGTCAAGACATGAGGCGTGGGTTATTGATCTTGATTGCAGTGTTAGTCCATAAATTTTATGAGGAAATCTGTGTTGAGTGTACAGAAATAACGTAGAGGCCATTGAAGTACTGTGAACAACCACAAACAAATCCTGAAGTCCACTATTGTGTATCCAGTGCACTGGCCCAGAGACAAATGTAGACTCTTGATTGGTTGATAAACCTGTTAGCAATTCTTGCTGTGAAGCTATCATAACCCATTGTCAAGCTACCAGTATGGGAAAATCGCACTAGGGGTGCGCAAGTAGACAATGCTGTCGACATGCTCTAAACAGAAGTTGCAGCATATAGAATACTTTTAACTGGTACCGAGCATCTAACAATCACAGATTACCAACTGGATAAATTATGATAGTGGGTTGCCAGAAAGATTGCACAATGGTAACTTGACAATATGGCTACCTCAATACATGGATAGAGGATGGTCTGAATCTTCAAATTCAGGTGTACTTAACAAATTTTTTTGGTATAATACAGCAAATGGTGCTTGGTTTGTTAATTGTAGGGAAACGTGGAACACTGCCAACCTGATGATGGAAATATGAGTCCATGCCTATGTTCTGGTTTGACGTTGTCATCGGCAGGTGGACAATATTCCATGTTTCCTTAAAAAAAAAAAAATGATGTTTTATTTTAGTAATTGGCATACATGTACTTGATGTACTGTTTAAATATTTTCACATTTTAACCCCTATATTACATAACACTTGGGTGGCACCATCAATGTCAAACTAAACCTAAATTTTTATACATTTGAGAAAAACGCTGTGCTGCATGTTCTATGCATTCACCTGTCTTGGAATAATATGAGGCTACTCATCCTGCTGAAAAGGAGTGAATATGTATATGTGTGAATGTATATATGTCTGGTCATCTCTTCAACTGTCACATGCTGGAACGTTTAACTCTCTTTGAGATATGCCAGGCAGTTTTGATTTGAGAAAACATCGGAAGCAATGTGATCCACTTTTGATTTGTTATGTGGGCCAGGTCAACATGTGCCTGAAGGGCCTCTGTATTTTTTTTTTCCTTTGCCTTTTTCTGAAGTTGAATTAAGAATGAGACAACAGGTTTCTGTGAATGGATTGGGCAGTAAGAGTCCAACTCATACCAAGGAAAGCTGTTGACAAGAGACATGTTAGCCTGGTAGGTGTCATCAATTATTCTCATTCAAATTGTTTTTCTTTATGCCCCTCCCCCTCCAGAAAGAGGAGGGGGCATATATCTAAATACTTGGCCTGTGTGTGGGTGTGTGTGTTGGGGGGGGGGGGTCCAGACAACTTGAAATGGTTTTCATGCAATAACTCAAATAGTTATCTGCAAAGGGCTTTTATATTGCATAGGCTTTTAGTCCTGAATAAGGTTTTGGATGAGTTCAAAGATGAGTGAACTTGACTCAATTCCCAAGTTCACAGAGCCATTTTAGTGAATTCGGTTTTCACAGGATAACTTTAAAAGTTTTTGACATAGGCCTGTCAAATTGCAGATGATTTCAGTCCTACATAAGGTCTCGGATTAAATCAAAGATGGGTGACCTTGACCCAATTCCCAAGGTCACATAGCCATTTTAGTGAATTTGCATTTCATAAGATAACTTGAAAAATTTTGTGCATAGGGGTGTCATATTGCACATGCTTATAGTCCTGAATAAGGTGTGCAAGGGGTTTCGAATTGGGTGACCTTGACCCTTCCCAAGGTCAATGTGAATTTGGTTTCTCACCATAACTTGAAAGGTTTTTGACATAGGCCTGTCAAATTACAGACTATTACAGTCCCACGTAAGGGCAAGTTCGAAGATTAGTGACCTTGACCCAATTCCCAAGGTCACATGGCCATTTTTTGTGAATTTGGTGTTTATGTGATAACTTGAAAAAGTTTTTACATAGGAGTGCCATATTGCACATGCGTATAGTCCTGCATAAGGTTTCAGACAAGTTTGAAGATGGGTAACCTGGACCCCAATACTCACTTAGTGGTATTATAAACATTTTGAATTCGCAGACTGGTTAAGATAAATTATTTGCAAATCTCGTTCAGAGTAGGTGTGTTTTATTTGTCTGAAACAGATAATTTCTGGATGAATAAGTGGTCTTTTGGAGTAATTTTGGGTGGGCACTGGTCAGGTTCTGCAGGTGGTCTCCCAAAAGAGGTAAATTATCATTAGAATGTGCTTGTGCACAGTAAAAATGATCACAAGAAGCAGGTTGTCGTCTAAAAGAGGGACTAAGTACTGTAAAACCTCCCTATACCGAACACCCTTGGGACCAGAAAAAATGTTCGGTATAGGGAGGTTTGCTTACATTGGAGGTATATATTTGGGACCAAGAAATGGTGTTCAGTATAGAGAGGTGTTCGGTATATGGAGGTGTTCCGTTAGAGAGGTTTTACTGTAATTGTATTTCATACCAATCAGTGCTTGTCCCTGTACCAAATTATGCTAACCTTGTGTTGAAAGACGGGACAAAGCAATTACCTGTCATATGTGGGTGACGGTGTGTTATTGCCATGAGCAGGTGCATGGGAGAGGCAAGTCAGGCCATGTAGTACAGGCACAACTCAGGGGATCATACCTGTGTGGTGCAAGCACTTGTTTCTGTGCTGTTGGGTTGGACCAGCGCGCATACAGTTGTAGAGACCAATGGAGTATGACCATAGATATACTAAGACCCAGAACCAGTTTATTTAATGCAAAGCGAGCAGTACAGTGAAAAACATGAGGTAATATAATATGGAAACAAGACTGGCAGAAATATTCAATATACAGTAAAACCTCTCAAACCGAACACCTCCATATACTGAACACCATTTCTCGGCCCCAAATACAATGTATGTACTTCCAATGTGAGCAAACCTCCCTATACTGAACACCTTAGAATACTGAACACTTTTTTTCTGGTCCCAAAGGCGTTTGGTGTAGGGATGTTTTACTGTATGTAGTGAAACCTCATTATAATGATACTCACATATCCGACATATTCAGTTATCTGACATATTTCCTGGTGAACAGATGGTGTCCTTGTAACTACATGTAGTTTTCACTTTCACTGGGTGTATGTGTACATATATATATATATATATATATATATATATATATATATATATATATATATATATATATATATATATATATATAATATATATATATATATATAGATATATATATAATGTATATAGGCACGTTACCAAAAACGAGTTTGCTGTTTGGATGACCCTAACTAAGGATATGGTATCAGGTATCATTAGGGCTATCACTTAAGTTGTTTGAAACATTTATAGTGTAAAGTTTACATAATCCATAGAAAGATATCACCTAAAAATGTATTTAATCAGTCAAAAACTGTACAAAAAAGCCATACAGTTTCTGCAGATGTAACAACTTGCAATGGTACATATTTGAGAATAATTACTACATGTAATGAGATGATAGTGGTACCCCTTTAATAAGGCCACTACCTCTGTGCTAGAGAAGTGGCCACATTTGAGGGGTCACCATCTTAGAGGGAACAGTCTACTATGATGGGAATGGCATGTGTGCTGTCTGAGAAGGGCGCTTCTTGTGAGGAAGTGGTGTATGGTGAGAAAGGGTTAATTAGATGCCAGACCACTGTAGTTGGGGGCAGGGGATCAAATACATGTTCTGTGTACTGAGTAATGCCTGCAACAATAGCATTTTGTGCATTAATATTAATCCACAGTCAGCCCAGCCTGTGCAAGTGGAGGAATGGCCAGCCTACCTTCATGGGCAGATGATAATTAATTTTATGATTACATGTGCATGCATGAAGTTTAATAGAATGGGTACTTCACTATACAGCATATAGCTCAGTGACCTTCAGGATTTCACGATAGAATACATGTTGGTCAGATTAAGTGAGGTAATCACTGTTCAGTGCTTGTTAAATGAGGCCACAATGTTTATGCATGCCTGTACAGAAAATGTGTTTTTCTTTGCAATTGATATTTTGCTGTTCAGTTAATCTGGTGAGTCTACCTGTATTGACAAGTATGGTCACAGTGTACACACCTCATCAAAACATATTGTACATATTTCCATGGCTGCAAATTTATATCAGATGCTTTCATCAGTGGTTATTGGTCATGATTATCAAGGAACACAGGTCATGTTTGTGTGTAGCACATACACAGTTTGTGTTAACTGTTCCCAGTCGCGGTCCTTGTTTGTACATGCAGCTTGGCTGTATTGTCAGCTGTGCTGACTTATCTGGTTGACTGGCGTTCCTCCATGCACAATTCACATATTTTGTTTTTCAGAAATATTGGCTGGATCCTCTTCAGGCAGGTGTTTCTACAAATAAATGCAACTTTTCATATTTTATTTTATTTTATTTTTTTTTTATCTCCATCCCATGAAGTGTGTGTGTGTGTAAGGGGGGGGGGGGTTATGGTAATGGGCACCAACTGTGTGTCCTTCTGTCTCTCTGTCTGTCCAAAACAATTTTTTTTGCCCGAGCCATATCTTCTAGACTATAAATGATAGCTCTGTGGAATTTGGCGAGTTGGCAAATCATAGGTAGTAGGTGTGCAAAGGCACTGTTTTGTGTGCCTGATTGCTTACATTAATAAATTAACAAAAGTTCATTAGGCAGCCTCCAGATCAGAAATGATTTTGTCCAGGCCATAATTTTAAAACTATAAATGCTAGGCCTTTGAAATTTTCAAGGGTTGTCAGATCTTAGGTATAGGAAGTGTGCATAGGCTTAAATTTATTCGGCTGATTGCTTTTTTTTTTTTTTATTATTTACCAAAGATTGTTAAGCACCTCAAAATCACCTGCATCCGAAACAAATTTTGTCAGGGCTATATCTTCTAACCTATAAAGTCTAGCCCTTTTAAATTTGTAGAATTGGTAGATCATAGGTATTAGGTGTACATAGGTATTGTTTTGTGTACCTTATTGCTAACATTAATTACTAAACAATTTCATTGATCAACTTCCAGATCAGAAACGATTTTGTCAGGGCCATATCTTTGGATCTATGAATGCTAGCCCATTCAAATTGTCAGGGTTGATAGATCACAGGTGGGAGGTGTGCATAAGATTTAATTTATTCGGCTGATTACTTTCTTTCATTAATTTCTTGACAAAGATAGTTAAGCACCTCAAAATCATCTGCATAGTTATGTCTCCCGGTGGAAGCTGGGGGACATATTGTTTTAGTGCCCGTTTCTTCCGCTTCTTGTTGTTGTTGTTCAGGTTCTTCAACACATGGTTTCCGTGCGATAAGTCTTGAACGACTTAATGGAATTTGATGAAACTTGGTAGGATTATGTATCTTGGCAAGACCTAGGTTGGGATTGTATTTGGATGACCTTGAGCGGACTCTCAAGGTCACAGGGTCACTTGTGTGAAATTGGTTTTCGTGTGATAAGTCTTGAAGAAGGTGATGGAATTTGATGAAACGTGGTAGGATTATGTATATTGCCAAGACCTAGGTTGGGATTGTATTTGGATGACCTTGAGTGAGTTCTCAAGGTTACAGGGTCACATGTGAAATTGGTTTCCGTTGGATAAGTCATGAAGAACAGGATGGAATTTGATGAAACGTGGTAGGATTATGTATCTTGGGAAGACCTAGGTTGGGATTGTATTTGAATGGCCTTGAGCGAATTCTCAAGGTCACAGGGTCACTTATGTGAAATTGGTTTCCGTTCGATAAGTCATGAATAACAGGATGGAATTTGATGAAACTTTGTATGATGAAGTATCTAGGCAAGACCTAGGTTGGGGTTGTATTTGGGTGACATTGACCTAATTTTCAAGGTCACAGGGTCATTTATGTGAAATTGGTCTCACTGCAATAAGTCTTGAAGAACTTGATGAAAATTGCTAGAGTAATGTATCTAGGTGAGAGCTAAAAAAGGATTGTAATTTTCAAGCAAACTTGGTCATTTGTAATTTGTTATCACCTGTAGCTTATTCAGAGACGTAAGTGTTCCACTGGGAGACATTTGATTTTCTGTTGGAAAATTAGTCTGTTCTAGTTATATTATGATTTTAATTTATAATCCTAGTTTTGAAAAAAATTGCACTTTTTGAGCCAATTTTATGATCATCAGTAATTAAATCAACAGAAAGATATTTAAATCGCTGCTGGTATATTTATCATAGATAGCTTAATTTAGAGATAAAATATTAAAAGGAAACATTAATTTTCAAGATAACTTTTAATAATTTTCTTTTGGAAGAAACATATCAGCTCATTCCAGAATAGTTTTTTCTTTTCTTTTTCTTTCTTTTTTAAAATAACTGGAGTTGACAGTGGTAAGTTTTAAAAATCATGGCTGCTTGAATCAATATTTTCACTTCCTTTAAGTCAATGTTAACAGAAATAAACTTCAATTATCAAACTTCTGATTAAAAAAACCAAAAACAAACAAATGCTTGTTAAATAAAAATCTGTAAAAGATAAAAATACATGTACCAAATTTGCTGCCCATGTCTGAAGGAACACAAGCGTTTTTCATTTTCGTCAGTAGATGGCAGGACTCCTACACATATGCCAATGTCAAGGTCAATCAAAAAGAGCATGGCACCCGCGAATTTTTCTCTTGTTTATTTCAATGAATTTCTTCACTACAAGACATTTATGAATCATGACAACTCTGTCTGTGGTCATTAGTGGATAGATACAATGTTTTGACAAGGAATCCTATGATGTGAAGACCTAAACTGGGAGCTGGAAGTCACAATATGACCTTGATCAAGTTTGTATTGTGGACAGCTTGTTTACGCGTGCAGAGTCAAAAAGCCATTTTGAGATTGACAGAGAAGAACATCGATTCATTTATGCCTCAGCAAAGCAAATAGACGTAATATTATATGTCTCTGAATATATTTTCTTATTCGCTAAAGTCCACTTTGAAGTTCAATCAAGTTTTCTTTCCCTTATTTCGATGATACACGTCCTTTTTTTTACCAGAATATCCCAGAACAAAACCTGTCCTGGAAAATTTTATTGAAACTTATTCGAATTCTTTTTCGCCAGATCAACTATTTTTTCGCCAGTGGCGAATTGGCGAATGGCTAGCGCGTGCCCAGTATAAGTGACCCTTCAAAAATTTTCAATGTAAGTACAATATATATTGTAGAAGTGCGTGAGCATAGTCTTACATGGCTAATTATCCTCCGTGATTATTAACAAAGATCAATAAGCTTCAAGATCGCAGGGCCTTCAAATAGGATTTCTGTAAATTTAGCCACTAGATGTATCCATGTACCTGGATACATCTAGTAGCTAAAAAGTGCAGGTGATATGGCCAGCATCAGCAGTAAACTTGTTATTTATCTTTTTTTTTTTTTTTTTTTTAGAAAAATGTCAAACAATCTTCTCTAAAATTGCATGGGGAAGGGTGTGGGTACCATTATTCCTTAATTTCTTCTATAGATGGCACTGCAGTTTTAACAATTTTTTGTAAGTGTTTGTAATTTTGTCTTCAAAGCCAACTGGAACCCCTAAAATAGTGAGCATGTATAGCATGTCTTAGTCTGTATCAACACATCATGTTAATTGGTGATGCTGCTGTCATTGCCTGGTTTATGAAAATTTTTTGAAATTATTTAATGATCTGTTGTCTGAAATAGCATGTTTTATGTAGGGATATTAGTGTGAATGCATTTGCATGTAGTTACCTGCAAAACTGTTGATAAGATCTTCATGGGGTCCATCTGGAATAATTCTGAATATTTAGGTATTAAAAAGTATATTCTGAGCCACTTTGAGCATAACCTGTACAGAAAATATTTGAATAATTCTGGAAAAAGTTGAGTATTTTTTCTTTTTTTTGGGGCTGGGCTGTGGACCATTCAGGGCATGCCTCTGCCCCTGGTCCCACTCCTTATGACTGTAATGTACTCGAGCCTTTTAATGGTTAATGGTCCAAAAGGTTGAGTATTTAATTTTGCCCTATGTGTGTTTTTTTCTTTTTTTCTTTCTTTTTTAAAAATTTTTTGTATAAGGTATGTAACCAACCTTTGTTGTTGAGTCAGTTGTGCACAAATATGGAATAGATTTCGTCAGTGAAGAATTAAGTGACTAGCATTCTGAGCAACACATTTGAAAGTGTGTGATGTAACAACACACCTTTAAGTGTGCTCAGATGATATGCGTCAGTGAACGAGAATGGGTGAATACACAAAATTGACTTCATTGGGCATGTGATGCTGTCTGAGCAGTGACAGTGACCTTGCCCCTTTATCCAGCAAGCATATTGCCACAAGATCAGTGACAAAAGACATTATCATTCAAGACTTCAGTTACACAGGTAAATTTCAGTAGAATCTGTTTTCATACAAAAACTTCCTGATCATGTGGAACATGCTGGCGTATCTTGCTTACACAATACAAAAATGCATGCTATCCATCTGTGTGGCAGACCTGTGCAGTGAAATATTTTCAGCCCAGTGTTGTCATGCTTGGTTTCCCAGGTTGCCCATGGAGCATGCAGAGTAAAGGTGATCTCCATTCAGTTTGTTTGTCTGTAGACATAATACATGTACAGCTGAAAGTTGTGGGCTCCATAGTCCAGACAGTTTGTGCATCAGGTCAGTAGGTCAGTGCCAGGACCAGGAAACGGCAACAGCGTTCTGGAACTGGCATTTACAGTATTCATCCCAGTATGGGCCCCTGCTCTGGTCAGGGCTGTTCCAAAAAACATCGTAGGGGAAGGGTGGAAGGCACCATTTTGGAAGCACCCCCACCCCCAGGACATACTTTTCAAGTGAAGCCTGCATCTACAGGACATTTCTATTTTCAAACCCCTCTGTCCACTGGAGAGGTAATCCCCCCCCCCCCCCCCCCAACACACACAACACACACACGACCCATGCTGTAACTCTTCACGTGTTTAAATAGATCAGAATCACATTGAATCACTAAATTGCAAGAGTATTCACAACTAGAAAAGTGCCCAAAGGGCTCGGATACCCCTACCTGTCATTGTCCCCATCAGCATAGGAAAGAGTAGCATGTAATTGCTGTATTAAGACACATCTTCACATATTGATTATGTTCCTGTCAAGTTTAATAGGTGTACCGCAAACATTTTGTAAAATACATGATACAAGTTTGACAAGCAGCAACATTTTCACTGAGTTGACATTTTCACAAATCAATTAATAAAAAATGGACAGAGTATAATCAACCTGAGACAAAAAAAAAAAAAAAAAAAAAAAAGCTACACACCTTAATCATTCTTATCAGGTTTCATGGTTGCATTAAAAAAAAACTGTTTGAGATATGTGCTACACAACTCCGACAAGCCTTATGTGGAAGCAACATTTTTATTAATTAATAATTTATTAACACTGGATAATTAAACCAAGCGGCGAACAAAGGTGTGCATCTTAATATTTTGATTAATGTTCCTAGCAAGTTTCATAGGACTGTATCTCTAATGCTTTTTTGATACTTGCAACACAACTATGGCAATTTTAATACTGGCCGGATGGACAAGGTCAAATCTACATGCCCCCTTTCCCTGGGGGAGGAGGGGGCATGTAACGTTAGATTTGATTATAAATTCGGCAATATGCTTATCTTATGTAGCAAGATCAGCTGATTAGATTTTGGTGTCACCATGACTAGATTTTCTTCAGACCTTTCATTAATTCTTTAGAAAAAAAAAAAAGGCAAATGAATATTATAAAAATAAATGAGGTGGCGATCACAGTGTCGAGCTAAAACAAGCCAGGCTGTAAAGCGGTCCAAGAGAGGAGTGAAGAAAAGGTCTTTTAATTTTCACAGAGTTTCGGTCGCATCCGTTCGGTGGCGCTGCTGTGCCAGTCGAAAGACACAGCGGCCAGGCAAGAGCCACCCAAAACATGTAGGCACACTTTGATGACAATGTGTTGCAGCAGGTCTACGGCTGGGCAACAGTGTTGGAGGACCAATGCAACTCAGACTATATGCATCAGACCCTGCATCATCATATGGCATGTTGTGTATGACTGATTACTGGGTGTTTAGTGAACTGAGAATAGGAGATGGCTATGAGGTGTGCCATTGACTTCACTTTTGTTGTAACTCACCTCCATAAAATATATATAAGAAGGGCACAACTGCTGTCATAGTCACCTGGCAGGCACTGCAATTAACAGGACCAGGCTTTATTAATACAGCGCATATAGACTGCAGCCACTTTGCACCTTTTTTTCTAAGTATGTGCAACCATGTGCCTTTATGTTAGTTTTGTCTCTGTGCAAACAGAAGAGACATTCAGTTCTTTCTTTCTTTCTTTCTTTCTTTCTTTCTTTCTTTCTTTCTTTCTTTCTTTCTTTCTTTCTTTCTTTCTTTCTTTCTTTCTTTCTTTCTTTCTTTCCTTCCTTCCTTCCTTCCTTCCTTCCTTCCTTCCTTCCTTCCTTCCTTCCTTCTGTACAGCATTTTGTTTTGTACACCGTAAGAGTGACAGCTTTGTAAATTTATGGGAACACTGCACCTTGAATTGTCAGGATGTTGAAAAATATAAAAATTAGGGGCAACTAAAAACTTGCAAGTTTTATATCTTCAAACCTGTAACAGATCTATAGACAGAAAATTTCAAGTTGTACACATAAGTTTGTGACACCTGCCAATGCCATGGGCGACAAAAAAAGGGTGGAGCATTTCAAATTGTACTAAAGCACTTGAAAACCTTAAATGTTATATATCTTCAAAATCATTGCAGTCTAACTGCCATTTATGTGTTTCTACTGCATCTAATGAACTATGAACTGACACTGTAACCTGTTAATTTATGCAGATTAGTGAAGTACACAAAATTAAAATCTCAAATATCTTGAAAACTATTGCACATAGAGGTGCGAATCAAACTTCAAGAAACAGGGTTTGCTATAGCCACTTCCAATAAACAATGAAGCGAAGTGGTAGCATTCTAACTTAGGCCTATGCAAGTTAGGCAAATACATAGGGATTCAGATAAAGTTGTTATTCGAACTACCAATTTGTAGAATTGTGTTGTGGACTTGTGATCAAAAACTGCAGCATTAAAAATTATGGTAAGTGAATTATAAAGGGATAAAATTTTGAAAATGGTGCCAGCTAAAGATATCAAATTTAATAAGCCATTCCATTTCCTAGCTGCGTGTTCAGCACAGTGGCATGTCATTTACACATCAAATGCAACTTGACTCCGGGTTATCACGCACACATGCTTTAATACTGAAGACCTTTTAATATAACCAAGGAGCCTGAGGGTGTCGTATGAAACATGACAGACATAGGTGCCAGTATGGCCAATGACAAACAAGTCATGAGTCTTTAAGACATGCCACTGGAGACAGCTTATCAATCAATATATGTATACCTGGATAGCCATGGCTGTCAACTATTTATGATACAGTGGTACCTGCTGTATGTGGCCCCCCTTCTGCCAAGAAAAAGTGGCCACATACAGCAGGTGACCTGTCACTGCAGATAAATTTTATGAAGAAATTGACTCCCATTTCCGAGCCTAGCGACCACAAAAAAGCAATGCGGCTGCTCACAACAATGGTTGCATACAGCAGGTACCACTGTATATATATATATATATATATATACACACACACATAATTTATATTTTATATCAAAAGGTAATATGACTGTCTGCAGGGATCAGCAGCAAGTGTGAACATAAAACTACCTCCCCATAAAGAAGCAGACAGGGTGTAACCTGCATTCCATTAACTCTTTCAGTTTCAAACTGTGGATTGAGTCATGAACTATCCTCAGTGCAGTTTGTGGGAAATGGGTACAAAGTGTACTGCAGAATGTTGTTATCGTAGGCAATTTTTTTTTTTTTTCAACTGACACCAGCACTAAACATCTCTACTTGCTGGTACATGAAAATTTTGAGCATGAAGCATTTGAATAGTACACATGGTTACATTGATTGTTATACATGTATTTGTAATGAAAGTCGCTCATTGTGGTGAAAGAGTTAATTTCTTTGAAGTTGCCCATGTGATAACCCGCTGTTGTGTAAACAGAGATGCAAGGCTGGTTGCCTTCAAAGCAGACCCAAGCTCTGTGTTTTGGTGTAGGAGAGAAAACAGGAAACTTGGTCTGCTTTGCAGGCTACAAGGCTGGCCAAGCTCAGTCACACATGGTAGCCATGAAACATGAAAATTCCACAAAGTCCATGCTCAGTTAGGTCACAGCTGGAGCACAAGTTGCAGACAGTGGCAAGGAAGATAGGAGGGGGCCAGGGGTGAGATCAGAGCAGAATAATATACTGGTTTGATATTGCATAATCAACTGGTTCAGGGGTAAGTCAAATTACTCTCATATGAACCTGTACTATACAAATTTAGTAATTCTGTTTTGTTTGACAGGTTTTCTTTTTTCATAATGAGGCTCTGCATTTATAAGCAGAACTTCACGTATTTAGCTAATTCATCATTTGGTACGTTCATATTGATCCATTGTTAAGTGGGTTGTCCTTGCTGGATATTTAGCTCAGACAAGGAGCCTCCACTCAGAGAAACATGTGAGGGTATAGGCTTTGAAACATGTTCTGAGCAGTTACCCTCTGAAGACACCTTTAATTTATTTGGGCTAATACAGCCTGTGTCAAAATTCTACAGAAGAAGGTGTGCAATGTGGACAATAGTACTTCCATATGTATGTAGGTTAGACAGTGACAGGTTAGCTTATGGAGAGTAAAGAGTTCGAATTGCGGAATATGGTAATTACTACTAGGAAGTGGTTCTGGACAAAAGGACACAAATACAATAATATGGCTCAGCTTGATTAATTTTTAAGGTCCTTGATTGAATACCTTTCAGAACGTGATTTTTTGTGATGATATTCAGCAGAGCATGAGACCCATGGACGTCTTGCTGCTTACCCTAGACAGCAGATGACATGGGTTTTTCTCAAAAGAGTAAGACCCGAGAATTGTATGGCTTCATATATAGAAAAGATAGCATTTCGAATACCATTTACCATGAAGAGTAGATTGACGGGCTGTCCAGCTTGATTGTGCAATAATAAATTTTTGTTGGTACAATGAGCAATGAACTTTCTTGTGTACATTATGTTGGATAAACTCCTTTCCATTGTTTCCCACAGGCCCTCAGAAAGGGCAGGATGCAAGGTTTAACCCTTTCCCCTTTAAACCAGCCAAAACCGGCTGGTGGTCAAATGTCGTCTGCTTCAGTGTTTTCGACTAATTTCAACAGTAATGAAAAACAATTTTGACTGAAAATGGTAAGATCACATGCCCCAAGTCAACAACTTTTCTTGGCATGAGTTGAGCACTTTTGGCACTTAGTGCGCAACCCATGCCAAGGAAAGTTGTTGACTCAAGTGTCAATTCAAGGAGGAAGGGTTAATACATGAAGGAAAGAGTAACTGAGATCTAGTTTAATACAAAGAGAAACTTAACAAACCTAAATCTGTAAGCCCATGTATCGTATCAACTCTATCAAGTCAGATATTCTAAGAGCAAAGTCCTGTTTCATACCATTCACTGAAAAACTGCATAGTTCTAAATTATTATAGGAAATTAATTTGTGAAAGGAACATATCACATTGCAATCTATACCTAGTTGATACACAATCAGAAACAAGAAGAGGACAGGAAAGTTCAAAGACAGGGAAGGTAATGTGCCGTGCTATTACTGGGAAACACTGCTGCCCAGATAATAAGCTGGTTTCATGAATTAAGCAAGTCAATGAATCAATATCATGTTTTAATTCAATTTGGTAAGAGTACATGTAACTTTCAAACTGGCGTCTACCACTTGAGTTTCTTGTAAATTAGATTTGCTATCTCACAACTATAGTGTACATGCAGTTAAACTAATGATTTCAAGTACTTTCTAGCAAAGTTGTTACATGTATCTTAACTCATTCCACCCTGATAGAAGACTGAGTCAACAGCTTTCCTTGGCGCGCCCAGAGCGCGCCAAGGAAAGCTGTTGACCATGGGCATATAATTTGGAATGATCTTCCATGCAAGTTTCCTCCAAAATATTGAAAAATAATCCCTAAATTAGTAAAATACAATTAGCAGACGACATTTAGATATTAGCGGGAAAAAGCGTCATCAGGGTGGAATGAGTTAAAGACAACAAATTTTCTGGAACATTTTTGAAAACACAGAGTACATGCATGAAAAAACTTTTGATTTTACTTTCATGTACATTTCCTGTCAGAGTGATAAAAGTGGCCCTGATTATCAGACCATGTTGAATCTGTGCCAAAGCAAATAAGATGATACTTGTGTGACATCAAAATGTGATACTAATGCTACAGGGGAAAAAAAGGAAAAGAAAAGTTTACTTGATTCATTGTATTAGTGAATGAATAAGTATCTTTCAGTCTTTATTTATTTTATTTCATTTTATTATTATTATTATTATTATTATTATTATTATTATTATTATTATTATTATTATTATTATTTTTTTTTTTTTGAGAAGGGGAAAAACCTCTTGCCTTTGCTCTGGCAGGTATCCTGTAATTGAAGTAACAAGTCAACAAAGTACAAATTATTTCATAGTGTAATATACATTGAATATTTATTTCAAGATAATATGCCATACAACATTCACAATATTTCAGATTCCACCATGCATTCCCATTTCTCCGCAGTCCTTCAGTTTCAAACTTCCACTAAAATTAGCATTGAAGTGGCCGTCGTCACGTCATAGCCCAGTACTGATACAAGTTGCTATGGCTGATCATTGGGTTGTATCAATTTGTGGAACATTTGTTATATGGCAGTTGTTATAACACGAGACGAACAGAATAATATGATATACTCATGATATTACATACATAGTAAACATAGTGTCTGCCTCAGCCTTTCAAGTCACACTGTGCATAATGGAAGGAACCTCCAAATGTACATTTAAGATTATTTCTAGGAACCTGCTGGAACAAAGATGGTGATTATTTATGGCATTTTAATCTGTACACGAAATACTACAAAAGTGTATCAGGTTTTTTTTTTGTGTGTGTGTAGGGATTAGTTTTGAACTTTTGAGGGACCTGGCCTTTGAAGAAACTTCAAAGACAAGGCCTTTCAATGGCATTGGTAACTCATTAGTGACCTTGACCTCATTTTCAAGGTCACAGGACCCATGCATTTGCAAAGGTGGACCCATCATTCAGTGCTTTTTATTGGATTGCCTCTTAGTTTGTTAGCTTGTTTCTGAAATGTTACTTGTTGCAGACTGCCGCCATGGAGATTACAAGTCGACCTCAGAGCGACAGTGCACAGCTGAAACACAAAATGAACAACTCCACACCTATGGACAGACTCTCATTTGAGGACTCTCAACATCCAAGCACTATACTCACTAGACTCAGCACTTTGCGTAAAAATCAACAGTTTTGTGATGTGACATTGGCAGTAGGATCTCGTGAAATTCATGCTCACAAAGCGGTCCTGGCGTGCTCCAGTGTCTATTTCATGGAACTCTTCTCTTCAGAAGTCAACAAATACTACAAGCTGGAAACATTCGAGTATGATAGCTTTAAGGCCCTGGTGAATTATGCATACACTGCAAAGTAAGTTACAATATAAGTGTACACTGCAGCTTCGTGCTTACTTTGCTTGCACAGGAAAAGTGTTACATCTTTCAGTATGAGTCATGATTTAAATCTTTCTACGTAAGTCACACTAGTCTGAATAATTGTCATTTAAGGAGAGCAGATTTAATTTCTCGTGAAAAGACCTTTCATTCAAGTACCAGTATGACTATAGTTCCAGAGAGAGAATATCCAAGGTCAACAGCTTTTCTGGGCACGCATTGTGCCCAATGTATGCCGAAAAAAGCTGTTGAGTTGGTCCAAAATTTGGCACTTAAAGAGTTAAACTTGTGGTCTGCTGGTGTCCACACTTGCTCCCTTGTTTGCCGTGGCTCCCAGCTCCCTTTCACTGTACCAGCACAGCTGTTGAGCAGGGCTCACTGACTTGTACTCTTGGGCCCAAGGGTTTTGTTATGTCATTGTCTGCCAGTCCAAACTTGTTCTCTCAATAAATTTAATTGATAATGAAAATAACTGCCTTGACCAAATTTGGTGTGGAACCCTCTTATGAATAGCACATCTGTGACCTTAACCTTCTTTTAAGGATATACGGCAAGTTAGCAGTGACTTTCGCAAATTACTGAATATAACTTTGGATTCAAAATTCACAGAGTGATGTTAATGCAGTTATTTTGATATATTGCATCTGACGTAAATTTTTCTTATTTTCACTGACAGATCATTTAAAGTTGAGACAAGCAGGCAACTGTAATCAAGTGCCAGTAAACTTTATAATATGTGTGAAAAATCTCAGTAACACCAGGAACGTGCTACGTCCTTGGTAATGCCTGACACTATTGTTTATACCATCATTATCTTTATCTTGTTTGCTTTCCAAAAATGTATACTTCATGGACTTTCTGAGTGTATTTAGAGAGTTACCAAAAGAAAAGTTTCCCTGATCACTAAAGCCAATGCTAACCTGCCGTATATCCTTAAGGTCACCAGCCCCAACTTTGTCAGGTTTAAGGCATGTTAACTCTTTCAGTGCCAAGCACGGCTTAAGTCGATCTACTTAAATCAAACTAGTCTGAATTATCATAAGGATCCCAGATTCATATTCCTTGTAATAAGACCTTTCGTTCAAGGACCAGCCTGCCTATAGTTCCAGAGAGAATATCCCAGGGCAACAGCTTTTCTTGGCATGTATTGCACCCAATGTACACTGAGAAAAGCTGTTGACTCAGTGCAAAATTTTTAGCACTGAAAGAGTTAATTCTCACCGCAGTAACCTGAGCATAAAAAGAGGTACCTCAACCAAAATTTGATATGTGGAATCCACTTCTGGAGAGCTTGGATGGGATTAATTGCATGTGAGCCGCCTTGACCTCGTTTCAAGGTGACAGGGATCAACTCTGATAATTGCAGCAGTGTCAGTGGGATAACCTGAGAATGCAATGAGCTTCTCAAGTGAAACTTGCTGCAGATTGAGTGTGGAGTTATTGCATGACATTGCACATAGGAGGATATCATCTTCACAAGGTCATGGTCTCAGAACCACTGCCACAGGCACAGTTATAAATTTCCTTTTTTCGCAAGTGTGAACAAAAGTGAAAACTCGAGTACCATCATGCAAACTTGAAAACTTAAATATTGCATACATGTGAAGGCAAGTTTGTAAATACCTTTTTTTTTCAAATCAGAATAAAAAGCTATATTCTTTGGCCGCTTGTTTAGACCCTTAAACTTGTCCCTGCCATGTTGATATAGCTTCTCGTGTAAATATTATTGTAGCTACGTAAGTTTTTAACATATGTGGGTTAGCAAAAAAAAAAAAATGTTTTCTATGTATTCTAAAAAATGTACAGCTGGCCTTTCCCGTGAAAGTGTACCCTGTGTACTAATGTGAAATGTTGAAATTTTGACTGGCCCGCAGGGCTCGACATTAAGGCAAGCCCGATAGTCTGGGGCTAGTAAATTTAATTTTCGGGCTAGCAAATGTTAATAAGGCCTAGCCCGATCGGACTAGTGCATTTTTTCGATCGGGTACCTGGTTCAGTTTTTTCCAGTTGTTTGGTGACTCAATGTAAAGTCACTCAATTGTGTATGACTGAATTTGTCAACTAACAATTATTAATTTGCAGCATTTTGTAGCTTATTAGTTGGTTTACTTTCCACAGCATCAAAGATGTGATTTTTCTTTTTTCAACAGGATTTCCTGTGATTAATGTAATACATTTTTTTGGTAAAAAGAGAATGATTTCGGGTTTGTCATGTACGGCAATCACATCCCTTTGTGATATTTGTGTAATCAAATGGTTTACTTTGTATATTTTGCTTTGGCAATTGCATCATTTATTTGTTAAGATTTAAGTCCTTCAATTTATGATACTGCATCAGAAGTTTCGTCCACGGTCCAAAAGGTTAAAAGTATAGACACATTTGTTTTACATGGATTGTGAAAGAAGTCAAGCTGACTTATCGAGTCACTCTCCATGGCACAGATGTTGGCGTATACTTCCTACCTTGCCTAGTGGAGGAAACCGAAGAACTCGAAGAAAACCATCGTGCACGGTTAAAGTGGTAGGAACTTTTTCCACATGCTGCCCAGGACGAGAATCGAACCCGGGTCGCAGAGGTGAAAGGCGAGCGTCTTGCTGCTCAGCCAACCGTGCACCCTGGGGCGAGTAACTATTCCTCAGGACAAAAATGGGACAAGTAAAATTCTGGTGGGGGCTAGTAAAATTTGCTGGCCACTTGCCCAGGGACTAGTGGCCAAAATCCTTAATGTCAAGGCCTGCTGGCCCCATAGTATTTTAATCATGACGTTTTCTAAATGTTAAGGACAGCTTATATGTGTCCGTTATTGATGATAAAGGTAGTTTTAACTCATAGCATAGTTGTTAGGTGTGGTTTCACTGTATGTAATATCTCGCTTGATGCCACTGGAGGTAATTTGCCCATAGTAACCACTCTTTGCCTGTGGAGAGGCCTGGAAGGGAAACATCCAGCCTCATTCATTTGTCGAAAAAAGTGTCCTGCAATATAGACAATTTGCTGCCACCAGACAAATTAGTGAATCTGACATGCCCTGTAGACTTATGATAAAGTGAAAAAGGCGTATGTGTATTGAAGTCATACTTTGTATGACTGCCCAAAAAAAGTTGTTGATCTGAGTGTAGGATAATATATAGCTATAGGGTACCTCTAGGCAGTAAGCTGCCAAACAGTTACCTTTTTTTCATGGCTACTGGTCAAAGTGAAAAAGAAAGAAAAGCCTGTCTTTTTGGGAAGCTAGCACCAACACAACCAGGTAATGTTCATGTATGGCTTTTTATGCTTACAGGCTGGATGTTGCAGGAGAGATGGTAAAATCTGTCTACAAGATGGCGATGATACTTAAGATGGAAGGGGCGTCAAAGGCCTGCTCTGACTACCTGGCACAACACCTGACTGCAGCTAACTGCTTGGGTAAGTTGTATCTTCACTTTGTGCAGCTTGCAAATGTTCTTTCCATTTTGATTAGCAGTTGACAACTGTTTTTGGTACCATGGGTGTGTACATTTTCGAATTTTATGGTCAGGTTACATCAGTATATAGCAGGTTATGCTTGATTTGTTTTTCTCCCATATGCATGTATAGCCAGTGTGGATAACTTGTCACTCACATGGCTAGTACGGATAGTTTTTTAAGGGTCTGCCCCATTGAGGCATGGCAAGATGAACTTATTAGATTTTGGTGTCACTATGACCTAATTTGAACAAATGACAGCTTAATTACATGCTAGTGAGGCAGACCCTTCAGTCAATACTTTGCGTTGAAGTTATGTCTAGTTTTGAAAATATTTTTATTTGGTGACTGCAACATCTTTTATTTTTATTACCCTGTGCACATAAAGTCATATTGTCGTCCTCTATGTCATCCGTCCTTCTGTCTGTCCATTCTCTGAAAACTATTTTCATTCTTGCTGATGTTAGAAAGCCGGTGAGAGCCCATATTGAGATAATGAGGTGAAAAACAGTGACCTGCTTTTGTGATGTACAAGTTTAACCCTCTCCCCCCCCCCCCCCTTAAAGTTAAGCGGCCCAAACTGGCTGGTGATCAATTAATGAAGTCTGTATTAATCTGTTTTAACTAATTTCAACTGAAATGAAGAACAGTTTGAATGAGAATTGCACAGGAAGTTTATCAAGATAACATGACCCAAGTCAGCAGCTTTCCTTGCCATTAAGTGCCCAACCCATGGCAAGGAAAGCTTTTGGCTCAGTCTTAATTCCAAAGGGGGATGGTATTGACTGTGGAAAGTGCTTAGAACATGCAAGTAATTACATAGAAACACATAGTTTTTGTACAGCTGGGCATTGTCACATTCATGAGTGTGCTCTGAAGGTAGCATGTTGTGGCAGATAGTGGCATGACTCTGGCTTAACTAATAGATATTTTGAACAATAAACTTTATGAAAAAAAAAAGCTCCTCTGGGCATTGGGGAAAGAAAATCAAGTATGCTTGTCTACAGTGGATAATGTTTGTCAATGGTTGAAATTTCATGGTTTTCTGCAGGAAAGCCTCACAAAAACATGAAAATTGTGCAACTAGCGATTTCAACGAGTGATCATTACTGCAATAGACACCCCATGCTGGATTCTCTTAACCTCATCTGTGCTAGATGGGATTTGGGTGTGGATGAATGGCTCCTATTATCTGTATTGCTGGAGAGGTTTCCCAGAAAGACACTTAATGCACTGTTATTGATTACATTGTTGTTTATCAATTCAGTAGTCATGCTTCTTTCTGTGGTTGTGGCGTATAGTATTAGCAGTACCCTGTTTTCAAAAACGATGCCAAAAAATAAAATACCACATTTTTGTATTCAGTATACAGCAGTCCCTCCTTTGAGAGACCACCTGCCTTTTAAGACCACCTTTAGCAGGTCCTTTCTGTCTTCCCTTCCATGTTGACCCCTTTTAGGCCCGTCGTTAATGTGGTCTCCGAAAGGAAGGACCACTGTGTGTGGTTATTGCATTGTGGTTATTTATATTGATGTAAATCATTAGAAGTTGCACTTAACTAGAAATGTTTCACCACTACTGATGTGGCTGTTCATACAGATTGATCTGCATTCTGCATAAAAACGAATCCATTTGCAGTGTTTATACACGTGGCATTCTGTCTGGAGGCCACACTGGCTTGGGCCAGGTTAGCCACGTATAACCTCTGATCATGTGAGGTAATGAGACTGGTGTCTCTTAACGAAGGTCCGCACCTTGTATCCCAGGTCTGCAGAGCAAGTCACTGTAGAATAGGGCACAGAGGATAATGGGTGAAGGGTGTGGTCATGATGATTGACAGGTAGATGATACTGTGAAGACAGGATTGTGTCACAGCATGGGGATTGTGGGAGAGATGATTCAGTAACATTGCCTAGGACAGTCAGTGTATCCTTGCCACTGGGTATGCTCACATCATTGTTGCCATGGCAACCACTGTGACAATGTTCATCATCAAGGTGCCATGTATATGTGCATTGTTACCATACTGCTATCACCTTTACAAAAAGAAAAAAAAAAAACATATACATACATAATACACACACACAAACACTCATAGTAGTGCATACTTAACTCTTTCAGTGCCAAATTTTGGACTGAGTGAACAGCTTTTCTCTCAGGAACTATAGGCATGCTGGTACATGAATGAAAGGTCTTTTTATTAAGAATAGCCAATATGAATCTGGGATCCTTATGATAGTTCAGACTAGTTTGACTTAAGCAGATCAACTTAAGGCTGGATTGGCACTGAAAGAGTTAAGGACTGGCCTTTAGTGAAACATGACTTACCTTTCAAGACCACTTTGTTTTGCTTTGTGATGTCTGTGTACATCCTCCGTCCTTCTTTCAGTGCTGTCCAACTGAAAATCTCTGTAGCAATTATGTCTCCCCGTGCAACGGGGGGACATATTGTTTTTGCTTCCGTTTCTTCCGCTTCTTCTTCTTGTTCTTATTCAACACGTTGTGTGTGTTGCGGACGCGATAACTCAAGAAAGATTTGACATGGGAAGTTGAAATTTTTTGTGAAGATGTTCCTATATAAAACCTTGCTTGGGATTGCAGATGGGTGACCTTGACGTATATTTCAAGGTCACATGGGCATGTTGTGTAAAATTGCCGTGGACGCAATAACTCTGCAAGGATTTGACTTAAGAGATTGAAATTTTGCATGATTATGTACCAAATTATGAACTAGGTTGGGATTGTAGATGGATGACTTTGACCTATTTTCAAGGTCACAAGGTCTAAAATCAATGTGGACGTGATAACTCAAGGAAGATTTGACTTGGAAAGTTGAAATTTTATGTGAAGATGTACCTATATATGATCTTGCTTGGGATTGCAGATGGGTGACCTTGACATATTTTTCAAGGTCACATGGGCATGTCATCTAAAATTGACACCCATGCAACAACTCTGCAAGGATTTGATGTTGGAGGTTGGAATTTTGCTTGTTTATGTTCCATAATTCCAACTATTTTGGGATTGTAGATGGGTTACCTTGACATATTTTCAAGGTCACATGGCCACTTTTTAAAAATCATTGCAGATGCACTCGAGAAAGATTCGTCTTAAAGAGGTTGACATTTTGTGTGATTATGTTAATGTAAGACTTTTGTAAGACCTTGCTTGTAACTGCAAATGTATGACCTTGACCTATTTTTCAAGGTCACGTAGGCATTTCGTCAAAAATCAACATTTTGAAATGTCAATAAAGAGTGTACCTTCATCATATCTGTAGATCATTGGAATCGGTATGCCTATTTATAAAAATAAGGGTGACAATAGTAAAGGCCCATTGGGAGACATTTGATTTTCTGTTGGAAAATCAGCCTGTTCTAGTTTTATTTTTTTTACTTGTATCGTTTTTTCCACTGCTTCACATAAGAAACACTAATTTTTGAGAAAATTTGTAGCAATTTTGAAGAGCACTGTAGCAAAATTTTGCTACAATGCTCCAGTTAGACAGCCCTGTCTTTCACTCCCACCCAGCAGTTTTTGTTGCACTCTGTAACACCAAGAAATACAGCACTTTGCTGGATGATGGATCTAGCAGTACAATAGTGCACCTGGTTTGGAACAGTCAACATGTTCAAAATTCTGCAAATCATAGGCAATTGGTAAGTTTTAAATTTCCATATCCCCAAAGAAAGCTGTTATTGCTAGATGTGCTATTTCAAGTTCAATTCATGGGTTTATGCTGCAGGTGCATCCAATGAACTACAAACAAAAGTTGTATAATATGAATTTATGATTATTTGGGGGCATTCAAAAAGTTGAAATGTTGGATATCTTCAAAATTATTCCTAATAAAGTTCATAGTATAGGTTTGTGCTGTAGGCACATCCAATGAACCACAAACAATAGTTTTAGAATTTTCATTTATGCTAATTAGGAACTCTTGAACAATAAAAATGTTGAATACCTTCAAACTGTTGTGGATTGAAGTGCAATTCCAAGTTCAATTACAGGTTTTACTGCAAGTGCATCCTATGAATCACAAACAAAAGTTGTGGAATTTTCATTTATGCCAATTCAGAACAGGTGAGCGGCCAAAATGTTGAACTACAAGTATTTTTGGGAGTAGAATCATTTCAAGGTGCATTCATTTAACAGCAAAGAAAAAGCTCTAGGATTTCAGTTTATGCTAATCTGTTTAAATGTTGGAGATCTTCAAAATTATTTCAGATAAAGTTTCAATCCAACTTCAATACCCATGCAAAATCAGTTCTTGATTACAAGTGGGATCACATGTATTTGTATGTGTATATGCATACAGTACACAGTGTCGTCAAAAGTCAGCATTCAGTAATTGTTTCAAGGAACACAATGAGTATGGCTCCTGCTGTTGGCAGACACTTTTAAAATGATTCCTGCTTGATCACACATGCCCCTGGTGCTAAATTGTCCAGTACATGTGTTGGAGGTGCTGTTGGTATTTTCTATAAAGCAGTGTATAACCTTGATGTCTAGAAATAAATCAATTTCAGTCATTTATCACCTCTTGAGTGACCAAAACATGTCAGGTTTGTTGTAAATTGTAACACATTTATATATTAAAAAAAAATTATATATTTATATCTTTATTTGGACATAATAGTACACTGTATTGTATATATATCATAAAGATACAAAGAAAGAGGTGAAAGAGTAGGGAAAAAACCCACTGGTCATTCAACATCGAAATCATGTACACCTTCCAATAACGAAGCTACTTTAACAGGTGCACAGGAAGTCAACGAAGTCATGGCACTCCTGTGTTAAAGTAGTCTGCCAGAGGCCATCCCTAATTTTACATAACTATAGGTGCAAACTTATTGTTCTTTGTTCCCGGAAGTAAATATTTTTGTGGTTTTTCTACCTCCAGCAATGGAGAGCTACCAGACTGTTTGGCACTGGGGGTGGGGGGGGGAGCATATGTAGATTACATAGATGTGACATTGGGTGCACATGGATACTGTTAATCTTAGCATGTCTGGTTCATTGTAGGCATCCGCAACTTTGCCAACTCCAGTCATGAGAGGGGTCTGCTGGATCAGGTGGACTCGTACATTGTGGGTCACATTGATGATGTTTCTTCCAGTCGTGAGTTCTGCAGCCTGCCCTATATTCAAGTGGACCTACTGGGTAAATTATTATGACAGTGTATTATCCAATTGTATTCCGCCCAGTCTCTTTAACCCTGTTGTGATTAAATCAGCCAAAGCTAGCTTGATTTAAAGTGCTGTCTGCTTCAAAAAATATGTTACTAGTGCCTTAATGGAACCAGGATGGGTGATACAGTGTGGGGAGCGTAGGTTTACACTCCATCTCTCTCTTTAGGTTTCAAAATGTTTGTCTGGACCATCTTCCCTGTAAAGATGAAACCTGCAGATACCAAACTTGGTGTGTGGATACTTCTTTGGGATAGGAGTGTCCCATATCAAAATTAGGTCACTGTGACCTTGACCTTTGACCCCTTTGCAGAAAATGCTTGTGCTGGCAATATTTTCTATAACTTAATTTCTACTGATGCCAAACTTTGTGGTCTGTGGATACTTCTTGGGATATGTACCAAAATTAGGCAACTATGACGTTGGCTTTGACCCCATCATAGAAAATGCTTGCACAAGCTAAATTTCCTAGACTGTTAGAACTAGAGTTACCAAACTTGTGTGCCAATATTTCTTGAGATAGTAGAGTATCATGTACCAAAATTACACATATGATGTCATCATGTTTTGACAGAAACCTACTACAGTGATACCTGCTATTTAAGACCACCCTTAAAGCCAGACAAAAGTGGTCTCATATTGCAGGTGGTCTTTCACTGCAGGTAAGCTTACAAAGAAAGTAAAGGCCATTGTCTTGAAATGGTGATCTTAGAAACTAGTTTTTTTCTTTCACGAGAGGTGGTCTTTAGAGTAGGTACCACTGTAGTTTGTTTCGGGTAAAGTTTTGGAGGTAGACTTACTCATGTAGAGTCCCCCACTATGTCCACATATTTGTTGCTCTTTGTCTTGTGCAGAAATACATCACCAGGTGATCACCAGAGGGGCTATAAACAAAGTTTACTGTAGTACCTGCTGGCAAATCAGTAATTTTATTAATGTAGGGTGTCCATGGTATCTTTATGCTTTCATTAATCCTTTCCTCCGAAACTGGCCCAAACTAGCTGGTAGTCAAATGTTGACCTCTTTTAAATTAGTGTTAACTTTTCAACTAATTTCAACAGTAATGAAAAACAGTTTGAGAATTGTAGGTGAAACTATCAAGATAACATGCCCCAGGTCAAAAGCTTTCCTTGGAATGGGTTGGGTTAGTGCCCAACCCATGCCAAGGAAAGCTGTTGTGTCAGTTTCAATTAGAGGGGGGAAAGGGTTAAAGATAATTTTTGCCACGTATAGTTGATTAACCCTTTCCCCCTTAAACTGGCTAAAACTGGCTGGTGGTCAAATGCCTTCTGCCTCTGCGTTTTCAACTAATTTCAACAGTGACGAAAAACAATTTTGACTGAGAATTGGAGATGAGCCCTATGAGGATCACATGCCCCAGGTCAACAGCTTTCCTTGGCATGGTTTAATGCCCAACCCATGCCAAGGAAAGCTGTTGACTCAGTTTTAATTTAAAGGGGAAAGGAATATGTAAGCTGTGGAAGATTTTAGGCTGGCCTGTGACTGAATGGGTTGGTAAGAAACAGAATCGTTTTCGTTCAGCCTGACAACAGATGTACAAATGTACTATAGAGTCTGCCAGTATGTCCTGATATTCATGAGTCACGGGAAAGTCTCTGATGATGTGATGTTTACTTTGTGGCCAATAGGAGTGACCTCTGGGGAAGTGAACACCGGGGCTGAGAGACAGCTGTGCAAGATGGTTCTTGAGTGGGCAGAACAAATGTTGGAAGAACATGAGACTCTGGATTCTTTGTGTCAACATGTAAGTCTCGCAAACCCTTGAAATTATCAACCAAATTGGTACAGTGGTATCTCTCTTGAGAGACCCCTCCAATGAGAGACTGCATATCTTTTTAAGACCGCTCTCTCAGAACACTGCACTATCTTTTCCATGTTGTTGTACCTCTAATGAAAGACCACCTGTTTTGAGAGAACGCATAGATTTTGACCCGTCGTAGGGGCAGTCTCTCAAAAGAGGTACCACTGTATATAATAGTATGATAGTATAATTTTGAACACAGATTGAGGATGGATTAGATCTGGCAGGCTGCCAGGGTAGCATTACTTTGTATATGTTTTGTGATAAATTTTGTGTAAAAGTATGCCAATTTATATAATTTCTAAAATTTAGTCCTTGACATTTTTAAAAGCAATGAAATGGGACATGAAGTTTGAGTATATAAAAGAAAAGAAGTGTGATATTTGTGCACTTGTCATATATCCTTTGTGGACAGTTAACTGGTTGTCACAGATTTAATGTAAAGCAGTTGTGTTTCAGTTTTATATGTGGATGCAGTGTTTAAAGGGAGGCTAAGGGGAACATAACAAAATGGAGAGAACTTTGTTGGGCCCTGTCTGTATACAATGTCTGCAGATCATGATTGTATTATTTGTTATGTAGGCGTCAGTGCTGCTCCTCACCGCAGACAATCGACTGCGGGACTGTAGGGACATGGATGACTTTACACTCAACAACAGCGATATCATCCAGGACTACAAAAAGGCATCCAAGAAAAGACAGGTATGTCCTTACTGCTGGTGGAAAGTAGCAGGCTCTGTGTGAAAAATAATGTTACGTTGAACACCAACTTGACCAGGTACATACCTTTCTTGATATTTAGTACAGTCTCTGAAAATGGAATGTCCAGTCAGGCTTAACTGTAAGTAGAACAGTGAACCTGTCTTGAAACCTTAAGCGATGACCAAATGGTGATCTGTCAAGACAGGTGGTCATTCATAGGAGACATAAGTAAAGTGAAACATACTTACTAAAATAACATGAAAAGGTGACCTTACCTGGGTTTGGGTGGGTGGGTACTTCCCCAAATTTTTGGTGGGGGTGTGTGGCTGGACCTTCCAAAATCCCACCCTTTGTTAGGGCACTTTTTCACATTAATGATACTTTTGTTAGGGATTTTTATACTGATAAGTAGAAAATAAGGTCCCAAAGGGGCATGAAAAATGCTCCATTAAGATCAAATTTTGACCTTCCGGAAATTTTTCCAAATGTTGGGCCATAAAAGAGGAAATGTATCTTTTTCGGGAATTTTAGGCAAAATACTGGACCTTTGAGTGGGAAATTTTGCTGCAAACAGGGGCCTTCAGAGTGGCACATACCCAGTATCGTCACTAATGGGAGTACCCCGTCGGGGGTCTTTGAAGGCAGGTGGTCTCATTGGAGTGGTATCTGAAGACAGGGGCCACTGTATATGTATTGCAAAGGGCTTAGTTTATTTAGTATGTTGTCTTTGGGACCAAGAGGGCTCAAAGTGGCTGGCTGAATATTCCCTTTTCTTGTCATGCTACTGGCTGTAGTTGTAAACATAATTAGTGCCAAAATATTAATGTTCCGCACACTTCAGATGTGATTTGTAATAATAAATGGGGAGCTCACAGAAATATATGAGAGAAAGAATTGCATAACCTTTCCATATACATGTACATTGTAATTGTTTGTAATTAGTCACTTGTAGTACTCCCAATATTCTGTTTTGCTTGGACTGACCATATAAAACCTGAAGAAATAGTCTGGAACCTGGGCGGCGGACACAATATCCAGTGTACATAGTGGCATATTAATTCAATTTGTCATAACACCACAGAGCACCATTATCCCATAGAGGACTGAGTCAACAGCTCTCCGTGGTGTCGTTTGAACACTAAGCACCCAACCCACACAAAGGAAAGCCATTGTCCAGAGGCTGTCACCGCCAGTGGTGATTTCTACAATTGTCACTCAAATTATTTTACTTCACAGTAAAAAGTGTTGAAGCTCATGAAATATGACTACCAGCTTTTTTTTTGGGGGGGGGGAGGGGGAGGAAGGAGTGTTAAACATATTGTCAACCAGCTGCTTATTCTACTGCAGACTCCTCCGCAGAAATCCAAGGACAAAGTGTCAAGATCACCGAGATCTCCCCAAGAGCCAGGAGGAGTTTTCCGTGTAGCTTCCATTGACAGCACAAATGGGAAGGCAAGGGAAGAAGCCAAAATTATAGTTTCCAAACAAATATCTGGTATGTACTTCAGTAATATACAAATATCTGACATTGCACTCGAGGAAGTTTACGTTATCAGCAATATCAGCCACAAACATCATTGAGTCTACAGTTACTGTGCAAATATAATAAATAGTATGAGTAAAATAGTTCTTTTTTATGTATAAACGCAACACAGAGAAGTTTGTGTGTCGATCTCCAAAGGCTGACTTTTGTTGATGTTAGTGTAACTTATTCAGCTAAGAAATCATGGCAATTAAAGCTTTATAAGTTTGGCATACAGAGAATATATGAATACACACCCTAGTATGCTTGTCTACTCTTGTCTAAACATAAGTAAATTGCTTTGCAGATAAACAGTGGGGCCACCAATCAGAAATGAAGCCCACACAGTTGATATTTCTGATGTTGAAATTCACATTAGCTTTTCATCACACAAAGTCAATGTTTGAGAACACATGCAAAATTTGTAGCACTATAAAGGCTCAGTATAAAACATCTTGTTCTGTGTAGCAAGTATATTTCAATATGAAAGATACTACCTTGCTATTGTAGAAATGGAGCACTTAAATATTTTGGCCACAAAATGTTCCATAAAACAGATTTTTGGAGTAAAAGCAGATAAAACCTCAGTGTAAATATTTTTTTTTTTTGCAGAGGAAGGGGATCTGGATTGACATTAGATAAGGTCGTGCAAAGTGGAAGAATTAAGTTTTTTTTTTTGTTTTTTGTTTTTTTTTTATTGTCGAAACCAGTCAGGCATTGTAGGAGAGGACAACTGTCATTTTTGGCCTTACCTTCGTGTTATTTGCCAATTAAAAAGTGCTTTGCTTGGACTAAATTTAAAGTTTTATGTATTATATGCTTATTTACAGAGAGGCGCTGCATTGCCCTAGCTGTATTGGAAAATACGTTGGTTGTGCTCTCACTGACGTTAAAGCCCCACGTGCCTTCGGCAAGTCCACAGTCTAATGGCACATCATCCACTGACCTTCCATCTCCAGTGCCTGGTAATAGTCCACGTGGCTCCATCAGTGAGAGGCAGGTGACGCTTACGCCACTGGCTACCATGGGGTGTGCGCGATGTGGTGTGGGTACAGCAGTGCTGGACGGAAAGCTTATTGCCCTTGGTGAGTGAACAGTTGCTGCAGCTGATCACATCACAACAATTGATCCCTGGACACCTGAGGATTCATATTAAAACAAGTGGAAGTTATCCAACCAAATACAGTGACACCTTGTTAAGACACTGAATGTTCCCTTCAAAATGTGTCAGGTGTCTGAATATGTTGGATAAATGAGTCAAGTAGCCAAGGTATTTGTCTTCAAGCCTCTCTCTCCCAATTGATCCCTGGACACCTGAGGATTTATATTAAAACAAGTGGAAGTTATCCAACCAAATACAGTGACACCTTGTTATGACACTGAATGTTCCCTTCAAAATGTGTCAGATGTCTGAATATGTTGGATAAATGAGTCAAGTAGCCAAGGTATTTGTCTTCAAGCCTCTCTTCCCCCCCCCCCCCCCCCCCCAGGTTGTTAAAGGGAATGAGAAGTGCTGTTACCACCAGGTGGCTAATTGTATGTTAATGATGTGCATGGGGCAGACCAGTATACGTAATCGCTTGTCAGCTCAAGGAGTGGATAATACTTCAACCAATGTCACCCTGGCCGGCATGCCCGGTTCACAACCGTGATGAAAGAACAGCTAAGTATCACATGATCAGGATGACATGTAAAACAGTTTCTTGGAGCTGCATTCAGTTTTGATTTGTTATTTGGACTTGTAAAATTATGTACTCCCACCCCATAACTAAAAAGATGGTGCGTAAACACCTCTTGATGCCGCCATGAAAAACAGTGATATGCTACTTTAGAGATCTGGAGATTTCCAGCTATAAATGTTCAGTGGCTGCACTGCTGGTTCTAACTCCATGTGCATGTATTAGGGGGCCACCGAAAGCCAGTCCCTTACAGTCGTCACAGGTTCCGTCTGTCTGTCCGTATGGCATCTGTCCGGATCATTTCCACACTCACTTGAGACGTTTTTGAGTTAGGCCTTTTGTATTGCACAGAATTTTTTAGTCCTCTATGAGGGCTACACTAAGTTCTAAGATGGGTGACCTTGACCCAATTGCCAAGGTCACAGAGCAGACGTTTTTGAGTTAGGCCTTTTATATTGCACAGAATTTTTAGTCCTCTATAAGGGCTACACTAAGTTCTAAGATGGGTGACCTTGACCCATTTGCCAAGGTCACAGAGCCACAGTGAATTTGATGTCTGTATGGTAACTTGAGAATATTTTTATCTAGGGCTTTTTTATTGGACAGGGTCATTGTCCTCCATAAGAGCTAGGTCAAGTTCAAAGATGCGAAACCTTGACTCAATTCCTAATGTCACAGAGCCACATTAGTTAATTTGGTGTTTGCATGATAACTTGCTAAAATGAGAAGCTTTTGAGTTTTTAGGGCTTTTATGTTGCACAGGACTATAGTTCACTATCAGGACTAGGTCAAGTTCAAAGATGGATGACCTTGACACAATCCCCAAGGTCACAGCCACATTAGTTAATTTGGTGTCGGCATAACTTGAGAAGTTTTCAAGGTATAGGGATTTCATATTGCACATCAGCATAGTTTTCTATCAGGCCAAGGTGAATTTACTTTGACCATGACTTAATTTTCAATGTCACACAGCCGCTTTTTTATGAAATTCAGTGTCCGCACAATAATTTATTAACTTTTTCGTTTATGGGTTTTAGATTGTACATCATTATAGTCCTCTATAGGGCTGAGGTTAAATTCCAACATGAGTGACCTTGACCTACTTCTCAAGGTCACACAGCCCCTTATTTGCTTCTGGATGCTGGATTTTATGCTCAACAATTTATTACTGTATATTGCTGACTTTGAACCCATATCCAAGTACAGTTTACCCAGTGGCCAAGGTGACATATATTTGCTGCCCTTAACTGCCCCATATTTGTATGCGGCAGTCCCCGCAGTGGTGGAAGCACCACTATGATATCTAGTTATGATTGTGCATCAGGTGCTCTGAAGGCCAGTTTCACAAGTTCAAAATTAGATATCTAACAAATTATAACTGTTATAGCTTAAGAACTGTGATATCTAGAGACATAATTCTGGGCAGAAACTTTTACAGAAAGGCTGTACCTATGTTGACTTCCTTCACCTCCTGTGTGAAGAGCTCTTTGTTGCATTCTGTCTCACAAAGTAGTTGCATAGTGGATTTAGAGAAAAAAAAAAGATTTCCAGTATTTTTCTGTAATTATTAAAATTTATTGCATTTATCAGGTGGCTATGATCGTGGTGAATGCCTCAAGACTGTGGAAGCATTTCACCTATCAGAGAACAAGTGGACTCCTATGACTCCCCTGCGGTCCCCTAGAGGGCGCTTTGATGTGTCCCAACTGCATGGACAGCTGTATGCATGTGGTGGTTCAGATGGATCCTCAGAATTGAAATCGGTAGAATGCTATGATCCAGAGAGTTCAACTTGGCAGGAATTGCCCTGCATGAAGCGCAGTCGCTCCAGTGCAGGTATGTGTCACCTTGCCAGGTTGTCTGATGTCCCTGAGATTGTCTGATGAAGAATTTTTTATATTTAATGAGCCATACCCATTCTGTGCCAACTGCTTGTTTGCGATATGCCATGTTATTTTTTCTCTTTCCAGCCCGCTCCTGATTAGCCAGGTGCCACAGAGACGCTAGCTGCCATGGTTTAGGTCTTGTTACTGCACACATTTCTTTGTGTCTTGTGGCCAATACGTTCTTCACCCTGCTATTGTCAAACCCATTATGAATGGGGACATTCAGGCTACATCCATGGGCACAGGTTCACAAACAGATTATGTGCTGTTATAAATAAAATTTAGCTACTTTCACTTGATTTGCCTGATCATTTCTGTGCCTTCATATTTGGTTGAATCAATAAAGAAATAGAAATGTAAGGAAAAAACTGATCATTTCTAGTAGATTCACTTCAGTCTGTGTAACAGAAAGTACATTTCAAGATGACAAGTATACAGGGAGTGTTTTCAAATGTGTATGATATGAAGTTGAAATTAATGCAAGCATAACAGTGTAACTGGTTTGGGATTGAGATGACAACTCACAGGTTTAAGTTTGAATTAACATTTTTAAACAGTAGCTGTAGCTTCCTGATGCATGTAACATTAATGCTGGTACAAGTTCTGAAGCTGAACAAGGCTGTGTACTTCGTAGGTTTGCGTCAGTAGCAAACTACGGTGTTTTGCAGGTGTGGCGGTGCTCGGCGGAAAACTGTATGTGGTTGGTGGCTGGAGTGGATTGAGTGGCATTGCAGAGTGTGAAGTATATGACTCAGACGAGGCTAGATGGAATTCCATTGCTGCAATGAATGTTGGTATGTTTATAGTAACAGTTAAGTTTCCCATGTTTAAAACAATTTGAGTGAGTATGGTAAATGAGCCCTATCAGAACAGGGAAAGCTGTTGGCTCGCAATGAAGAAGGGGATAAGGTGGATTTTTCTTGTCGCTAAGGGTGGTTTTCTTCATTGATTTATTGTCGGTAGTATAATAAAACAACGACTGTCTGAGAAATCAGTTTAATGATATTTTGACAAAAGATTTCATTCAAATAATGTACTGTAGAAATTGTCAGTGTAGTGACTTGTGTATCGCCCTCTCGGTATAATATTCCTATTGACAGAATTGTTCATCTCCAGTAATTTTACTTTCTGTTAAACTTACTTTATTGGCTGCAAGTACCTAAGAAACAGATACGTGTTTTTTAGGTGTAAATCTGTGGCTGAGACTTGGAGCTTTGTTGTTGATAACAGGGCCAGAATTTCGATGAGAATCCGAGAATCTATTCTCGTAAAGATTTTCCTAAACTTTTCTTTCTAAAAAAAGAAAACTAATTGACAAAAATCCAAATAGATTCTCGCAAATTTTGTGAAATTCTGGCCCTGGATAAAACTCAGACTTGGGTGCGGCATGTATTCAGTCGTATGTATTTGTGTATTTGTTGATTGTTGTATAGATTGCTTTGTTTGTAACTGGTTTATAAATGTTCCTGGTCAGGTCGCTCCCAGGCTGCAGTGTGTGCGACGGATGGCAAACTGTATGCTATTGGAGGCTGCGACTCCTGGAACTGTATGAACACTGCCGAGATGTATGACCCGAGTACAGACAAGTGGCTCCCTCTACCTGCCATGGCATGCTGCCGTAGGGGAGCTGGTGTGGCTGTGTTCAAAGGTAGGGCTACCTGATCTGACTCCGTAGCAAAACTGATGGCTATCATCCTGTGGGTCGTGGTCATGTCACGAATGATGGTGTTCTTGACATTCAAACATGGAATAACTTCTTGTCTGCATTAGTCATTGTGTTAAGAAAAGGGGGTGTGGAACTAGCTTTTAATGTGAAGTTCTCTGGGTCATTTATATCATTTGGACTTCCTGCGATAAGTTGAGAAACTTCGTGTACAAGTTTGTAATTATATGTCTTTGTAAAATCTTGCATGGGAATGCAAATGAGCAATCTTGACTAAACAGTTCATGACCCTGGACCATCTGTAAGACACTCCTGTGCCATTGTCATTGCAATAACTGAAAAAGGATTATATGAAATTTACAAAACATGGACATAATGTCTTATGTAAGGGATGGTTCAACCAATCATTTTCACAAGCGTACATACAGTACTCTTTTTTTTTTTGTTTTTTTTTTTTTTGTGACACCCCCCCCTCCTCCAAAAGAGTACAAGTCAACATTTGAAAAATGATGATCACTAGCAAGGCCCCCAGCAGAAAACCAGAGATTGCTTTCGTGAGTCGTGTGTTCAAGGTGGGTCTGTGTTGAATACAGGGATGTAATTGTCTGTAAGTGCAGAGAGCCTGAAGATAACCTCAATGAGACCAGCATTTGTAGTTATTTCCATTGTTCTGATTGCCGCATATTCAACCCAGGCAAACAAGGCTTCTAACCCTTCCTCCGCTGCAGACAAGAAAACCCTCACCAAGATACTTGCCCTTCCTTTGCTACAGGTGAGTTTATCCACCCATTGTAGCACATGCAAAGATCAACTTTTAGTGCATGTAGTTACCGACATATGGCGCATTCTTCTGCAGATGTACAACATATTGAATGGTTTCCACCATAACTATTGAGTAATAGCGCCAAAATTATATGAATATTGCGATATCTCTGCAAAAAGAGAACACACACACATTTTATTCCATATGAACCATCACAGAGAATGATTGTCAATGCATACCGGTGCATGATTTGTCCGTTTTAACATCAATTGCATGATAGTTTCCACTCTGTATTTCTTTCAGTGGTTCATCGGGACATTCTGAACATTTTCAAAATATCTATTGTCGATATGTCACTAAATTTCGGTACGTATGTGACATGAAAACATAATAGTACCGTTGGCTTTCAAGAATGATCGGCTCCACCATGCTGGTTTGTTGAAAGTGCACATTGCGCATGCTTGACCAAGTGCAAACTTATTTGCATGATGTGTCAGCCAATCACTCCAGAGCAGGGTGAGAATCGTGCTGCCTTCTATTCTTAGATTTTTACCTCAGAGATAGTAAATTTGTGCAAGATGACCATATTTGGTGGCAGTGAAGAAGTTAAGCCAATAGGAAAGCGGCATGATGATATTGACCAGGTTTGGATGTTTCCATTCATACCAAACGTGCCTGGAACCGGCAAGAGAATCATATGAAGTTTTAGGCCCCAAAATATGTAATTTTACCGCTGTTTTGCAGATGTTATGGGTAAATATATCAAAAACAATTGATTAGATGTTTATTTAGAAGTCTGTTTGAATAAAATTATCACATTTACGCAGCAAATGTATTTCTGCAGCAATAACTGCGCAGTTTGACTGGAAATGAGCATACAATGTCTTCAGGTAAATAAATGTCCATATAGATACCCTAAAGATCCTGTTTGTTGGGCAATCCGAAGATTAAATTCAGGGTGATAGGCAATTCAACCCCATAAAATAAATAGCAGAGGAAGGATTAAAAACTTTGCCCTTATCTTCTTCGAATTTGTTTGTGTCACTGCTAAAATAGCGCTGTTTTATACTTCAAATCTTCAAATGGAGCTGACCAGCTTGTGTCAGTAAAGTGATCATTTTATTGCATCATTAAAAGTGTACAACTTTTAACCCCCTCCATCCAGCGTACAGTTTGCACACTTGTGAAAATGATGAAAATGTTAAACCACCCCTTTGTGAACATGATATGGGTTTGGATGACGCGCTCAAAAGTGAAGTTGACGGTATGTTGTATTGAGTGAAGTGGAGTAGTTTGTTAAAACAAGATGACACAAGTCAGCTTATATGTATATATATATATATACAAACAGTGGAATCTTCCTATTAAGACCACCTAAGAGACCAAAAAATATGGTCTTCAAAGGGGAGAGGTCTTAATGGGCAAAATTTGATAAAAAAAATGAATAAAAACGGGACTAAATTGGTGGTCTTACTATAGAAATGGTCTCTATGGAGGTGATTCTCGAGCGAGAGAGAGAGAGAGAGAGAGAGAGAGAGAGAGAGAGAGACCTAGACCTAAAAATGAGATAAGTATATATACATATATATGCTGTTTGTGCACTAACTCTACTGGAATTTAGTGGTACCATGTCTTTCATGTGACACTACATGCTTTGTCTTGCAGGCAAGTTGTATCTAGTGGGAGGCAGTGATGGCACATCGTCTCTGGCAAGCGTCGAAATCTTTGATCTGGAAACACAATCGTGGAGTTTTGGACCAAGTTTAATTACCAATCGGGCCAATGTTGGTGTTGCTGTCATGCACAATCGCTTGTTCGCAGTGGGTGGCTTCAGTGGCAAGCAGTTTCTGGACACTATTGAATATCTGGCAGAAGAGGCAGGGGAATGGTGTCACTTTTTGCCAGTAGAACCTGTGATATGACGTGTTGGCCTGTTTCAGGCCTCACAACATTTGGACGCATGGGCCAAAGGCTCTGTGACTCTGAGAGGATGTTCGTTGGTGTGAACATTCATTTTGACTTGGTCTTTAACACAGATATCTCAAGATGGTTGCAAAATAGTCATCATAATAGAGACTCATCATTAGGCTGGACAAGACATTCCATGTCTGGTATTTGTCCAGTTTGAGTGCCGTGATAATGGTTGATTATAAACAGTACAACTGCACCCAGTGTGGTCTAAGCACCGGCAATGCAGCTAGGCTTGAAGTAGGGCAGTTAAAAAAAATACTTAGAAATATAGAAAGTTGCAGAATTTTATCACAGCAACTAGTGCATTTTGGGATTTCTTGGCAAAGATGTTGATCTCGTCTCGTTATGTACAAATATTACATAAGTGACACACTATAGTAACATCTGATAATTGTGAGCATGTGTGTATAATCTTTTTTTTTTCTTTTTTGAAATAATGTTGGTTTGCATGTTTGTTGAACTTTTTCCTTGTTTTGCTTTTGCTTTAATTAACAGTTGTCAAGGCTTGGTAAGAGTAGAGAGGACTACAGCAAAAAGACATTTGTGATAGCACCAATTCAGGTCGCCAAGTACAGCCACCACCACCACCACCAGCTCACTGTTGTTAATGGTAGTATTACCTAGTGCAAGTGCATTCAAATATAACAAAGTTCAACATTATGGGTGGTAGTTTTCTACACTTTCATCAGCTGTTTACGAGATTAGAATAAGAATTCTAGAAAGAAAAGGATTTTTTATTCAGTGATGATGAAATACTTTGTCATAATTGCTAACATAAACATATGGCCCCTGTCCCACTGTGTTCCACTTGCACTGGGTCATGCTTCAGGTGACACTTGGTGGTGAATACTGTACTAACAACCTGGACATGCCCAGCTGGAGAGAGAAATGTATACAATATGTAAAGATACTCTGTTCCATGAAGGTTGAGTAAGGGTGGGAGATGAGGGGTGTTGGCTTGGAATGGAATGTGTTATGAGCATGCCAGATAAAGCTGTGTCTTGCACATCTGTGTGTTTAGATTTATAACGTGTGCAGCAAAAGTCACAAGCACCCACACATGTTTAATACACATTCTATTTGTATTTCGTATTAAGTGGTCAGAGCTAGTAGTATTTACACCATTGGTGTCTAGTTTCAGCAGAATTCACAGTTCTTGTGGATAAGCAGTTAAGTACAATGCCCTGATGGATGGGTCCAAAAATCGATTGTGGTACAAAATTTGGTGCACTGAATCATGTCCAGATTGTAAAGCTCAACTATTGAACAGTCAATTTCAGACTGATTCAAAAACCAGGTGTTGTTTGGTTAAGAAAATTCATGGTAAAAATGGAACACGGCAAGAGTGATATTAGATGACGCAGCTGAAAATTTTTGTAATGATATTTCTGCCATCAATATTTTAAATTTATATGTCTGAAGGATGATACAGAAATTCTCTTAGGGGACAAGCATGCTCTATTTTTGTATGAAGATTGAAATGGAACAAAATTATGGACACTAATTTGAATGTTGAAGATCCATTGTTGAATTAACATTTATATTTGAACTTAAGTGGTGTGAATGTGGCAAAGTAAGACTTCCTTTCAGTGTTAAATACATCAATTGTTTACATGTAAATGCAGGGGTCATAAGAATCTATTTCTGCCAAGAAGAGAACTTCATAAAATTGCATACAGAGAGCTTTAGAAAAACGGGTATACGTGAAACAGTACATTCCTGTTTGATGACCTCGGCAGTAAGCTTTCAAAGGCAGCTACATTGATCCATTTGGCTGGGGTATCAGCTGAGGACAACGTGCGTAGGGAATATACAGTTTCTTTGGCAGCAGAAGTCAAAACGTTTAGAGTATGTGCGTTATCTGGGAACAGTACATAACCTACATGTAAGTGTGACACATAAGCCCACCTAAACTGCCCCGTTTTCCTGCTGTTTCAATGCTGGAGAACTGGAGTTGAGGTCATTTCAAGAGTATGGAGGCAGTCCCTGAGAGTTCACCATCAGTGATCATTATAAATGTAACTTTACTCAAATTTGCATTCCCGTCATTCAGTTTTGGGGATAGTGACTCTCAATTCAGGGATATTCTGCTGACTGGAAAAGGTGGATCTTAACTCATCTGTTGCTGATTGCAACAAAAGGTGTGCCCAGCTAAACTATTGTAATGATTCTAGGTTCAAATTTCTTACAATCTTTCATTCAAGTACCAGCAAAGCTGTAGATCCAGACAGGTGGTAAAAATGATCCATGTTAACCCGTTCTCCTCCATGTGCCTTAGGCACAGTATGCCCAAAACAAGCAAGCCAAACACAGCTGTAGAGTCAGTTGTTAATTGAGCACTTAAAGGGTCAGAATTTAAGCTTTTCTATTGTTTGGTCCAAAGTGAACAAAGACAAAGTATAGTCTGCCTTTTAAGTATTTTCAGTGAAAACACTTAAAGGTCAGGAGTATAAATAGAAGTTAATAATTTTAGACATATTGGGTGAGAATAGTTACATATTAACATTTCCCGATAAGGGCCCATGGTATGGGCCAATGTTGTTCTCATACTGTGAGGATAAAACTGTGAGACTGCTCTAATAGGCCCCCCGCCTCATCAAAATTTGAATGATCAATATGCAGACAAATATAGATCTACATTTAACAATCTTTTTCATAGTATGTTCAAAGTAGGGTACCACATTGAAGGCTTGATACATTGCAACTTTGTAAGTGCCCCAGACACTTTGCAGGAGGAATATGGTACTCTACCGTAAAAATTTGGAGATCAGAAATTTTATAACAGTATGATAAAATTCTTTGTCAAGTAATGCGTGTCACTTATACCCACATACACTACGATAGCAATCAAAACATAGTACCAAAGTGCCATGAAAGTAATGCTGGGTTCGTAAGCTTTCCAAAAATGGATACTCTCCACACAGACAGCAGGTGACATTAATATGAGGGTTGTCTGATCGCAAGTGACCAGTCAATGGTACGACACACTCAAGTCTCTGCTAATGTGCCATATGTCCTTAATCTAAATATAGAACAAGAAGTTTTTATTTTTTGAAAGTGTCTGTTTTGCTGTGTCTGAGAAACACAGTTATAAATTGACAAATATTTTTGCAGTGTTTTGATGGTCCAAGTACACTGTAGTAGCAGTGCAGTCTGATTGTTATGAAACTCATGTTTTGTTTTTGTTTTTCAAAATTTATGTTGACAAAGAGGAGTAAAACATTGAGTTTTTCTGTTGATTTTAAAGAAGAAAGAGACCCATGAAACAAAATGTTCATTTCTGGGAGGAGAGGGGTCAGTCATACATTTTTATTCGGAAGGAGTTGCACATAAGTTATTTTTTCAAATGATGTGACTTTAAGGGCTAGATACATATTAGATTTATCCTGGGCATTGTCATTGTTTGAGAGGTGCAGCATGAACTGGGTGTACCAGTCTGTTGATCCATAACCACTTTGACAAGGCATGCCAGGTGACATACTCATGCGTGCAGTGACCTGGCTGTGACCTCATGACCTGGCCTTAAGTGTATGTGTGTGTGTACATGTACACTGATTATTGTTCTGCTGCAATTGAAGTGTGGCCAAAGATCTTTGAAAGTGTACGTGACAGGCATATTAGTTTCTGAGCACAGGATAAAACTGTGAGACTGTGTAAGGGTTCAGTTCTCAAAAGTATACACAGGTGAAGATTTCTGTGCCCTAGGCTTCTTCACGGAGTAACTGAGAGTATTCAAATGAAGCTAACACTTGGGTACAGCTCCTGAGAGGCAACCAAGGGGAATGAAGGATAATCTCATAGGTGGCAGCACTGGCTCAGAGTCCCCCCCCCCCCCCCCAAGATACACCATTTCCTGTTAACAACCACTGGCCAATATGGAGAGTCCAAGCTGTTTATGCCCCTTGTGTGTCTACCTTCAAATTTAAGCAGCCATAATACTTATGAATAGTGGTGTCATCTTGGAGAACATGCCCAATTGTGTATATAAAAAATGGACTTTTTCTGATTACCTTGGTATCAGAATTTTTAAATTTTGAGATAAGACGAATCATGTGTCTATTTTCACAAAAATTGACTACTCAAATAGAGTTTGAGAACATTTTAAGTAGGCAGATGGTGGATGTATGACATTAACCAATCAGTCCTTCCAGATATTTATAGGCCTATTCCATATTGCTGTGTATTTTGACTGTCAATCATGTTCTGTAGTAGGTCATAATTTAAGATGTAAAAAGTTTCAGCATTATAACTGGGATCCTCTCTAATGTTTAGTGGGGTTTGATGATTATGTTTCTTTACCAGACCGTTTTCTTTTTGGGTCTTTTACAAGACCTGTTTGTATAGGGTAGAGATAAGATGTTTTGAAGGCTCATTTAGCACTTTTACTTGCAAAGTCTGCTATTTCTTTCCATAAGAATGCCTGTGATCTATATTTGTAAGGAATGTGAACACTGAAGTTAAATATTACATGTGTGCCAGATTGTGTAAGTTTACATGGTGGACGGAGAGAACAGTGTGCAAAATTCCAATTTTTTTTCGAAGAATGATGTAAACTAAAGTGGGCTTCAAGCTCAGTAAAATATTCTGCATAACATTATATGTAATTACACAATGTGGGGCAAGCATTTAGCAAATGTATACAGTTGGGATATGTTTACCCTGTGGCAACAATACTATGAGTTAGTTTGTTGTTAAGGTGGGATCCTAACTTGATTTTGCGAATCATGCATGCCTGTGAAAGTGAGACAGTGATGTTCATGTACTAAATACAGCCATCTAAAACATGATATGTAACTGTGTAGCAATACAGTCATGCATAAGTGTTTATACTGTTACAGCATATAGTTCAGAATGATGCCCAGGATTTCTTTCTTTCATTTTTAAAGGGCAACATTTGGCAATGGATAAACTGGTTTAATGAGTTTCCGTTCTTTCCTTTGTCATGGAAATGGTCCTGAGCAATAGTCTTTTTAAGAGTGGTAGACCGAAAAAGGTCAAGCTCAAAATTTGTCCAACGTGCAACAGTTTACCCTTTTCTCCCATTATATTGGCCAAAACTGACTGGATGTAAAATTGACGAATGATGATTTTCGTGAAAATTGGCTATGGGGCCTGTCAAAACATCATAATAGCATGCCCAAGATCAACAGCTTCACCTAGCGTGGGGGTGGGGTAGAGGGGGAGGAAGGAGGGAGGGAGGGCATTATACTACCTGGCACCAAGGAAAGCTGTTGAACCAGTCATTGTTTAAGGGGTCATTGATTAAGATGTACAAATAAAATTGAATGGCATATACAAAATTTAATGTGACGTGTTACTGCAGGATAGCACATGGGATATGAGGGCAGGGAGCAGTATATCCTCTGATGACGTTTATATTTCACTGGATGCAGTTCTATTGCCTTGGTGATGGCTTGGGTCATGTCTGACTTTTGTCATGGCTGGAGATTCACTTCCTGTAATTGATAGGGGTATATATGATGGCAGGTCTAGTGTATACCATGTGAAAGCTGGGCTTAATATGTTCTGATGGTTAGGGCAGAAAATAGGAGATATTGATACATTGTATTTAAAATACATGTATGTGAACTGCAGACCTGCTCTGGTCCCCTCATTGCTATAAGGTAGCCGAACTGTGCCCCCACAATGATGAGGGCACTTGCCAGTTACATTACTTAACCATCCAGAAACAGTACTTTTTCTAACAAACAAATGAAATATTCTAAATATTTTTTGCATCTTGTATGTTTTTTAAACATAATGAATGACTTTTCATGAGCATTTTGCTTTCTTAGTTTGTGACTTTTATCATAGAAACACATCTTGTCCAGCTTGATACATCAATCTGCCCTCCTTCCCGTCAAGTTCCCTGTTGCAGCGTATGTGGCATGCATGATCTCAGTCAATATGGATAGCTCTTATTCCTTGTGATGGCTGTGGTTGTATATGCCATGTGGTGGCTTGGGTTTTGTAAACCTATGCAGGGACTGTATACATGTACATAATATTTTGTGATGTCTCTGGCAATGTATGCTGCACGGTGAAAAACTGTATATGGAATATGATGAAAGGTCTTGTGTATTCTATTGTCATGTGACCATTGTAATATTTCATGACCTGATAACTGACTGGCATAAAGTAAAAGTGGAAATTTTGTTCAGAATGATACACATCATTCAAATAAAGCCCACACATATACAAAAACGTGGACTTTTTTTTTCCTGCTTTCCAAACTGTCCTGTGGTAATAATACAGAGGCTGACTAAACAGCATTTTTGAATATGTTTTAAGATTATGTCAATTAATGTTTTCAAACTGCTCAAAACTTACTTGTGACAATAATTTTTTTAGCTCAGCTGACCTAAGGTCTCTGAGCTTATGTGACCACTCAAATGTGTTCATTCCTCTTTCAGTCCGTCTGTCTGTCTGTAAACTTTTGCTCATTAACACGATACGGTCCACAGTTTTTAAGTTAACCCACTATAACTTTCATAACTTGTAGGGTATACAATAACCTAGGTCCAGTTTGATATTGGTGGCACTACCTACAGTATTATGTTATACATGGGTCGAAATATAAAAATCTTGTGAAAGCTCTGGCATCTTTAATTTTTGGTGGATCTTCATGAAATGTGATGGGATTATAGGAGAGGTCAAAATCTTGATCAGCGTGGATACCAGTGGCGCCACCTGTAGTTGTACATAAATTATTAGTCAAACTTATATAAATTCATTATTTCAGCAAAGAATGCAGCTAGTCGTACCAAATTGATAGGATATATGTATCATGGCTAAAACTAGAATATTCCTCATTATGATGACCTTGGCCTACTTGTTCAAGGTCACTATAAAGTTGATAGAGGTAAGTACCTAGTGGTGGGCCTTGTACATTTAAGTGCAGTTATGATGTGAATAAAACATAACATGTTTATTACAGTGACAAATCCCTACTGCATGAACTGGTGAAGTGCCGGTGGTGTCACCTGTTGTATTTCATGGAGAATTTTCCAAATATATGGTAAACACATTATGTTCATTATTTTCACAATGTGGTATTTTTACATAAGAAAATTTACAGGAAAAATACCTTGGGTCAATACTCTCAATTTGTGTTAATATGAATAGCATTGACCCATTTTTCAAGGTCACCGGGCAACACATATTCATGAAAATAGATTGTAAATGTAACAACTCCGACAATTTTCAATAAAGACACGTATAAGTTTCAGAACTAAAAACATAAAAAAACTAAGTTGAGTATGGTGTTGGTAGCGCCACCTGCAATATGTAATATAGGGGTCAAAATGTGAAAATTTTCTGAATATTATTACAGCTTTAATTTTTGAAGGATCTTCATGAAATTTGGTTAGATGGTGGGGAGGTCAAAATCTTGATCAAGGAATATACTGGTGGCGCCACCAATCGATTTACAAAATGTATTGAAACATATAAAATGATTATTCGAGCAAAGAATGCAGCTAGTCGTTCCAAATTTGTAGGATGTATGCACCATAACTGAAAGCAGAATATTGCATAATACAGATGACCTTGAGTCAGCAGAGCACCGGGCCCATGGGCCTCTTGTTTACTACCTAAAATCTGGAAGAACACAAGCTACTTTTTTTATGATCGGGTATGAGATTTGCCACCTAAGCAGTCCTTTCTAGTTGCTAAGTAAAATCTGAAAGAATGCAAACCTTTTTTTTTTTTTTTTTTTTGGGGTCGTTTGAGAGATTTGCCATTTAAGCAGTCTTCGCAAACATAGTAAAACTCGTAAGGGACTCGAGTCGGTCTGCTTTGCAGGTAAGAGTTAAATATTTTTACAAAGAAAATGATTCATCCAAAGTTTGATTTGACTTTCAGTACAAGCTCCATGGTCATTTGTGAAAATACCGCTAAACAACTGATGATAACAGACCTCGAAGGTATATTGTATCATGGAGATGTCTTTGATGTTCAAAGATGAATAAGTATTAGAGGAAAAAAATGTGTGGGTTCAGATGTGTCGTTTACCTACCTGTTCCTCAAATGTCAAAGTAATGAAATCTTACTGAAAATAAATGGACACATCATAGACCAGTTTGACGTAAAAGTTAAAAAAAAAACAACAACTGAAATTATGAGTGCCCAACAAAAACTTGCATGTGTTGCACAAACATACAGTCATGAATGGAATCTCAAAGAGAAAAACACGAGTCAATATTTTTCCTGTTGTATGCAATCAGTATAATATTTAATAAAGTGAAAGCAAGTAACACAAAGGCAAAGTACTTCCATTTCCTTTGCCGAATACGTTGTAAAAAAAAACGGGACAAGATCATGTTTTGGCTACTGACGAAGAGAACTAGTGCCACTAATATTGCCATGTATGTTTCGTCAGAATATAAGGGCTTCATTGGTGCTGATACTGTGGAATACCAGCTGATGTTGCATAATATAATGGGCTAAAATGAGCAAATGGACAAAATCTGTCATTGACTGGCTATGCGAGGTACTGTCAAAGTGAGTGCATTCATATATGATGAGGGACATTGAAAATTCCTCGATGCAGGCAGTGGTTGAGTTAATAGTTCCCCCTTGTCTAAGGTCCTACCTCAATGATTGAAACATCCCTGTTTACTGAGGAAAAAAGTGACAAGTGGGAAACATGAAGTCCCTTCTATTCTTGGAATGTCAGTTTATACAACTTATATATACATATGTCAATGAAGATTTACCTGTGGTACATGTATTGCCATATAGGGGATATTTTGGTATCCAGTGGCCTCTTAACTGATGATCATGTTGACTTACATACCAGAAGAATCGGAATATGGCATGTGTACAATATATATATATATAATTATTATTTATATACATATTGTGGCACAAGAGTTAATAGTTTGTAAAGAATGACAATGTGCAGGTGTGAAAGCCTTGGTTCCTGGTGTTCAGTTAGTTGTAAACCTAAGAAGTCAGCAGAAGATTCAATCAGTACAATGTATGTAAAAATAAAAGTAAACTAGTGTTTTAACATTGAATAGGAATTATGTTCAAAACAGTGAAATTAAAACTTCAATGAAATGTGAAATGCAAAAACCATGAAAATTTATACATGCAAAAATAAAGCAATTTACATTATAGTGGTGGTGAATGCATTGATCCTCCATAATCAGGGTGGTAGTGGGTTTGGTTCAGTTTTATGTGGGGGAGGGGGAGTGAGACACATTGTATGTTCCAGGACTTCACTGTGGTCCTCAATCTGTGAGATAATATGTCGCAAATTCTATTTACATGTATTGTGTAGTGAAACAGGTACACAAACAATTTTTGATGTCCCGTTTCCCTGGGCAGAAATCTTTTTGGGTCCTTCCTTGCATCCAACCTTCTGTATGTCGGGTCAATGTCTGTTAACATAATGTCTTAAAAAATGGCTGGGCAGATTTTGCCCAAATTTCTTGGGAAAAAGTGCCCTGTGAAAGTAAATTGTACGAGTGGACTTCTAGGTCATTGTGACCTATTTATCCATTGTGATCAATTAAGTGATGAACATATTGTTAAGTGTTTAGCATTCTCAGACAAGGACAGTTTGTCCATCATAGGCAGTGTTATATCATAATGTTGCACCTGTGCTGAAGTTTAAACAGCTGCTACTTTATCTGAATGAAACTCAGTTGCAGGATGCTTCACAAGGTGACTGATCAGATTTCAGGATCAGAGTAAACTAAATGTTGGTTACCATGACTCGTGTGTTGCAGCACATGCATCATGATATGCTTATCTTATTGCTGATTTTGTTACCAGTTACCAGTAAAACGCGAGGACACACTCTTTGCTAACATTGTGCATCAGTACTTTATACTGAGAGGCATGACATCACAGACTTTGGGAGGCATAGCCATGAACGCATGCATTCACTCTTCCTCTAGTTTAAAATAAATACATGTATTGAGCTAAAACAATGAAATCACTGAGAGTGTAAAATAGTTAAAAGAAAAATGAAAAGTACAAATAAAGAGAAGTCCACCATAAAGTAGCATTGCTTGGCACAGTACACATGAGAGCTAGCCTCGTGTAAATCCAAAATGTGTGATACGGGTTGTCAAGTTATGTCTGTGAGAGCTGACAAGTATAAATCCTGTTGTCTTGCTCACTGGCAGGAAATATGAACTCGCAGTATCTGGCCAATACATGTGCAAATCTACTGCGTACATCTGCACATCTACGTTGGCCCAAGTTTCTGAACTTTCAGAAATTTAACCTTTTGCCTCCGAATAGGAACTGACAAGTTCAGCTGCACAGAATGTACTCACAGTCAATATATGAACTGGACAAACAGTGGGATGTTGTGGCCGTTGTAAAGCATGGTTAGAGGGACAACTGCTGCATTCGGTGTCTCTGCATTCGAAGCCACCATGGTTGCAGGATATGTTGTCTTTGTATTTGAAGCACATATTAAAAGGCCCACAGGAGTTGTACTTTATCTTGTGTACAAAAAAGTGAGTCTAAAATGTGAAACAGTTATAAAACACCTTTTGAAATTTATTTTGCTGGGTTGGTTTCATGAAGCAGACTGAATATTTTAATGAACTGAAGTAAACAGTTGAAAAATGGTCATATAGAGACTGGGAACAACATCAAATTAGGTAATGACAGTGAATATTGAATTGTACAGTCATAATTGTGATTAAAGTGATTTCTGTAATTGAAAGTATTTTTCTTTATGAATTAAAACACTGCATGTATCATTCTTTGGTGCTGTAAACTGTGAGCCACAGAAATTGATCATGGCAGATGTATTTTTACCTATTCTGTAATAAATGGTGTTCCCATTGGTGTTTTTCATTGGTTATTATTATCATTTATTTAATGCAAACGTGTGTGAATATAAAATGATCTGCAGAAATTCAGCCAAAGGGGAGCTAAAGGTAGGTCCCTCGAGATGATTCAGAATTTTATTCTTGAATTTCAAAATTCTTACCTTGATAACTTCAATGTCCACTCCATGCACCTTGAAAATTAAGACTGTAATGTGCCCATGTGACATAGTTTAGTACAATGTATACCATTGACAGTAAGCAGGCTAGGCAGGTAGAGAGTAGTTTAGTGGTGCATACCTGTCTGAGCAAAATCATGCTTTTCATACCTGTAGCCAGGTTTTTGAGAAGGGGGCTTTGTTCTCTATGAAATCTGTGGAAGTGCACCACAAGGGCAAAGGGAGGCTTGTGAAGTCTGACCCCTTCTCCCTGCAAAATTGTAAGTGTTTAACTACCGTTCTCCCTTTATATTTGGAGTGTTGAACTTTGACAGGTAAGTGTTCTTGATCTATGCTTGCATAGGATAAGGGGGTTGCCTGGAAGGGTGTGGGAGGTTCGGTTGATCCCCTCCCGCAGCCCCTTTTTTTAGTAACTGTACCTATTGAGCACTTCAGTCATCTTGTTTGCATTTACACAGAAACTTGCACTATGTAGATAGTGTATAAGCAATTAAGAACATGATGGAGCTGTCCTCCATATTTCATCGAGTGGCATGGATGTTCTGTAAATGAGTCTTTGTTTGCCACTTTGGTTATGCAGTAGTTGCGACTGTGAAGTGCCGACATCTGGTTATCACTGGCCCAGATATTGATACAAAGATTGGTCAGTTGGTGAGACCCAGGTAAGTGACCTGTGAATTACATGTATATTCACAACAGGGTGTACCATGTAGTTATTCATGTGTATGTCAAGTTTTATATAAATGTGTCCAAAGCACAGAACCCCCCCCTCCCGCAAAAAATGGCTGTGACATGAGGTTGAACACATGCAGACATAACCATGAATGCCCTGTGGCCTACAGGACAAGACCTCAAACTTGAGGTATCCAGAATTAGATTGGTTATGTCTTCAGTGGAATTCTACAGAATTATTTAACTATGCAATTACTATTGATACGTTAAAAATGTGAAAACATGAAATACAAAGATGACAAAACCATCTGGTCCAGGCCAGTGTATGGAGCCCCCTCCTCAACATGTTTCGCCACTCCTTTGGCTTCCTCAGGAACATGAGGAGGCCCAAATATTTTAATAAAACTTCCTGGGGTATATCAACATAAATGAGGTGCAGCTACATCCTGTATGTAAGGTTGTGTATATATATATATATATAAATATATATATATATATATATATATATATATATATATATATATATATATATATATATATATATATATATATATATATATATATATACATATATATATGTATATGAATTTTTGTGTGGTTTTGCTATTTTTGACTTCTCCAGAACCTTTACTCAGATTAAGCTGAAACTTGGTTGATCTGGTTTATGTGCCGACTCATTGCAATGAATCATCACATAAATCTCTCAATCCAAGAGAACAGAGGTGAAATGCATGCTTTTTAATTCAGCTTATGCCCACTTTTTGTGTTCCATTCTGTTCAGTGGGTCTCCAAAGGTATATGTTTAGTATTCTATGCTTATTATCCACCATGCCAGCTAAAATACAAAAACAGATTATATAACTTGAACTTACACAGGTAATTTTCTTTCAGTAGCTGTTGGGCCCTTGCCTAGTGTTTTTCATTCACAGGTGTACACCAGGGATTACATTCTTAATTGCACTGTATATTGCTTAAATTGTATTGCATTCTTATTCTGGCTTATTTTGCTGATGGCAAAAAAAAAACCATGAAAATAAAAACACAGTGAAATATTATCTTGACATTCTTCTAATAGGAATTAAAATGTCCAAAATAGTGAAATTAAGACTACAGAGAACTATAAAAATCAAAATCCACAAAAATTTAACCATGCAAAAATAAAGTAATTTAGTGTATGCAAGAACAATAACTCAATTGGCCACTTGACTGAATATACATCATTAAAAGCTCCCATCCAACTCCATACATGTGCATGTACATGCCAGCGTGTTCCATAGGCATATGCAGTCTACTGCTGGAAAGTCTGGCACTCATTCTTGATTGGTCACCTGGTGACCCACAGAACTGGTGTGTGGCCTCCACTGGTTATGGTGCACTATACAATATTCTCCTCAATATCTAATCAGAGATGTAAGAAGTTTCTGTAATTATAATAAATATCACCCTGAAAATGGCTGCAAATAAAGGGACAGAATTTTTATAGAAATGTTTTTAGAATAAGAAAATTTAACATTCACAAATTTGCTTGTGTTCTTTGATTCTGTGCATAACTAATAAGTGGAGGCGTGACACATTCATGTTATAACAACATAAATGTGCTCTGCCTCAACTCCAGGCTTCAAATCTTGTTTTTAAGGTAGTACTAAAGAATTAATATGCAGAGTCCAGTCAAGTGCCAATTAAAAGGAAGCATAGGGCCTGTACTCAATGATCTACTGTGGAGATAATTTACATGAAAGTCCAGCATTGTACATTTTTGTTGAGAACCAGAGTGATTTGGCCTTCATGTGCTCTATGTTTGTCGAGTGGTGCTTGAAGCATGCATTCTATATTCATATGCAATGTATTATGGGTCCTGGTTGGTGATGTCAGCGTAGGTTGTTTTTCTGCTATTGGACATACTATTTAGAGGGCAATTAAAAAGTTCTGTCAAAATTTTTTATTGTATTTGAATGAAAAAAAAAGATTCTTCAAGCCCACATTTTATAAAACAATTCATGCATTTAGTATTGTAAAAAATATGCCACAAATTTATGATCACTCCCTGAATGGGGGTAGGTTAACAAAGAAATTTATAGGCTTGTTAATATGCCTGGGTGCCAACCCAGATATTTTGTTTTTCCAAGAATTCTTTTTTTTCTTTCCTTCTTTCTTTTGTCTTTATGACAAAATTTGTCCAGAGTTTTTCTTGGACACTATTATTAAAAAAACCACCAAACGTGCCATGGTGACTGACCTACCAGTGAAATTGTGCACCTGGTTTGGAATAGTCATGATGTTTAAAATTATGCAAATTAGGGGCAATTAAAATTTTAAAAGCTTCATATCTTTCAAACTATTGCAGGTAGACACAAAATTTGAATGCGCATCAATAGGTTTGTGACACCTGCCAATATAATGGACAGTAAATGAAAGTTGTAGAATGTCAAATTATGCTAATAAGGGGCATTGAAAAATCTAAAAGTTGATTATCTTCAAAAGTATTATAGATAGAAATGCCATTCCAACTTCAATTTTTAGGGTTAATAGCAGGCCCCTAGATGAGGCAGATCGAGGAAACCATGCATGGCTATCCAGAGGTGCCATTCCAACTTCAAATTAGAGGTTTGTGGCAAAGCCGCATCCAATGAACCATGAACCAAAGCTGTAAGATTTTTACTTATACAAATTAGGTGAATGCACAAAATTTAAATCTTGAATAGCTTCATAACAACTGCAAATAGTGGTGTCTCTCCCAACTTCAATTTATTAGTTTGTGATATTGGCAACTTAATTTTCATCCACATAAGTGCACAGTGTTGAGACTGGGGAAAAATCATCCAGACTTCCAATATAAAATGTTTGATTCTGGTCAAGAAGTGCCTCTAGACATAAAATCTTCGGAAAAAAACCTAGGAGTCTGGATAGACAAGGACTTGAACTTTGAGCTACATATTACAGAAATGGTGAAGAATTAAAGCAAACAGAATAACTGGACTTATTTGGAGATCATTTGAACATATTAACAAGGAAGTTTTTAAATTATTGTATACATCCATGATCAGGCCACATTTAGAATATAGTGCTCCCATATGGTCCCCACATTTATGGAAAATGGCTGACTTAATTGAATCTGTTCAAAGGATGGCCACCAAGAGAGGCCCTAATATGAGTAATTTGACTTATGTGGAAAGACTGAAACGACTGAAAATGCCATCATTGTTGTATAGAAGATTACGAGGAGACCTTATTAACGTGTACAAATATATTCATGGTTATTATGAAACAGCCAAATGTTTACCTCCTTTCAATGTGAATGCTCTATCCAGAGGCCATAACCTAAGATAACCAAGACCCGATCAAACTCAAACATAAGGATGTATTTTTTCAGCAATAGAGTCGTGGACTGGTGGAACTTACTCCCCAGTAATGTAGTAAATGCACCAAGTGTAAACAGTTTTAAAGTAAGAATTGACAATTATTTTAAAGACCATCCTGTTATGTATGATTACAGGGCATTGGACCATCCACACAGAACTCAGATTTCTGTATATTAATGAGCAGCTTAGAGGGGAATTTTTTTTTTTATTTTTCCTACCCAGCTGAAATAAATCTGTTATCTGTTATCTGATATTGCCACATCCACTGAACCAAGAGCAAAAGTTATAGCATTTTTATTTATACAAATTAGGCTAATATACGAAAATTTAGATTATGTTGAACATAGGCAAAGTGTAGCATTTCAAACTGTTCTCATTTTGAAGTCACCCAGACGGATTTGCTGTGCATCATATCTTTTCTAGTTCTTCAGTGAACCCTCAAAGATAAAGGGCACAGTGGTGACGTCGCCTACGTAATTTTAACCAATAGGAGATTGCGACGTTGTCAGTGCAGACTGAAAGGCCCACGTCCAACATGGCAGACGTGTGGGGCCTCCAGTGGTTCCTGTTGCTGTTAATGGTAAGTTAAGCGACGAAACAGATGTACTCCTGCTACATATAATATTCCTTCTGCTGTTTTAAAATCGAGATGTAAAAAATAAGCATGTAACTAACAAGGATAAACGTTGTGACCCGACACATGTGTGAGCATTAACCCACTTCGGCGCAAGTTCGCACACTGATTATTCCTGCATCATGTTTAATACAAAGAGAAACTCAACAAACCTAATTCTGTAAGCCCATGTGCCGTTTGAACACTATCAAGTCCGATATTCTAAAAACAAAGTCCATTCACTGAAAAACTGTAGTATCATTGTATGACCGAGTCTGACATGTCTGAGATTACGCCAAATTCAGCGACAAAGACGATTTTCATTATTGCTCAATACTCGGCACTACCCTAGCTAATGTTGATGATCAGTAAGTGCACATTCATGTTGGCTAATGAGCATCAAACAAAAATTACTAAGATCACAGAGTAAAGTCTAAAGAAAAGGATCTCCGAGTAAAGTATCAAAGACGAAAGTGTGCCAGTGGAACTTCCAGTTCCACATCATGCACACGTTGGGGATGGGATTGAGAGGGGTGAGTAAGAGGTTTTCCGAACTGGCATATTCAATTGAGCATTTTTTTATTTGCCGTAATACATACTGGAAAGCCAGTTATTTTGAGTATTTTTTTACCAACTTATAATGATATTACTGTGGCTCTCCGCTTGTGCACTGCAGTCCTGTGTGACACAGGTTGCCTGGGAAAAAGGAAAGAAAAGAAAAATAGATGAGATGGAGGAAACCATGGTTATCCTAATCAGCTCGTGCTGCCATGTTTTCCAGGACCAGAGCCGAGGCAAAGGGTCCACCACACACTCTCTCACAGCTGTGAGAAACTTTCCCTCATACACCTTATCCCTGGCTCTAAAGTCTAAGGCTCAGGCAATTTTCATGGGGGACCCCATGGGAGCCTTTAAAAGGGCTACCACCATTCCCTCTCCTCCCTGCACTCAGAAATTCTAATTCACCCTGTTGCTATCAAGCCCTATCAATTCATTTCTTTTCTCCCAGCACCCTACCAGGTAGTCCTGTACAATTTTAGTGCCTGTCCTGCCTCCCAGAAAGCCACCCTTCAAACCTAAAACCCATGCTACACGTTCCTTTTCCTCTAAACACTGAACCTCTTCTAGACCCTTGTTATCATATTATAGTCTTCCCTGTGCCACTTTCTGAAAAATTCTCTTTTCTCTCTGTATGCATCACACCACAACAGCCAATGATCCACTGTCTTATCAGCCTCTTGTCTGCATACCTTACATTTAGCATTACTACCTGTTGTCCACTTCTGTTTTCTCTTTTCTAGATTGATCACTGCTGTCCTACTTTGAAAAAAAAGCCTAGATCCCTTCCCTCCATCCCACACACTTTTCTGTGGCTTTTCTAGTACCTTGTATGCTTTTGATGAACTCTTTTCCCTGACTCCTCTTTTCCAGTCTTCCTTCCAGCCCTCTGTAACAGTCCTACGCATATACACTTTCCCAAGTAATAATACTTGTACATTTTTATATTTTCCAAGCAAATCTTCGGATGTATTTGGGCAAATTTGTTACCAGTGGTTACTGGTACCAGTGGCCCCCATTACCCCCTCATTTTAGAGGAAATGATGCCTATTGTTCCAGAAATTACACTGTACTTTTCAGCATAAGTCACCCCATGTAAATATTTTACTTTTCAATTTGTATTTTTCATATTTTGCCAGTTTAGCGATTAATATTCGCAGCTAGAATCGTGGTAAAATTGACATCCTTTTGCAAATTTGCAAGCAACAGTAAACGGCAAATTAGGGTAAATGGTTTGTCTTGCCTTTTGTCTATTGATTGATGAAAAAATACCATGTATATTGTGTCAACTTACATTCGGACAAGTGGATTTTGAAGTCTACTTGCCCTGCAGACAAGGGATTTAAAAAGAAATGGCTAGTCGTATATATATATATATTTATTTATACAATGAAACCTCCTTAACCCAACATCTCCATGTACCGTGTATACCATATGTCCCCTTAAACTGCAACACTTTTTCTTGGTCCCAATTTTTTTTCCCATATACATGTACTTCCACTACAGTAGTCCCCCTGCCCAACGGACCTCCTTCTAAACGGACACTCGGTTCCGGCGGACAGAATCCCGCGGAACCGACGGCTTTCCCATTGAAATTGCCCCTCGTTGCCGGACACCCCTCTGACGCGGTCAACGGACAGGGTTTTAATCTCCAAATAAAAGAAATACCCCTCTGTGCGGACACAAGCTTTCACTTGATATATACACATGTATAAGCAAACCTCTCTATACTAAACATAAACTCAGCACATTTTTGTGTATTTGCTCTGAGACTGAGTAGCTACAGATAAAGGTGAAACCAAACAGATTAACTTCAGACTTACCAGCAGCAGCAGAAACCACCCACAAGCAAGCTGTTGAACACCTGTTGCAACTTCTATAGATGGCAACAACAGGGTGAAGGGTGAAAGTGTCAATGTCACTTAACACCTTGCTCCTATTCTTCCTTGGGATAACAGAACTAATTTCCTGTGTTTGTTTTAACCATTGTAAAAAGCAAAAAGTTACAAATTAAATCATTATAATAATTTTATTAAAACCCCTGAATTCGAGGGAAAAAAATGCATAATACATCAAGATAAACACAAGAAGACTATATAAGTAAAATATACAGAATAAAACTGGATGTACTGTAAAACTAAAAAGTTTTCTTTAGCAGTGATACCAGCGTATGTTCTTGTCCATGGGGCTTAATAAAATTTTCATGGTGGAATGAAAATCTTAAGGAGTCCGAGATGTCGTCTTGGCTTTAAAAATGCTTGGGTCTGTAGTTAGGCCGACTTCCAAAAGCTAGAGACACTGGGATGTCCCACTTCTAGTTAGGTAATCTAAAAGAGCACCTGGTACAGCTGAACCAGCTCAAAAATTTTTCTAAAAGGGCATACAAATTCTGATTACATACACACTTGTCAACCTTCACATGTTTGTCTCACCAAAATCAAGGGATTTAATTTCAAGGAGTAACAGTAGACTAAAATGGGCAACAGCTCTGCTAGAATAAGTTGGAAGTTCATAAGCATGTTTTTTTTTTTTTTTTTTTTTACTGTAGGGCTGTTACTACTTTGACACATTAAGACTAACTTTTTAAACATCACCGTTGTGATTTGATATGCAATAATATGAACATAAACTGTATGTTACAATGTACTACTACTTTAATAATATAATATATTGATGCAGGCATCTCAACTTTCCTCTATCATAGTCAGTACATCTTTCCCAAATAATGAAAAGTTTCAACCTTTGTTTTTTTGTTGTACATTTGTTTAATGATGTACATGTAGTTAGCATGAGTATCTCCCACCAAAATTACCTCAGTTGGTATCTGTATAGTATGGTCGGTAAAACGAGGCCACAATGAGGAAACATCCCTGAGCCAAACACTTTTGTTTGGTCCCAACGGTGTTTGGTATAGAGAGGTTTAATATATATATATAATATGGATAGGATTTTGGGAATTATCTAAATGTTATGATATTTGTGTTTTTAAATATGTACATGCTGGTGGATGAATAGAACTGTTATCATGGTTATAACTGTTGTGAAGATTTGTTCAACAGGCTCACCTTGGCAAAATATCGCATGATCAATCTGAGCCATTTACTAGTTAATTATGCCTGATGTTGCCTGCATCACCGTTGTTTCTTCTTTAAAGATTTCGTCAAATTTGGCAAAATTTGTGGTGTCTCCAATTTGTCATTTTGATTTGAAGTCTATTTGCCCTTTAGTACTCTCACTGAAATAATCCATCTCCATCAAGTGATTTTGCCATTTTGTAACAGTTTTAAGGAAAAACCTAGATCCCTGAAAAGAATAAGATAAACCAAGAATCAGGAAAAGGCTTATCAGGTTAAAAGATGCTGTATCAAAGGTCAAGTGATGTAATGGGTTGTTTAACATAAGGAGAACACAAGCTATGGTGTTGGAAGTAAAGCTGCATAATTTAGAGATTAAAGAGAAAAAGAACAGCATGCGCATACCACAAAATTAACTTCCCAAACCCCATTGGTAGTTTGCAACTTTTCATGTTTTGGCTAGTTGGTCAGACTCTTCAACTAAGAGACTGTAGAGAGTTTATAAGTGTTAGTCAACAAACATTAAGATGGAACTATGTATTGAAAATTATGATGGTTTTCTACTAAGGCTCAGTTGAAACTGCACTTTGGTGACCTTGGTTTGATTCCCAAGGTCACAGGGCTACTTTCTTGAATATTACACTTTACATATAACTCACCTGTTTGAGTCAGTAGGATAGTGATGTTGCACATGTATTCAGATGGTCCTTGAGTTAAATTGAGACTACATTGGTCATGTTAATTTCGAAGAGCACACGGTCACATAAGTGAAGTTACTGTTCACTTTATAACTCAACTGTTTGAGCCTTAGACTTTAATATTGCACATAATCATGGTTCTTCTACAAGGGTATCATGGGGTTGCCTTTATATGACCTTGACATAAATCTCAAGGTCATAGGGTAGCTAAAGTGAATTTCATTTTGGGAGTGGAGTTGAAGAACTGTTAAGGGAACTGTTAGGGCCAGAACTTCTATGTTGTACTTGATGATGGTCTTATGTAAGAGGTAAATTATGACAGAATACAAGTGACCTTGACCATAATCCCATGGTATCGGTGCAATAGAAATGAATTTTAATCAACCATCTACATGCACCATAACCCATAACACATCCCACAGGTAGAGGGGTAGACATGTCAGGATGCCGTGATTGTATCATTACGTCTGGCATGTTTAGTGGTTGGCTCATTGTGATCGTAAATGTGCGGATGATCGAGGCTTCTGTCCAACATGTACTTTGCAGTGGAACGTTATGATTCAAAAATATCTTGCAGACTTGATACAGTTCTCCCTGTTTACAAGGCCTGTCATCATAAGGTGAATTCTGATATAACATGTTGTGTCATTCGGCGTCCACTAACATACCTTTTCCTGTTGCTTCTATGTTAAATATCCTCAGGTTATAAGGCCTTTTTGTTAAAACTGTCCACTTTATAGACCTCATAATCAGTGTTAAAATGAGGGAACACTACTTACAATGTATATTGTTGCAGTGTATATTTCATTGAAGATGACGGATGATGTAATTTTATTTTGCAGGCAGTGTTGACATGGTGTGAAAAACTTACACCAGAACAGTGCAGAGAGAAGGGATTCTCAGCTAATTTATTCTGTAGTTCTTGTAATGAACTGGGACAATTTGATTTGGGGAAACTTAAGAACGAATGCTTACAATGCTGTCAACAGGAAGGAGATGGAGAAGAGGCAAAACAGGTAAGATTGAAATTAAGAGACCTGAATATAGACATTCATTCAATCATTGTCCATCTACTGACAATACCATTCATCTCGCATGATTTTAGCACAGCTAGCTTCTCAGTCAGGTGAGCTTTATAGGGTGGTTGGTCATTCATCTGTATAGGATGGTCTGTCAGACATTGTCCACAATACACATTTTTTACTTCTCCAAAACTGGTTGGCAGATCTTTTTAGGCCAAATCTTTTAAATCTTTTTTTTTTTTTTTTCTCAGACCAGTGGGCCAATTGCTTTGAGATTGCACAGGGACACATCGGGGTACCAGTAGACCTTTAATGTGTTGAACAGGTAGTGCTGAGTTTTTTCCTTTATTGTTTTTTTTTTTTTTATTCAAATGAATTTTTGAGAATTAGATTTGTTGTCACATTCTCCAAAACTAGCACTCATGTTATGGTGAAATTTGGAATGTACCTTGTTAAAGGGTTGAATAAACTTTTCACAGGGTGGTGTTCCGCTGGATCCCTGATAAATATTTAAGTTTGTTTGGATTACATTGGTAATTCACAGGTTCAACTTCTCCAAAAGTGTCACCAGATTCACTTCATACTTGATGGAGATGTACTTTCAGTGTGCTTCTACTGAGTGTTTCAAATATTCATGCTCCTGTAATTTATGGACTTTTACCTCAACCAACTTGTCAATCAGCAGAAGTTTTTTGTTCTTTTTGGGGCAAATCTTAAAAAATCTTCTTCTCTGAAACCTCTCACCCAATTACTTTGATATCACACAGAAACACTCCCTAGGACACCTAGCTCCTAATTTGTTCACGTGGTGGCGCTGCAATTTTTTTCTATTTTTTTATGAATTTTTGTGTGTTTTAGCTATTTTCAACTTCTTCTCCAGAACCGTCCCGCAGATTAAGCTGAAACATGGTGGATGTGTTCCTTGTAGAAGGGTCAAACAAAGTTGTTCACTATGTGCGAATGCTGCAGATTCCTGATTTTTAACGATTTTTTTCAATTCGGGTACTTATCGGTCAATGCAGCTTTCCTATTGATTACTATGGAAGTCAATGAGCATTCTAATGCTAATTCACATTTTCGACTTCTTCTCCAAAACCGTCATCCAGATTAACTTCAAACTTGAATCTAAAAAATCTTTACAAAAGTTTTAATAGGAAAGTTTTAACATGGGAATTTCTTGTAATGGTTATAACTTAAATACTTTTGGCCAGATTTACTTCAAACTTGGTGGGGATGTGCCTTGGGTGGATCTCTACCAAGCTTGGTTAAATGGTCACGCTCTTTTGATTTTTGGAATTTTTATGAATTTTTTTTGTTTTTTGGGGGGCAAACCTTTAAAACTCTTCACCACTGAAACTGCTCACCCAGTTGTTTTGATATCGTTCATAGACACTCCCAGGGACGCATAATTCCCAATTTGTTCACCAGGTGGCTCTGCAATTTTTTCTTTTTTTTTTTTTTATGAATTTTTATATGGTTTTGTTATTTTTCACTTGTTCTCAGAACCGTCACTCAAATTAAAGTGAAATGTGATGGATATATTCTTGTGAATTAGTACTGTGATGCTGCACATGTTAATGTTTATGTATGAAGGTCATGCTCAGACAGTACATGAATGACTTTGACCTCGTTTCTGGGGTCACTGTGCAACATACATGAATTTTACTCTTCATTATAACTTGAGAAGTACTTGAACCTTGATGTTGCACATGTTAGTGTTCTTTTATAATGGTCAGACTTATTCAGAACATGGGTGACCTTGATCCTCTCCCGAGTTCATAGATCTGCAAGTGTGATGAATGTCAAGATCAGCTGAGCATGGGCTGTTCACAGAGCCCTCTTGTTTTACTTCTTCCCCAAAACCATATGCCAGATTCTCGTCAAACTTGGTGGATTTGCCTTGGGTCTTTTACTTTTCAGTTATTACAAATGGCTACACTGCAGTGGTTTTTAAATTTTTTTAATGAATTTTTTGTTCCTTTTTTGGTGAAATTTTAAAAAAGATCTCCAATAAAACTAGTTTCAAGACCAATTACTTGAAAATTGCATAGGAACACTTCAAGGGACTCCTAAACCTGAACTTGTGCAACAAAAGGAGATATGCATATTAATTTCCCACCACAACTGCATACCTGATTGCCTAGCCTCGCTCGGCGGGATATTGCGAGATACGGGTCAGTTCCTGTTGGAACAAACAGGATATTACTAATATTTTGGAAATAAAGAATATTTGTTAAAGGCAGATGGAAATTTTCTTTATATGTGGCTCAGGAAGTACTGGATGAATACCAGTTTGGCATTTGAAAAGTTAAATTTTTCAAAAAAATGCTAATTTTGTGAGAAATGAACATATGGCCCTGTCTGTGACAGTGATGTGACCTGCACGTCTCCTGTGATCGCCTTGCGCCATACCCTTGTTTTTTGGTGGGAAATTAATCAGTTAATATGCATATGGCCTACCTTTTATAACTATTGTGTTTTTGCTGTTTTCAGCTTCTCCAAGACTGTCCCTCAGATTGATATATAATGTAATTGTGCTGAAACTTGGTAAACACATAACTTGTGGAAGAGTATTTAAAACAAAGTTGTTCACCAGGTGAGGTGGTGATGCTGTCAATTCCCATTATTTGGGGCATTCTGTGATAACAGTTTGTCACAGACGGGACATTTTGGAAATTTTAAATCTCTGCAAATTTTTTATGTTTTGTTAAATTTACCAATTGCTTGAACATGTACAACAAATGGGGTATTGTGAACATATTCATACAAATTTGAATATTTTTCTAGGCTAATTGCAGATTTTTTAGGTGAAAAACTGTCATGAACGGGACAAGCTACGGACATGGATTTTAGGACCTGTCACATATGCAGAAAACTCTGTGAAATTTGTGGTGTTTTGGATAAACTGTACTTCGCAGATGGTTAAAAATAGTGTTTTTTAACATGGTATACCACTGATAAGTCCAATTATTAAGAAGAACTTATTCTACTAATAAAAGTTAGCTGTCACGGACTAACACACTTGTGTGTCGCAGACAGGACAGTTTTGCCCACCTTCATAATCTGTCACATAAAGGCCTGAATTGCCATGCTGGAAAGCTAATATACCATAGAACAGAAAGTTTTTTATATTTAAATTAATATACAATCAAATTTTTTTTCACAATTGTGATACAGTTGTACCTCCTATGAAGACCACCTCCTGTGAGAGGTCACACGTTTTTTTGAAGACCACTTATTGAAGACACCTGCTTATATTATGTATCAAATATGCCTGCATTGTTAAACCATTTGCAGTCTTTTAACTCATAGGTACCACTGTACTCGGGCCTTTTATTTCAGGAGAATAAACAAACAATGTAAAGCAGAATTTAACTTATGTCAACAGATAAGAATATTTCGGCAAGTACATATAGTACTGCAGGTTCAATCCACAATTGACAGGTTAGTTCATGTCCACTCACATTTTGAAAAGTCTATTTGTGCTGTTGGCCTATGTAAATTAAATGGGTACCAAATTACAAAGAGAAAGGAAAAGAAAAGATTTACTGTCCAGAGGTCATTTATTAAATTTCACAGTTGACAGATAATGCACTTCATTCACGAGGGTGTCTTTATATCACAGCTACATATATAATGTCGTCTTGGGTCCAGTTTTTGTTTTAGATTTTTTACATTTTCATTTATTTGATTACTGTCTGTCCATGCCTCATCCTCATTCTTGGGGAACATGATTGACTTTATTTGATAGGCTTAAGTAGATTAGCATGGACAGACATGGCTGTAACAAGTACCAAGACAAAGGGAACAGGGAGATCAAATTGTAAATAAACAATGCAAACCTCTGTCCCCATTGTCCCTTAATTGCTTGTGTTAACTCAATGGATTAGTTTGGTCTTCAGACTCAAACAACCATGACTTTCTTTTAAATCTTCCTGAAAAAATGATTTAACTTGACTTTTTTCTCTGGTATTTATAATCTAAGGCTATACGTGCAAGATTTTGTTTGATTCTTTCTGGTCCATAACAAATATGTCTTGTCCATTGCAAGGTATAATTTTTGTATGTGCCACATAGTTTGATATTTTAGCAAGTCATAATATAAAAAACAAAGAGAAACAACCTGAATGGTTAACTGTGAATGGTACATAAATCCTGATTTTTTGGTGCCATTGTATCATATATGGGACATTGCCGACAACTATAGATATTGATAAATGTATCAATAATTTATCACTACATATAAAATTTGTGTGCATGAGAGACAAACTGAGTAGATAAGACTGATTTTACTACAACTAAGAGAAATATATACAAAAAATATGTAATAGTCGTGGGAATTATGCAAAGGTACTCTTTGGTAGGAATATGTATGTCCCGTCCATGACAAAAATCTACTATCCATGACAAATTATGATTTTAATGTTTTGATGCTAACAAGGTGCCAATATTAATTATATTTGTTACTTTGAAAAGCCTTCATAATGAATACATAGAATAACGTTTTATACCTACCTTAATTATTAAGAGTAAATTATTAAACTTTTGAACGTTATTTGTCATGTATGGGACATTATGGAAAATAGACAGGCTGTATATTAATTATTATTATCATTAATGACTTGTCAATTAATTAATACATAGTGCGTGATAAACAAGGTTGTCATGTTACTTTGTCCCAAGGGATAAAAGTCACACGACTCTATCTATATATTATATATATATATATATATATATATATATATATATATATATATATATATATATATATGTATATATATACACATATATAAAATGTCCTGTCCATGACACAGAAGTGCTAATGTGCATAAATATGGATTCATAAATTGATCATATGGTGCTCTATATGAAACAATTCCAAGCAATCTAAAATACTTTAAAATGTTTACTTTTCATTGGCATTAAGCTTTTTTCTCTATGTGCAAATTTATTTTCTGGTACATGTATCTGTGTCCCAGTTATCATGGACTGCCCCTTTTAACAATTTTTTTCAAGGTAACATATGTTGGATTGTAGGCTACCCTGGTATTGTCTTGAGCAGTAAAACTAGGTCACTAGGTTAAATATCTGGGTCATTCACAGGGCTCAGCAATTCTCTTTTAAGGCCACTTGTCCTGCATCAATTTTTATAAATTTGTCATGGACTATAAAACATTCAAACTGTTGAGCCCTGGTTCATAGGCATGTACTCAAAGCTCAGATAGGTTCAACTCTGCTTATCTTAACTCCGCTCAAGGTACAGCTGAAGATAGATACACTCAGCTCAGGTATATATTTTTAGGTTAAATGTATCTTGTCAGTTCAGGATCAGTTGTTCACACAGGTGTTTTGTTATATAAGTTAATACATGTGCACAGTTTACCTAAGTGTGTCCCAATCCTCCAGTGGTATGTCATTGCTGAGAAAATTCTGGGATTTGTAATCCATCTCTGAGAAATTAACATATTTTGAAATTAGCTCTTACAAGAATTGTCTGAGAAAATGTATAAACAGCCTAATTGTCTACTTTGTCATTGTTTGGTCAAAATATTAATCTTTTTTGTCCATTCCTCAACAAAATTTTTAACAATGCTTCTGATATCTGATTGAACTTTCATATGTTTTTTTGTCAACTAATTCAATTTATGCCATACTATACTGGTAATGCAGTGGTCATTGTGTTTTGCATTTCGTGGCATGTTATGCCACCCTGACTTAACATGCTTAAGGACTGGTAAGACACCAAAAACCTTTGCATGGCCGATTTTGAGATTTTAATGATTTTCACGAGATGAATTTCATTTCTATTAGTTGTCAAAATTTCAAGCTTTTAACTACAGTAGAAATATGAGAAAAAACGCCAAAAACCACACAAGCATGTGGACATCCGAAGGTCCATGTGTCATTATTTTGGTTTTCAACCGCCAAACAGAACAATGCCACCCGTCAATCATACTTAACAGCCTGTCACGTGGCTGCGGGAAACAACGGCCCATGGCAAAAGGAGAGTGGTATCAGGGTGGCAATGCGAAACAAGGCGACATGCCGAAAGTATGTTTTTGGGCAGGGAAAAGATGCAAACATGCTAACATATCATAGTCTTAATGTTTTACTTTATAGTTATCTTGCTTGTTTTGTGTTCTAACGAAGGGAGACTTTAAATGTTCAAGAGGAGCGGCAATCGTCTGACGATGTCCCTTCAAAGGCCGTGCCGCGATGGATTACCCCAGTGGTCCTGCACACCAAAGACAGGCGGGGAAAAAAACTGACACTCTAATCAACAATACCCACGTACATGATAATATTTTATTGAAACCCAGGGATGAGGAAATAAAAGTACAAATAAATACATTGAAATAAGCATAAACGTGAACGGCAGAGAAAACACACAAAATAACGTTACAAAATTCAGGTTGGAAAGAGAAATGAAACTCATTGACAAAATAATGACAAGCTAACTAAGTAAAGTGTACAGACAAGTCTGACAAGCTAACTACATAAAGTATACAGATAGGAGTAAATACAATAAAATACTAACCCTAAAAACGGGATGAAGAGGTAGGGGGCGGAAGACAAACCTGCATCCGTGCACAGACCACGAGCAGCCGTAGGACGCCCACCGAAGCAAGGCAACACATCTTTCGTTGCCAGGCTTGAGGTCACGGGGCCCGAAGGGCCGCCTCTGTGACGTCACACTTTGAAACCAGACTGTCGTTGTCGCCGTTTGACAGATCGCTGAATAATGCTTTCTGTACTTCAAAGGCTCTTTTATTCATGTGATTGGCCAAAAATTGATTGACAACCTCACCAAATGTTAAGGGATGATGTTTTCTACGTTTTGTACAAATATCAGTACAACTTGACCAAATGGTATTGTTTCACAGGCAAATGATCAACATCAAAGGCCTTTGAAGTTTGTTTTCTCAAAAGGATAATAGGACGAGAACACCACCTAAGAATGGTTATTCCAAGAAAACGGCTGGGCGAAATTTAATCCGGTTAACCGCTTTTGATTCTATATTGTCTGAACTGCAAAAATGATTCAGCGATTTTCAAAATTTTGCTTCGTTCTTTTTCTATGAAATGAAGAAAATGAACATCCTGAAAATCAAAGGGAAAATTGAAACGTCAAACTTTGAGGATGGATAACAGGAAAACGAAACCAAACATACAAAATCGTAGGATCGTTTCTTGTTGCCAATATGTCAGGATTAAGATGCAAGTGTAATTATGATTTTATCACAAATAATTAGTGACTTATATCAACATTTATGGAGTGGATGCTTTGCGGTCACCTTTCAATTGTTTTTTTCAACAATTAACATCACAGACACCCAAATACGGGCCATATAAATTCTTTGGAGTATGACGATTACACACATATATGATATGTTATCTTAACACAAATAGAGTTTTAGCTAGGATTGACTAAAGTGGGATTTATTTTTGGTGTCTTACTTGTCCTTAACACAGGATAAAACAGTGCTCAACTTAAGTTGCTTACTATTGTGGAATGAGTTGAGAAAAACATCTTGGGTGATTGATGTTCATCCATGTATTGCGTGCTATTTTGTTGTTTGAATGTACATGTATTGCATTTGTGACATATAAACTTGTGTTTATGTTACAGTTGTTTGCCTTTGCTGAGCTTGAGGTGTGCGGATGAAAATTAGGGAGATATCCACAGGTCCAAGGTGAGTTTCATATTTGAGGTTCTAGTATCTGTTAACTTACGTGAAAGTGGGCATGTCTGCATGCTTGCTCAGACTTGTGTTTATTACATTCTTTTCCCCCATCTGTGTTGATGTATCAGTCAGCACAGCAAAACACAGTTGGTGATCTTGTGCAATTAAGGAAAACTGATGAAATCACAGGATGACCTGTCAAAAATGGAGAAGTTACTTTGCAACAAAATTCCATAATATCCATGGGACTACATGTTATTCATGTATCTTGTGCACCTTTTGAAGGGTTGCTTGGACAGTGTATATTTGTCTTCTTGTGCAATTTTTTTTTGTTGCTTTGTCCGGTTTTGTTTTGACATGTAAAGTTGTTTCAATTTGTTTCTAACATATATATATATTTATCTCATGTTTGGGTCGATTTTAGTACTATAACAGGCTTGTATAAATACCGTATCATAGGCCTAAAAGCTACAGTGCCGCAATATGATGTATCGGCACTGTTACGGTAGTATCGGTACTATTCCGGTTTCATCGGTAATTGTGTTGATGGGAAGTAAAACTTTCTGCAAATATCATTCGTATTTTTGCTTTGTGTATTTAAATGTACAAATCTACCCAAACATGAGATAAAAATCTTATAGCATGCTTTGTAGACGATATGAAGTAATCAACTCGCATTGGGAACCATATAGCAGAACTCGTTTACTTCGGTCACTTGTTCTGCTATATGGCATCTAGTGCTCGTTGATATACTTCATATCGACAACAAAGCATGCTATAATCTATAATATATGTGTGTGTGTGTGTGTGTGTGTGTGTAATAAAAGATGTATATGTATCATTGATGTGGCTTGTTACCAGCATAAAATCATATAAGGTAACAAAGTACAGTATCTTACACATACATACATACATACATACATACATACATACATACATACATACATACATACATACATACATACATACATACATACATACATACATACATAATCAGACTGTTAAGTGTAGCTTGGTTATTGTGTATGACACAGCTATGAACAAGGAAGGAGTAGTCAGTAATCTGGCAGCGTAAGAATTTGAGCTTAGCTGCCTGTGACGTACAACTGGGAGATGCGCTGTAGTGGGGAGCATATTAAGATTAGTTCCAGGCACATCCTAGATATTCAGTCAATGAGAGAACAAACAAGATTACTTCAGAAGGAAAAAAAAGGAAATAGGCTGTTTGAAATACCAGGCAAAGAGACTTTGATAGCTAGGCCAAAATGGAAAGGTCTTTCTGAAAAATTCCAGAAAATCACCATCCCTATACATGTATATGTTTCGGCTGTGTTCACTTAAATGATTTCACTTGTACTCTATGTATTAAGCATTATTGCCAAGATGGGTATTTCAGCTACAGACATAAATTTACCAGTGGACAGTGTTGTCTGTAGCGTAAAATAAAAGGGAGATTTGCCCTGCCCTTTTCTTTTGCTCCCTGCCCCTTTCTCCTATGTTTTTTGATATTCTGGGCAATTACATTCATTTTCTCATAAAATTTCAGTATGATTTAAACTAATTGGCAAAACAATGTATGAATTTATCTATTGACCATGAGTATAAGATACAAATTCAGAACTATTTCCATAAAAACAACAAAAAAGCCTATTTTTTGAACCATTACTTTTGGATGCCCTTTTTGATTGTCATTGTGTGCTTTAAAAGTGCCCTTTTAGATGAATGGTGCCCTGCCTCCTGAAAAGCTGGGGACAACACTGAGTGGAAGTGTGATATTTATGCATACAGCAATATTCATGTTGCAAGGGTATCAGGTTGCAAATTACAATAGAAATTACTCTCAGTTGAAGTTGGCAGAGGGCTTGACCCTGCCATCAATTGTCAAATGCAGTATGCTCAATTGAAAAGTTCACAGTATCTTTATTTTTAAGTGAATTGAAAATACGAGCCAAGGTATGGCTTCACTTTCGTGCCATTCGACCGGGTTTGCCAATAGTGTGGCTCATCAGGAACTGGAAAAAAAATATATATATTTTTTAAGTGCCCCAGTACAACTATACATTTTCAGATTTCTCAAGTTCTGAAGATTTCAGTTACAATGGATATAAAAAGAGAATATGAATTCAATGCTTACAACTCCATGGTCAGATGTCAAGTGTACCCTGCATGAAATTGTCATCAGATTGTTTTATTACCATATAGCTTTATGAAAAATCTTTGTCCAATCACACCCAAACTTGTAGAATATGAAGTGTTTGTACGTTCACCAGGAACTGCTTTCCCAGTTTCATACCCATCGGCTGACAAGGTGATTGGGCATTGTCATAGACATATCTTTGTATCTATCTGGGTGGGTGTCCTTGTGTCTATTCACTTTTATGTCAGGGCTGTCAGTTTTTTTCTTCTTTTTTTTGTTCTTTGGCATATTGGTATGAAACTTGACACAAAAGTATTAGGAGTACAGGGCATTGCAAAAGTAGACATATACTATAAAAAAAAGTAAAAAATGCTTTAAGGGGGTACCAAAACAGGGCCAGATCTAGGCCTTCAAAATTGGTAGCCAAGTTTAGAAATAAAAAAGTAATGACTACAGAATTTGACCTGACTCTTATGGTAAGATAAATCAGCCGTTTGCAAATTTCTTTAGCCAAATGAATGATACATTAGCAATTGGCTAATGGCACCAGCAGTCCCTGCAAAAATGACAGGATTGCAGGCTAAGATCAAGAATGCTTGATTGGCAGGTCAAAATATGCCAATGCCATTAATGAAAGTATTCATATCATTGCTGTCCAGCTGAAAACCTCTGTAGCAAAATTTTCTTTACTTGTAGCATTTTTTCCACTTCTTTACATAAAGAAACACTATTTTTTTTCAGAAAATCTGTAGCAATTTGGAAGAGCTTTGTAGCAGAATTTTGCTACAATGCTCCAGTCGGACAGCCCTGCATATACAGTCATAAACCTGCAGACTGAAGTGACTTCCAAGCTAAGGAGCTTGTGGATCTTACAGATTTTCTCCTTCATGTCAAGAACTGTTTGTTCAGTATCTAATGGCACCGTCAGTTTATTTAGTGTAGGTAAATATGCTTAAATAAATGTAGAAGTTGTCTGTAGTGGCTAAGTTTATGACATCTTGAGAAAACCTGAACTTGACTTTAAAATTATGTTGGTTATGCTCTTTTAGAAGGACCTGTTCATGCATGTGAAACTTCAGAAAAATAGGTTGTGTAAAAGAACCTATATTTTTGGATTGTGGTAGCTTTTTTTTTTTTTTTTATATACATATAAAATATGAACACATTGTTTTGTTTGTTTGACAGCATTTGTCAAGAGTGAGAGGCCCAATCAGTTCAAGCGTCTGACAGTGAAGTATCTGCGAGGAGCAGACCCAGTCATTAAGCTGTTGAATGAAGACCAGCAGCTGGTTCAGACATTGAACATCGAGAAGTGGAACACGGATACTGTGGAGGAATTCCTTAGAGAGAGACTTATGAAATAAACTGCTTAGGCTGTTGCTGGTTGTCATGTAACAAATTGATCATTGAAGTATGCGTATTCCGACAATTTTATACAAAATTTGAATTAACCCCAATCCTTTCAGCATGTTTTGTTCAGTAAAACTGAAGTTAGTTCTATTCTTTTAATCAGTATTTTTTTTTTTATGGTGATAAAATTGTCAGTGGGATTTAAAGTGAAATTGGATTACACATATTAACCCTTGTAACTGAATTATGAAACAACATTATGCATCTCCTCTGAAATTTGTTTGACAACCAGTAATAAACACTTCATACATGAATGTTCTATTACTTTAGAGGTACTTTCTTCAAACATTTCAATGTGACAGGGACACAAACATTAAGGAATATTATAAATACATGTAAACACTCTTATCATTGTATGTGAATCAAGTTTGTTAAGTGTCAAACAAGAACTGTGTTAGTATTATTTCTGAATTTGCTGATGTCGGAGTTGCTGCCAAAGCAGATCCAAGCTCTGTGTTATGTCTATTCAAAGTGTGGGAGAGATAACACAGAACTTGGTCTGCTTTGCTTTGGAGGCAAATGTCAGAGTTGTACTTAAGTTGATTGTATACACATGCAGACAGCCCAGCATGTAGGTCCTCACAAGGCAGTATATGGTTTTCTGTGGAGGCTGATAATGGTGTCTGACATCATGGCATATAATAAGGGGTGATTTGGACGTCTTAAAGCCTCAAAGCTCTGTGAGTCATTGATATGTGCATCATTGAAAATGTCGGGCCTGGATTGTCAAAATATTGAAAGCATTGTACCAAAGCTTCTCCCTACCACGGGAGGCTAAATTTAACCTGAGGGTCCTTATGCTTCTGTATCAGCATGCAATTTTTACCCATTATAAATAACCAATAAGTGTGTGGTGATTTAAACATAATGTGCTTCTTTTTGACATTAAAGAGAGTGTGCCATTACTCAAAAGCTTCTCTTGGCACACTCTAAGCCCACTGTGCCTAGAGTGGCCCAAGCAAGGCTCTAGATTCCATCTCCAGCTTGTTATTTTGGTGTACAAGCACAATCATTTCAATTTGTGGATCATCTTCATCATCATCATCATCATAGTGCTGACGTTTATATGAGTATAATTCATTGGATGAAGAGTTTGAAGATAGTATCTATGCAGATTACATGTTTCAGATGCCATTGTGTCTGATATATTGTATGGAATTCTGCACATCAGGTTCATGACATCTTTTATGAAGACAAGACATCAAACCACTGGGTGTGTCCTGTTGGATGTGGAAACAATTGATGCCATGCACCATGGATATTCTGTAATGAAGTTATAAAGATGTAACATATACATTGTACAGACTATTTGTACAGATATGAGGTGAATGTGTATCACCAATATTGTAAAAATAGAATAAAAATAAGTAAAGAACACCTTATTTACATTGTGTTGGTTATGTTAATTATTGGGGTCAAATTGAAAACTGTACACATGAAATTTTTAGCAAATTGGGTATAAGTTATGTAATGTTGCCCTTCGACCACCATTGCCAAGACCTCTGTGCCTGGGCAAATCACCCTACACAATCGTACGAACCAGACCAAGATTAGTCCACAAGTTGCCCCTGAACCCTGAAATGTGTCGATATCTGAGCCAACATGATGTTTCCTGCTTGGTCCAACAAATGAGGTGTCAGTAGGTGGAACTTGTTTGCAAAATACATTATATCCTTTTTAAGGGTGGAATTTCTTGAAAATGAAATGGGAAAATGTTAAAGTTTTTCGGGTGTAACTCCTTGTTTTTATTTTTTATGGGGTGGGGGGGGGGACTTCTTGGAGAAATACATTATATCCTTTTTAGGGTGGAACTCCTTGGGGTAATATTAAACTTTGAGTGGTGGAATATGGAAGCCAATAATCAGGGTGAGAAAATTTGTTTTGAAACTATTTGTCTGCAGGAAAAGTGACACAATTTTCCCTTGTCCTCCCTCATAATCTAACTTGTGCCAATAAAGTGGATGCAAATTTTGGTTTAAAAAACATGTTTGAGTGGAAATCATTATGGCATACAGTGATTTTATGTATTATGAATTTTGGCAATAAAACTTGACAAAGGGACAAGTGAAATTTGAAAGTCACTTGGCCTCAGAAGGAGTTCACTTGTCCTGGACAATAGGATCATATAGGAATTTTCACACCCTGATAAGGTATTAAGGACCACAAGAAATTAAAGTTAAACTGGAAATTTTGGCTTTTTTCTTGGAACTATTTTATTTCTAATAAGCATATTTGGTCCTGTTTTTTTTTAGCTTGGCTGACTTGTCAGTCAGCTGAGCTTACAGGGTGGCCTTCCGTCTATCCACAATTCACATTTTCAACTTGTCCGAAACTGTCAGCCACATTTACCTCAAACTTGGTGGGTCTCTACAAAGTTGTTCAAATGGTCATGCTCCAATGATTTTTGGGTTTTTTTTGGTTTTTTTGTTTTTTGTTTTTTTTGGGGGGGGGGGGGGAAATATTGAAAATCTTCTTTTCTGAAACTGCCCACCCAACTGCTTTGATATCACATAGGAACACTCCTTAATTTGTTCACTAGTTGGTGCTGCGTTTTTTTTCTTAATGTTTTTTTATGATTTTTTGTGTTTTTGATATTTTTGACTTCTTCTCTAGAACTGTCACTCAGATATCACACAGGAACCCTCCTTAATTTGTTCACCTGTTGGCGCTGAGATTTTTTTCTTATTTTTTTTTATTTTTTGTGTTTTTGCTATTTTTGACTTCTTCTCTAGAACCCTCACTCAGATTACGCTAAAACTTGGTGGATATGTTCCTTGTGAAAGGGTCAAACAAAGACGTTTGCTAGATGTCAGTACTGTGTATTCCTGATTTTTAACGATTTTTTCAAATTCGGGTACCTGCCAGTAAATACACCTTTCCCATTGAATACTATGTAAGTCAATGGGCATTCTAATGGTAATTCACATTTTCAACTTCTCGTAACCATCATCCAGATTGGTTTCAAACTTGGTGGCTATGTACCTTGGGTGGTCTCTACCAGGTTGTTCAAATGGTCATGCTCCAGTGATTTTATTTTTCATTTTTTTAATGATTTTTTGTGAGTTTTCACTATTTTCAACTTCTCCAGAATCGTCACTCAGATTAAGCTGAAACTTGGTGGATATGTTCCTTGTGGAAAGGGTCAAACAAAGTTATTTACTAGGTGGCACTGCTGTGGATTCCTGATTTTTCACAATTTTTTGATAAATTTACCTTTCTTACTGATTGCTATGCAAGTTGATGGGCATTCTAATGATAATTCACATTTTGGACTTCTTGGAAGAGAAGAAACCATCAGTGAGATTGACTTTAAACTTGGTGGCAATGTACCTTGAGTGAGTCTCTACCAAGTTTGTCTGAATGGTTGCTCCAGTAATTTTTTTTATTTTTTATGATATATTTTTTTTTTTGGTGAAAATGCTTTTAATAAAAAGTTTTTAAAGGAAAGTACATGGATAACATGGGATTTTTTTTTTATTGGTTAAAACTTAAATAAGTTTGGCTAGATTTGTGTCAAACTTGGTAGGGATGTACTTTTGATAAGTGTGTACGTATTTTGTGCAAGTGGTCATGATCTGGTGATTTTTGGACCTTGACCTCATTTCTAAGGTCACAAAACAACTGACATGAAATGTACTGTTCACTTGATAACTTGAGATCCATTTTGAGTGAGGACCTTGATGTTGCACACATTTATGTTTCTCTGTGTAAATGATGCTTAGACAGTACATGAGTGACCATGGCCTCATTTTTGGGGTCACGGTGTAACATGCATCAGTTTTACTCTTCATAATAACTTGAACTGGGACCTAGATGTTCTACATGTTACTGTTCTTCTCTAAAGGTCAGACTTGCTGAGTACATGGGTGACCTTGATCCTGTCGTAAGTTCACAGAACCACAAGTGTGACGAATCTCTAGGTAAGCTGAGCATGGGCTGTTCACACAGCCCTCATTTGAACCACCTGACCCTCCTCCCTTCTGTTTATGGGCCTGTCTTTTTCAGCTCAGGTGACTTGTCAGTCAATTTAGTTTATAGGATAATCTGTCGTCCATCCACAATTCACATTTTTGACTTTTTCTCCAAAACTGTCAGTCAGATTCACTTCAAACTTGGCGGGACGTTCCTTGGGTGGGTCTTTAGCAATTTTTCCAAAAAGTCATGCTTCAGTGATTTTTGGATTTTAATTTTTTTTTTTTTTGGTCATTTTCTTGGCAAATCTTAAGAAATCCTCTTCTCAGAAATTAGTCTCTGAATTGCTTTCATATCACACAGAAACACGCCTAGGGACTTTTAATTCTTAATTTGTTCACCAGGTAGCCCTTTGTGTGTATTTGCTATTTTTGACTTCTTCTCCAGAACTGTAGGTCACTCAGATTAAGCTGAAACTTGGTGGATATGTTAATTGTGGAAGGGTCGAGCAGTTGCTCACTAGGTGCCACTGCTGTAGATTCCTGATTTTTAATGTACTTTTCGATAAATGCACCTTTCTGATTGATTACTGTGTAAGTCAATGGGCATTCTAATGCAAATTCATATTTTTGACTTCTTCACTGAAACCATATCATCCAGATTGACTTCAAATTTGGTGGCAATTAATCTATCTTGGGGGAAAAAAAATCTATTTTTTTTTTTATAATTTTATGTGTGTTTTTGCTATTTTTAACTTCTTCTGCAGAACTGTCATTCACATTCAGCTGAAACTTGGTGGATCTGTTCCTTGTGGAATGGTCAAACAAAGTTGTTTACTAACTGGCACTGCTGTGGGTTCCTGATTTCAATTCAGGTACTTATCGGTCAATGCAGCTTTCCTATTGATTGCAATGCAAGTCGATGGGCATTATAATGCTAATTCACATTTTTGACTTCTCCAAAACTGTCAGTCAGATTGACTTCAAACTTGGTGGCAATGTACCTTAGGTGGATCTCTACCAAGTTTGTTCATATGGTCATGTTCCAGTGTTTTTCCACTGAGTTCCAATTCAGAGCACCAGTCTTAGCTTGAATTCGCACACAAAGAGGTTATGGAACCGAGCCCAAATAGCATGATAATATCACATATTTTTTACCTACTGTTGCGTGTTTTAGTGCATTTTAATATGCTTTATTTATGTGTGTTTTCCTGGTAGGCTTATAAGAATATGATTGACAAAATTTTGCAGTAATTTTACAACGACTTCTTACTGGCAATACTGCCACATAAAAATATTTAATCTAATTAAACTGAGTGAGATGGCTAATGTACCTTGTATGATGCATATTTTGCACTTTATCGGTTATCGGTTAAAGATTAGCAAAACAATGTGAAAACAGTGGTAAAATTGCACTCGTTTGTGCCTTGGTAGGACTGGATCACTTGCGGTGAAAACCGCATGTTTGGTGTCAATTATCATGGGAAATTTCAGAACTTTGTCTACATCAGTAAAAAGATTTCTGGTTGGCTAAGTGTGAACTCAATGCGGTTAATGTGTGCCAAAACACCTGTCTCAAATGTTAGAAATGACGGTCATTTCTATTGGCGGATGGTGATGTAGTCAGGTCGTCATATGACCTATTTGAATTATTACTGCTGACAATTTGTCACGTGGATCAATAGGAGCATGGAGATTTCCCAAACAAGATTATTTCTGCCGTGACTTCCGCCCAGGTCTCCACACCATGCCGTTTGGTGAAAGCAGGGATGCAGGGCATGATAAAAGTGGCAAATCTGGCCGTTTTGACGCTGTTAATATGTAAAAACTTTGATATTTTCATAGGATTAGGACCTAGATAGTTCTTCTGAAGCTTTCGGTTATGATTGCAAAACATACGGAAGAATAATTTCACTGTACATTTGGCACTGATTAGGCAATGTTTTGCCCCCAGACTAATGATTTGCACATCGAGCACATTGTTTTTGGCAAACATATCAGTTTTGCCTTCAATAAATCTTACCGCTTGTTGTAAATAACTTGTAAAATAAGCAAGATAGTAAGATTTGACACATTGGAAATCAATTACAAGTGCATATGGTAACAGTCATCAGAATAAAAATAATATATGCAATGTTAAATAATTATGTATCGCACACCGTCACTGGCACTGGGTGACCATGAACTGTCAGGACTGCGTCAGATTCAGAGTCAACATGATTATGTAACAGTAACATGAGAACTTTGATGAATGCTTTTCTCCAAGCTCACGTAAAGGAGTTTATGGCTGTCCCATTCCTGCGCAAAAAGGTCCGATGCCTACAAAGTAGCAAACGTAATTGAGCGCGACGACCGGCACAGAAAAACGCAAAAGTGAACGCAATTATTTGTAAAAAAATTAACAATTCCAAGCACACTTGAAGGGTGCCTATTTTTAATCACAACTGTAGCGTCACCAGCTCATTTTGGGGGTCAAAGTGCAACACACATGAATTTTACTCTTTACCGAACTTGAGAACTACTTGCACTGGGACCTTGATGTTGCACGTGTTAGTGTTCTTGTATAAAGGTAAGACTTTTTTGCCCAGTACGTGGGTGACCTTGATCTTATTACAAGTTCACATGACAAGAATCTCTAGGTCAGCTGAGCATGGACGGTTCAGACGGCCCTCTTGTTGCCATCATTGCATGCAAACTTCTCGCGCATCATCATTGCAGATACAGAGCTTTATTAATCAGTTACGCCCTCAGGGAACCAACAGTTACATTGATATTATAGCAATCTGAACGACTTAATCAGTTCCATGCAGAAATCTCCATAAATGTGGATGAAAGGTGCTTGCGGCTGAATGAAATCAGTCCTCTGTTACTAAGCTCGAACAGCAGCGCGCCACGTGGCAGTAGAGGTAACTAACTTACAGGTAACATTTTTCTTCTCTCATGTTGTTCTTGTTGATCAAGATCGAAAATTAAAAGTGTTTCGTCAGGCAGTAGGCCTAGGTTTCTCTGGTTCTGTTTTCTCCTTCTTCGGTGTTAAATTCTGGGAGTGTTTTTTCTAGTGCCCCCAATTTGAAGCCTCTGTGAAGCAAAATGTGAGGACTGAATTAAAAAAAACGGTCCCTACTCTCATGTGACTAGACGAGAACCTCGGCTAAGCATGGCCGCCAAATTTGAAACTCTTCCAGGACTTGTCAAAAGCTGTCATCTGAATTTGTGATAGTATGAAAATATCTGGTGATAGATACATAAAATTGTTTAGACAAGGACTTAAAAGGACCACCCTTGATTTAGATGTTTCGACATAAAATGGATCATGTCTCCGATATTGGCGAAGCTTTGCCGGATGTTAATCATGCTGTTGCCAGTGGGGATGGAGGTCCTGGCTCAGTTGCTTCGCTAACACAGCCATTGGGCGTTGTGCACGTAGAAGTTACCCAAAGTTCATGCAGGTAATGTATGTTTGTATGCTTGGAGTGCCAAGCATGATAGCGAGCGGAGCGAGCTCAATATATAACATGAACATTTTTGAAAAGTAAGGCAATTCAAATCAATGCAAACCTACAGTCGTATCTATAGGTACAACTTGAATTTTGATTGAAAAACGTGGTCACATCCATCATCATCATCATCATCATCATCATCATCATCATCATCATCATCATCATCCTCCTTTAGTAGCTCCCCAGCGCAGTGTTTGGGAACCCATTCACATAGATCATTGATTCACATTCATTTCTCTTATTAGCTGTATTTGGCATCTCTTGTTTTGCCATATTTAACATCATTTGGGTGAAATTTTTGTTCATCCGAGGTCATAATTTTCTCCGATTATTGCTATTATTTTCGTTCATGGAATTTAAAACCCTCTGGTTAGCCTGGTAACAACTGCCCATGGTAGAAGCTTCATAATGCCAATCACTGTGTGACGTAGCTAACTAGCCTTAGTAGGGGTGGCTTTTTGCATGTAGATTGACGTCGAGGCCCCACAAATGGCCATGTTCTGCGCCGATTGAGAACCTGTGTCGTTTGAGAATAATCCTCAGTCGGCGCAGCGCCATCTAGGAATTCCCAAGTGGCGCGCCCAAATGAGAATCAGCACACGAAGAAGCGGTGAAGTTCACACCAGTCACGAGGTAGTATAACCTTGGCAGTGAACGACATGCCGACTTATTTTTATTCTCTGTAGCTTAGATATGACTGCCAGGACATAAAAACATTTTTGAACTGCCATAATAGCCTAGTTTTTTTTAAAAAAAACACGTGGTAATACATGGATTTTCTCAATGTAAAATACCTACTTTACCGTATCAGACAATTAAAATGACAAAAAAAAAATAATAAAAATAATCCTCACTTGGTCCCTCTCTAAGTAAGAAATTCAATTCTCATTTGGGTCAAGACCAATTGGGAATACCTCCGACAAAAATACTAAAAGGAATATATAAAAATCCTCATTTGGTTCTGGCCCGCATGAGAATATCTAAGAAACCTAAAATATTGACAAAAAATAAATCCGAATGGCCATTTCAAGTTAGACGTCTGCTAATAATCATGTACACATGTGCATGTATGATACGGTAAACTCGAAGAATAAAAATAAGTCGGCATGTCATTCACTGCCAAGGATATACTATATCGTGTGAACGTCATCCCGTCTTCGTGTGCTGATTCTCACTTGGGCGCGCCGCCTGGGAATTCCTAGATGGCGCTGTGCTGATTGAGGATTATTCTCAAATGGCGCAGGTTCTCAATCGGCGCGGAACAGCCATATTGCCAATGAATGCTCAGATTTGGTGTTGTCATGCGAGATTCCAATGGCAATGTCACTCTTCGTACCCTCTACATCTCTGCCACAAGTTACGACACTATTTCAATGGGGATATAGAAATCTTGGGCACAGTACTTAAATTTGTGAAAAAGTGTCTAACAAAAAGAAAGGCTATATGACAGATTGGTTCGTTCAGCTACTCAAGGCACTACGGCCTTGCCCTTCTATACTGGCTTAATGAATGGCCGCCAGAGGGACCTAATAACCAGGGGCTACTGCCTGATCCACTGACGTTGTATTATTATCGATACTTTGTAATGCTGACGGTCACATCTTAGGCTATGCCTACAACATTTTTGGTATAAATGCTCCGCTTGCTATTAGGTTGAACCTACTTCCAAATTATCATTGATATTGTGTACAAAATTGTAATATCTAGGCCTGTTGTTTTTGTGGACGAACAGGATTCACAAAATTGTAAGAGCAAATTCTATTAGCCGAAATAATTGACGTCCCACCATGAAATTAAACTAATCTTACGATTTTGTTGACGCAACTGGAAGAAAAAAATCATAAAACTGAAAGTATATCACAAAATTGGAGATATTTCAGAATCCTGCCCCCATTTAGTTGGTCTGGAGACGGTCAAAAATGGTGCTTTTCTTTCTGTGTGGATTCCCCCCACCCCCCTTCAGGCTCCCTCTCCTGCTACCCTGTCTGGAACTTGAACCCATACACGTGTGGAACCCTTTCCCTAAGCCCTCTTCTCTTACCGCCAGAGCTTGCGAGGACTTGGTGATCCGTGGCATTCATGCCTAACTTGAACGGTCGAGTGACGATGCATTGAATAAATATGGTTTATTTTGGACAGAGTCCATACACAACATACTACATACAAAACACAATTAATACCTAATACATCTGACTCTACCCACAAAGGGCCAAATAGAGAGTGAGAGACAGGAAAAAGAAATTTTAAAGTGTTTCCATGTAGCTGCAATATTAGTGTTACATAGCTTCACCAGATAGATACATCATTCTTACATATACAAAAGATTGCGCCACCTCGATCTGAAAGAAGAACACAAGAATAAATCTGAAGAAATGATCAATTGTACCAGCATATTTGTATGTTCCATTCTTTCTCAAAATTTGTATATTTGACGACACTAAAGGCCGTCAAAAGTGTTAAGCCTAATTGCTGACAAACATAACACTTGCATTACTTTCTTTTGTGTAACCATGAAATGTCCTAAAAGCATTATTGTAACTGACTAGTCTTGCATTGCCAGGAGCGCCATCTAGCATGTATAGTGAGAACCAGAAATACTACTATACATGTATACCAATATGGTGCTCACTGATGACTGAACACTATACCCCACTGTACAAAGTAAACATTTATTTCATGGTATATCACTAAATTTGTCAAGAAACATCGATAGCAGAGGTAATTTTTAGCTCACTCATACATTCCTAGTGTACAATATACTATATTTATATTAGGGGGGGAGGATTCTAAAGTATAGCCTGCAAAATCCAACAAGCTTGTTGAATTCTGTGCATGGAATTGTTATAGTTTATCAATTTTTGTGCACCAAATCATATAATATTATGAATTTCGTGCACAAAATTGTAAGCTTTTAGTAATTTCATCGAGGAAATTGAAAATATAAGATCTACAGAATTGTTAAATATATTGATTTAGCCCACAACATCGCTAAGTTTATTAATTGTGTCCATTGAATCCTGAAATTTACCAATTTTGTCCACAGAATTGGGTAAGGTTTTGAATTTCATCCACAAAATCTTAAAAGCTTTCTAATGTTGTGCATAAAATTTAAAAACATGTCGCATAATCCATATGTTCTCCAATTTTGTGCACGAAATTGGGAGAACATTTCACAAAATCCAAAGCTTACTCAATTTTGTGCACACAACTGTAAGAGTTTTTAACAGTTTTGTTGATGGAAATCTAAAGATAATTCAGGTATAGGCTCTGAAACATGTTCTGAGTAGTTACCCGCTGAAGACCCTTTAATTGATTAGGGCTATTAGCCTAATGAGCCTATGTCGAATTCCGCAGAAAAAATGTGTGCAATATGGACATCAGTGTTTCCCTTAACCCCCAAAATGGGGGGTATATTACCCTTTCACAATCTGAAATACCCTCTGAGAAAATTCTTAAGGGTCAGAAGTCTTGTTTATTTTATCACTGGTCTGGTAAACAACTTTATTGACCCTCCTACAAACTATATTTCTATCAAGATTCAGCATAATATGAGTAATATCTTTTGAAAAAAAAAGTTAACGACAGTGAAAACACACAAAAATTAATAAAAAATAGAAAAAACCACCTGTGTTAAAATACAATTTCATTATAGTTTCTATTATACTATGTAATGGTTTTGCTCCATACACATGATACATGAAAATGAGATCACCACAAAAATAAAGGAAATCATGCACTGTTCTCTGATCATGCAAACAGGGCTCATCAATTCACATACCGGTATTCTTCAGCCAAGAGATATGCCAGTAAGGGCAAGAAAGCAAACTGCAAAGCGAATGTACTTGGGGCAACCAAACTTTGCTTTTACAAACAAAATTTGAATGGATGGCCAATTGAGTGACAATAGGTGGTTAGTAAATTGTCACAACTTGCCCTGAGCATTAGCACAGAAAAAAGAATTGATGACCAAAAAAAACCAAGGAGTGTCATCTCTGTTATCTAGTACAGCGAAACGTGTCTTGAAAGACCATCCCGACTATGCCAAAATATGTCATTACATATATGTGGTCTGTGGGGGTGGGGGGGTGGGGGGGTGGGGATATAATAACATGTGAAGATTGCATAAATACTTAACACAGTAACTTGAAAAAGTGGTCTTTCAAGGCAGGTGGTCTCTCATTGGAGTGGTCCCTCAAGACAGGGTCCACTGCACTAATATTGTGCAACAAACCAACTGCCACAGGTATCGTGCAAAACAGGCCGCCTAAAATGTACTGTGAGGTTCATGTCCAAGATCTGCAAAATCATCTGGCTGATGACAGTAACAGCAAGAACCTGTGAAAATATCCAGCTTTACATGTATGTACTTTGCAGCTGGCCTGCCAGAGTTTTGCATTTACTTGCTTAATTCGTACAAGTTTTCTGACATAAGACGCCAGGAGAATTCTATGAACTCTAACACAGTTCTTATAAGGTCAACTGTCAGGGTTTCCCTTTTGATTTTTTTATCCAAGGGTCATCTATACTCTTTGAGAATTTTTTTTTTGGGGGGGGGGGGGGGCTCCAGTATTCTTAGAGGGTTAAACATGTTCAATACATCTATTTAATCAACATTTTCCGTCTTGTATTTTTTTCCTACTATTTCCAGGGGTATCTTTTAAACTCAAATTTGAGGGTCACAAGGTGATTATGTATCATACATGTGCATGCACAATTGTGCTTAAAGGGAAACACTGCTGTGGTTATACAGGGACTACTGGTGCCATTAGCCATTAACCCAATGCTAATGTTTCATTCATTTGGCTAAAGAAATCTCCAAATGGCTAATTTATTTGGATGGGAATAATGTAAGAGTTAGGTCGAATTCTGCAATGATTGCAGTTTTTTGCCAATTTGGCTATGTATTTGAGGGCCTAGATCTGTCCCTAATATACTGTACATGTAGCAAGGAGGAGTGACACATAAGATTAACACAAAAAAGGGGGCATTGAAAACATCTAGAAAGTGGTCCCCTTCTACTAACCCCCCCCCCCACCCTCTTTACAAGGGCCACTTGTCCATGCCACAAAGTAGTATTTCCATCATATTGTCCATGTTAAGAGAGACCACCCCTCTAATGTGCCCACTTTTTGGTTGCATTTTGGTGGCTTTATTAGAGGGGGACCACTGTACATACATACATGACTTGTAAAACAAGAGAGCTTTGAGAGCCTGAACTTGTGCTTAGCTGTTGTTGATAAATTGCTAGTATGCATAGGTGGTGGGCCAATTCGAGGTGGGCGTGGTGTGAGTGTGGGGAATCCATGCAGATATGTCATAAACAGAACGCTGACCTCACTTACAACATGGAAGGCAATTATGAAATAAAAAGTCAAAATGTCAATGTTGAATATTAACCAGACAGCCTATCTTTGGATGTGAGCTTCACTTCCAGTTATATGGATCATTTACAAATTTTCTGTCCATGACCCATGACCTGATGACCCCAGAAAGTATTGTCAATGTCAACTTGCATGGCTGTGATTGGGAAGGATTGAGAGAAGGAATGTTGGTACTGTTCATGTTCACAAGTGTTACAAAGCTCACCATGCCCATCATTGAACAATTGATGTAAACAAAGACAGATGCTCACAATTTTGTTTAATGTATTTACAGTACAGCAAGAGCTGTTGCTATAAAGGACCATGTGAAACAACTACTACAAAGACATAGTACCTGCTACAAAGATATGAAGATCACAGAATTTGATGATCCATTCCTTCAAGAGCATGTACAGTGTGTAGCCATCTGTGATACGGAATTTTTGCAGCAAGGAGAACGTCGGGTAAGGTCAAAACAGATGAGGCCAGTAATTGTTTCTGGATGTTTCCGCGGGCTTTCGAAAACTCATCGGACCCCGGTTTTTACCGATAAAAATGTCTTTGGACAGATAGAAAATGCATATATGTATGCCTTGCATGGTAAAATATAGGGGCTTCAGGGGTCCTACAGAGGACAAACAAAAATATTATGCCAAGTGTCCTCATTGTGTGCAAAGCATGCACAGTTTGGTGAATCCTTAACATCAATTTTGAAAAGATGAAAGCTAAACTGACAGGAACAAAAATGAAGCTGGGTATGTTGATCAGCTGAGAATCTATTGTCATACTTGAATAAGTCTGTGTTTTATGGGTCTGAGGATTCACGATTTGAATATTTCAGAATTTGGCATGTTTTCCTAATTCTTGAACAATCTCAATAAATAAGTCAATTACTATAAATACAGTATGTTAAACAAAATTGGCATTCTGAAATTTAATAAGTTAACTTGTCTGATGACTGAGAAATTATACAGGCCAAAGTAAATCTTTTTAGCCAGTGACAACTGGCTTTTTGGCCAATGGCCAGGGTAGACCCAGTACATGTGTGAGGTGTCTTATCGGACAGAGTCCTTACATTAGGTGCCACTGTAAGTTGATCTGCTTTACCAGCTTGTGCCAGTGTATCACAACATGTAATTGTCACACAAATGGATGTACTTATGCCAAACTGTTCCGACATGTAATCATTTTAAAACATATGTATAAAGATTATTCTTTATATCAGTAAATAATTCTTGCCATTTAAAATTGATTTTGGATATCCAAAAATTATTTTTTGATATCCTAAAATAAATATTTATATAAAAAATTCATTTGTTGATATCAGTAAATGATTTTTGGATATCTTAAAATCATTTATGTATAAATATCAATAAATGAATTCTTGATACATGTATAAAAAATTCAGCACTCCACTCAAGCAATGGAAATCCTAGTCCTCTGTGGGGGCAGTCAAGTGCCCTGGTGCTTGCTCATGGCACTTGCCTGTATGGCAGTTCTCACCCCCACACCTTTGCAGATTTTGCACAATTTAGAGCTCCAACCTTGTCTGTTGGTTCTCTGGGAGAGTGCACAGGCACTCTGATGCTTTAATTGTACATAGAAAAATGAAAACAGAACCAGCACACAGGTTGCAGCGCAACTTTCTTGTCAATAAAGTATGGCCAGCTGGCAGTTAGCCAGCTGGTCAAAATTCATCCAGAACAAATTCTTTGTTGTGCATCTGCAAATCAAGACCAGGATTTTTGTTAGAGCTGAGAGTTTAAGGGCTTTGAAAAAACCATGAAGAACATGCTATGCCAATAGCAACTTTTATGGTGGACGAAAAGATTTTAATTGCTGAAGTGTTATGTTAGTAGGGGGCTGTCTCCCCTCCTTTCTATGACCCTTGGTCCATCCACTATCTGTCCGAGCAGCTGACTGTTCAGCCCTGATTGGTCCAGAAGCTGGCATCACTTCCTGTCCAATTTTCAAATCTATACTGGTCATTCAGATACTGTAAATTGCTTTAATTTTGCTGTATTCTTATTTTCGTTTTTTTCGCTGATGGCACAAAACCGTGAAAATAAAAACACAGTGAAATGGTATTTTAACATTGTTTGAATAGGAATTATGTATGTCCAAAGTAGTGAAAATAAAACTACTGTGAAATGTCAAAAATAGGAAAACCGTGAAAATTTAAACACGTGAAAATAAAGCAATTTACAGTAGTTGCTACCAGCCAGCACAGTCAAGTTTTTCGCTCCTTCTTACAGTCACTTCATTGCCAAAATTTCCCTCCTCCGCCCCATTTCACTGGCCTCCTGCAAGCTGTTAATTTAGGTCATTTACTGCAAAGTGTTGAGGTGAAGGCGGTTCTCACCCCCACACCTATACTCTAAAAAAATGTGGTCTGAGTCTATCTACCACTACATAACTTCTTTGTCAACCTTTCCTCAAAGTTGACCTTGGGAACACCGTAAAACTCTATACGCTATCAGCATGATCAGTCTGATACATACTTTATTTCCACTAAAATATGGAAACCATTTCCTTTTAAAGGTCAAAACACAGGCTTTGTACACAGAGCTCTCTCTGTGCATAGCAACCATCATTCAGTTCTTATTCTCGTGACGTCCTTGGTTTCCGAGACATCACCCCAAATCGTTAAAGCTGACAGTTGACTGGTAGTTTCAGCTTGCGTTGTGACGTACGACCACCATGACATTGACCTAACGTCAAATAGTAACGTTACCCCTGTCTATATAAGCAGCGGGACACTGTGATCCTAACTGCGACTGATGAGTATCACTCGATATGAAACCAGTCTGGCTTCTTCTCCCAAGTTTTGGTCCCCCATCACTGGTCTTGCCAGGTTTAACATTATTCTTTTTGGACATTTCTCCTATAATGTTACCCAAGGATTACGTTAAAAGGGCTGGAGCACACCACCTGGTCACATTGAAATGATAGAACTTTTAATGCAAGAAAATACATATACGTATTGTGTATTTATTGACCTGAGAGGTAGGTCACATAGCAAATATCACCCCTCCATATTGATCAACATTTGGCAAATTTCATGGGGGGAGATTGAGCATGAGCCGACCTTCCAAGCACCAACAACCCAATTTAAATTGATGAAGCCACAATTCACCCAGGAAATTGCAAAGAATGCAAATGTTCATATGAGCACCACAAAATACAGTTCACTTTGGGCGAGAAAAATATATAGGATACTGACTACCAGGAAGTGGTTCTGGACAAAAAGACACAAGTACAATACATGTATGTGATGTCCACTATGTGAGAAACTTGAGCAGCACAAAGTATCTTGGAATTGACTGGAGCAGGATTTTGGGGGGAGATTTTAATTTTTATTTTTTAGCTCTGCTGAAGAAAGATGGCAATGCTTATGCAACCGCTCATGTCTGTCCGTCTCCTCCTATTTCATCACTTGGGTGTAGAGATGGCTATAGTCAATTGCCTTAAACACTCACTTCACGGTCATTGTTAGTACATGTACATAAGTGCAACAAACTAGAGATGTCTATCCATAAACTTTTGCTCATTAGGAAGATACCGTCCACAGTTTTTCAAGTTAGCCCAATATAACTTTCAGGACTTAATTTTTTCATGGATATTCACCAAAATTGGTGGGATTGTGAGGAGGTCAAAATCTTAATTGCTAATGATACTAGTGGTGACACCTATAATTTGACAGAAATTATGAGCCAAAATGTGTTTAAAGATAAAAAATTCCATAAATATTTTTGGAAAATTAATTGGATTAGGCTTGCCAAATTTAGATGAAATATAGAGCATGTCCAATGCTAGAATGTTATGTAATATCAATGACCTTGGAATTTTTTGTTAGGTCACCATGCCTGTTAAGTTGAAAGGGGATCTTATAATGGCAGGGTGTAGCTTGGACATCAATGGCAAAGAGATTTGAGCCTTCAGATCAAAATTGCACTTGATTACATTGTAGATAAAATTGTACTTGGTGACTTACTTTTCGGGTCACCGTGACCCAGTGATTATGGAGTTTGTCAGTTGTCCAAATTTATTGTTTTTCTTCAATAACTCGAAAAGTTATTCCCCAATTTGAACAAACAGACCATTGATGGAGAACTGGATGTGGTGTGCTTATTTTGGACATAACAGTTTTGTAATATGGATTGAAGGTCAAGGTAAAATGGCCTGTTTGAATATAGGGGTCATCTTGTGAATGCTGTGCACCCAACAATTTATCAGTTAGGCCCATATAACGTTTAGAAGTTGTTAAGTGATTGGAATCTTTGTTGACATTAATGTTGGTGGTACCACCCATAGTATTATGTAATATACAGGTCAAAATGTGAAAATCTTGTGACAGTGATGCCGTCCACAGTTTTCAAGTTAGCTCAATTAATAACTTTCAGAACTTATAGGGTGTATGAACAGCTAGGTCCCTTTCAATATTGGTGGCTCCACCTAAAATATTATGCAACATAGGGGTCAAAATGTGAAAATCTTGTGCACACTCTAGCATCTTTAATTTTTTGCAAATCTTCACCAAATTTGGTGGGATTGTGGGGGAGGTCAAAGTCCAAATGACTAACAATACTAGTGATGCCATCTATAATTTGAAGGCAATTATAAGCCAAAATGTGTTTTAAGATATAAAATTCCATATTTGGAAAAGTAATATATGGATTAGACTTGCCAAATTTATAGGATATGGATGGATGGATGGATGGATGGATGGATGGATGGATGGATGGATGGATGGATGGATGGATGGATGGATGGATGGATGGATGGATAGATAGATAGATAGATAGATAGATAGATAGATAGATAGATAGATAGATAGATAGATAGATAGATAGATAGATAGATAGATAGATAGATAGATAGATAGGTTGAAAGAGGTGATTTTGGCAGGGTGTAGCTTGGACATCAGTGTCAATGTCAGCACAGCACCAGGCCCCGTGGGCATCTTGTAAATTTTACATAATCTGGATGACCTTGATCTTGTGTTCCAAGGTTACTGAGGACATATAAAGAAAAGGACTCACTCATTGTTGTCTTGGCACATGCAGCAATATCCATCACAGGAATTGCACCTGTAATGAGCTATAATTATATGTGGAGCAAAGTGGCATCTGGTGGACAACTAAGATTCTGAAATCACATAAAGTTTATATGTTCAGAAGTCACTTTAGGACTCACAACTTTGAAATGAAGATGTTGGTGCTACATAGCCATGATGCCAGCAGAGCATTAGGCCCATGAGCCTCGTGATATTGAAAAAATGTGTGCATAAAACCTGATTGGCAGATAGGCAGAGGACTGAGGTACCCAAAATCAGGATAGTTGACATCTATATGCTCCTCAGACACTATTTTTAACCATGAACTGGGGGGGGGGGGGGGCATCAGGTCTCGCTCACCATTCAGGTCAGTATGTATGTATTGTGATTTGTATGTTTACATGTGTTATGTTGTATGTCTATGTGCCCCTGTATTTACAGGCTATAGACCTCTGTGGTACCAATGTATGTCTACATGTGTACCAGCTGCATGAAGATGGGCCAGCTCAGGAGGAGCTGGATGATGATGAAATGGCCGCTGCCAATCACTGGCTTTTACCTGCTTTGGAGTTCCAGGGACTTTGGGACAGCCTTATATTTGATGCCAACATAAAAGTACAGGTACGAAATAAAGCAGCTTTTATGATTGAAGTGTAACAGTTCATTTACAATGATACCCCCACTTTGCATGTGTATCAACAGAGGCTGCCTCTCTTTGCGTGTCTCAGCAGCCAGTTCTCCATGCATCTATTAGCCTAAGGGTATTTTCAATATTCCTCTCTCCAGAGAGGCTTTTCCTGTTATAAAGCTGCATTTCTGTGTATTCTGGGATGGTCTTATAAGCCAAGGGCAACTGTTCTTCCCCACAAAATTATTTAAGTTACATCTTTTTATTTCAGTGCCAAGGTTAGGGTTTGGCTCAACAGCTTTCCTTGGCACACTGTGGGCATATTGCACCCAAAGTCCGGCAAGGAAAGCTGCTGACCCAGACTATTATATTCTCTGGGACTGGAGGCATGCAGGTTCTTGAATGAAATATCTTTTCTCAAGGAATATGAGTGTAGCATCCTCATTATATCTGAGAGCAGTTCTTAAATAGTTTGGCGTAAGTCCTGGTAGGCATTGAAAGAGTTATTCCATACCAAGTAGGCAAAGCCCCTGGTTTGTGTCATTTACATTTATATTACATTGGAATCCATGCTTCAGCTGCTCCTGCAGCAGCTGAGGCATGACTTATGAGGCAATGCCAAAGTAACAGACAGCCTGACCATACAAGAAAAATGGTATATTGAGTGAGGGCTCATTTTATGAGGAACCCAAGTGTGCAATGGCCTAAGCCAAGAGGCAAGAGGTACAGGGTGGCACTGGTAAAAAAGAGGTCACTTGACCCATTCTCTCCAATACTATGGTCAGGGTAGGTCATGTGATACCTGTTGAGCAACACTATTGTCTGCTACTTCCTATCCCTGGGCTTATGTCATTCCAGTAGATGTGTTCTGAAATTGATCGATTCAATCTCAGTCACACTGAAGTGCATCACTCGACCATGGCATGCTGATAACTGGACAAGCACACTGACTGACAGCCTATTTGCCATAAAGATGCAAGGTACTGGAATGTGCAGAATCTATTTTAATGTAATTTTAGTCATACCCAAATTTTCCTCTGTTGGAGGGACATTATGAGACTTTATAAATGCATTTACACATCGTATTTATGTTCACTATCATGTCATAATGGTAACAAAATAAAATTGTTCCATTTGGTCATTATTTCATAAGAGATGAAACATATGGGAGAAAAGTGGGGACATGCATATTGACTGTGCGGTATCATCTGGGCAGTCATTCTTCAATTGGTGCACACAAGACAGTCAGTGTCACAATGTTGCCAAATTACGTATTACCTCAGATTACAGCCTTTCCAAATGTAACAGATTTGAAATGAAATGTGGTGTCCAAAGTGCGTATAGGCTCAACCGTTGCATTCACTTCACCATATGCATGTTCACTCCCCAGGAGAGATAGATTGCCAAGACATGCACATGCACAAACATTTTTTAACAGTGGCAACTGTCTGTCCTTATGTACTGGTATCATGAAAAAATATTTGATGAGAACAAATCATGTATTATACTTTGTAATGTCCTGTGGGTTTGTGCATCCTCCCTGAATTTCTTATAAATGATTTCTGAATTTTGTTGCCAAGCTAGCTGTGCTTCAAAATTCAGGGTTGGTATACCAGAACTATCGCAATATACACTCTAATATGGCATTGATAATGATATGGTGGATGCTTTAATATGTGTTGAAAGGTAATAAAAGATAAAACAATATGGCGGATGCTTATGTGTTTAAATGCAATACGTACCAATGTGTTGTACTGTGTTTACTTAATATGTGCTTTAATGTGGTGTTTACTTGTTGCAGTTACTCTTGAAGTCTTGTGATGTTGACTTATGTGTTATAAGGTGTTGTTGATTTATGCATTGTAATTTGATGCATACTTATTTATTGTAAATTGGTGTACACATGTACTTATGTGTTGTTATGTGGTGTGTGCTTATATCTTGTAATGTGGTGTTTATGTATCATAATGGGATTATGTGCTATAATTTGGCGTTAACTAGTGTTTTGTAGCCTAGTGTTTACGTAAGTATTGTAATGTGGTGTTTACTTGTGTATTGAGGCCTACACAATTTGTGTGCATGTATAGTGTAGTTTTGAGCTAAGACAAGGGCTAGTGGCCGCAATGGAAGAGGTTTAGAGTTCTACCGGTTTCGTACTTGTGTACCCGTCAGGAACTGAAGGTTTAACCGTTTTGGGGCCCGTATTTATAGGCGCGCGTAATTATCCGTCATCACGTCATATACATGAATTGTTATGACGTGGAGACGGGACGTGCCTTGGCTATGGTATGGTTACCACGCCCTTTGAATTCCAAAGAAACGTTCGGAAAAACAGTGATCCTCCAAATAAGGAGAGGTCAATAAGTGTACCAACTAGGTAGTTTGATACAACGTTGTGTTGGGCTTGAAAATCCAGTTGGACCATTGTCCACTGGATGCCCTGAGTAGGGGCAATTAGAAATCAACTGATGTTGTTTCTTAGGTATTTAGTTACGATTAACCTGCTTGCCATGTACACAGATGTGTCATTGGCCAGAGCCTAGTAGTGTAGTTTTGTTCATGCATAGGTTGCACAGTTTTACACCAATGTAACCCATTTATCATTCATGTCACTTTTGACGATGACATACACAATGATACAGCCCTGTTAACCCTTTCCCCCTTGAATTAAGACTGAGTCAACAGCTTTCCTGGTGAGCACTTAGTGCCCAACCCATACCGAGGAAAGCTGTTGACCTGGGTCATGTTGTCTTGACAGGTCTCATCTTCAATTCTCAGTAAAATTGTTTTTCATTGCTGTTGAAATCAGTTGAAAACGCTGAAGCAGACGACATTTGACCATCAGCTGGTTTTGGCCGGTTTAAGGGGGGAAAGGGTTAAAATTGGTTAAGTGAAACAACAAGGGTTATGCAATTTTCCCAGTATAATCCATTTATTGGTAGTGCTCAATTTTGATTTGTGCAGGCCTGTGTATTGTAATGTGATGTGCTTAATGCATTGCAATGTACCATGTATGCATCTTGAATTGCTCTGTGTGTGCCTTTTTACAGTTGCTGCAATATGCCACCACTACACTGCTATTCTCAGACAGACAGGTAGACAGCAATGTCATATCATGGAACAGAGTTATTTTACTTCATGGTGAGTAATTTATTACATGCTGGAAGGACACATCATACTTTGGTCTGGTAGTTTTATAGACAACTTGACACATAACAATTACTTAAATTGTGTTATTTTTATTTTCATGTGTTGATTAAAACTGCCATATTTATTAATTCTTTGTCAGCCTGCTGTGGGATTTGAACCCTTGACCTTTGGCACCATCCCCTAACCAAATGTAAAGCCCAGCACTGACCTCTGAGCCAATGGGACAACCCAAAGAGGTTGACCAGGGATCGAGGGAGAAGTTATAACAGATGTGGCTTACACATTGACACAGTCAGGCATTTCCCCAGAGTATAATGGAGTACATATACATGCAAATTAAGGAATTGTCACATTGGGATTTTACTTATGCCATATAAAGTGTAGGAGGGCTTTATTTTTACCAGCATCATCTCTCTATCTACTTGTCCATTAAAACTTTCCCCCTTGAATTAAGACAGAGTCAGCAGCTTTCCTTGGCATAGGTTGGGCATTTTAAAGTGCTCAACCCATGCCAAGAAAAGCTGTTGACCTGGGGCATGTAATCTTGATACATGTAGGTCTCATCTACAATTCTGTCAAATTGTTTTTCATTACTGGGAAAATTAGTTGAAAACACTAAAGCAGACGACATTTGACCACCAGCCTGTGTTGGTCAGTTCGAAGGGGAAAGGGTAAATCTATGCAATATTACCACAATATTTTGTAAAAACAGTTACAGCAACTTTACCAGATTTTTGTCAGAGATGTACATGAGGACAGACCAGATGTCAATTAAAATGCAGCTCCCTCTGATCATTTTTTGGCACTAAATTTATGTCACCTGCCGAAATCTGTCGAACAGAAAGTTGCAAAATCTGTACCTCATTTACTGAAAAATGTGTCTCCAAAATGGCGCAGTACAGAACTTTGCTTTCTGACAGAGGATGTTACATGAAGTTGCTTTAAACATTTTATGGGACCAAGCAATAGGAGGTATTCATATTTAACCATATTAACTGGAGACCTGCTCTGGTCGCCTCAGTAGTTAGTCAATGGATCTATTCCTCCACCATTATGAGGGCACTTGTATCAGTTATGTTACTTAACCATCTAGAAATAATGCTTTTCCCAACTTCTATGTTTGAAAACTTGGGCTTTTTGCTTTGTCAATTTGTTATACTTCTATCACAGAAGCTCATTTGGCCCTACCTAAAACATGAATCTGTCCTCCTTCCTGTCAAGTTTCTTGCTGCACCCTAGGCGGCAGCACAGGATTTCAGTCACAATAGATAGCTCCTATTGGGGAGAAGGGCCATGCCCTATTTAAACCCCTCGTACACAGAAAAGACATTGGTACGAATGAAGCTTACTGCAGTGCCTCACCAATAATGGAGTTTCACAGTATTAAAGTTAACAAGTAGAAATTTGACACCACAAATGCATGGGACAGACAGTGGGGCATGGACATTAGTTTCAACTTCATATTTACAAAAGAAACAAAGACTTGTCACTGTGAATTTTTTTTTTGCGTATGCATTCTATGAATTAGCTAACTTTCCTTCCACCTCGTGGAATAGCGAAGATATATAAGACCTACATGTATAGACTGAAAATGATTTTTTGACACTTGAAATTTGTAATGAATTGTGCATATGATAAAAAGTTCTATCTGTGGTGAACAATCAGAAATCTGCATAATCCCATTGCTTTTGACTCAAAAATACAGACAAACATCAGAAGTTTTTTATGAAAATTAATGACTGTCTCAAAGTACTTTCTATTTGTATTACATGTACCCTCTTACTGTCAGTGTTGGGTATATATTGCATAAATTTCCTCTATGCATGCTGTCATGGTGCATGCAGTTTTTGCATTTTGTACGCTTGTCATTTAGCTATGTATTGCTGATGACAGAAATGTCAGCTCGTGGTGTGTTGTGTGTTTATGTAGGTCCACCAGGCACGGGTAAGACCTCACTCTGCAAGGCCCTGGCGCAGAAGCTTAGTATTTATATGTCTGACAGATATGCTTATGGTCAACTGATTGAAATCAACAGCCACAGTCTCTTTTCGAAGTGGTTCTCAGAGGTGAGTGAAAGGGCAAAGCTTCTTAATTGATGAAAATGGGTAAGTCAGTCAGTCACAAGAAAATTAACTCATTCCATACCAGTCCCTGATTTTTCCGTAATTTTACCTAGATTTAAGATGACAATTGCATATTTAAATTCTTAATGAAAAGAGCTTTCGTTCAAGTACCAACATGCCTATAGTCTTAAGTCAGTGGTTCTTGCACAGCCTGGCAAGTCATGCTGCAGCTGCTGCAAGGGCAGCTGCAGCATGACTTACCAGGCAATGCGAGAACCACTGACCAAGGCCTGTGACCATAGTATGGAATGAGTTAAGGTCTGAAAAGAAAAAAAGAAGCAGACAGAAGTTTGGGAATTTTCCATCAAATGATGTACTTGACCTCAATCTGGATTGGCAGATAACCGCTGAAGATCTATCCTGTAAGCTCAGGTGACTCACGAGCTGACTAAGGAGTCAAGTGACCTAAAAAGATAGGTCTGTTTTCATTTTATGATAGTGTAGACACCTTTTATATTGCATTATTTTCACTGGAAACACCAGACAGCAGCAGCACAATATCACTTTCAAACATAATCATTTCTACAATCTCGACACATGTATCTGCAAAAACATACAGATTTTTCATCCCTATCTGTTTGATTCCAACAGCAATACAAAATTGGAAAATAGTTGTTCTTGTGAAATTGATAACATTTGTGGGACTCTTAATTTTGATACCAATTTAAAAAAGAGCTGATCATTCTTTAGAAAGTCCCTTATATGTTTTTGCTCTTGAGAATCATCAAAGTAAATTAGTTTTTATTTGATTAAAATTAGTGAATATATTTCATGGAAATATCTGTGTGAAATGTGAAATGGACATTTTAGAGCAGATATCTGTTGTCAGTAATCCAGATCCAAAGGTTAACACAGTCTGTTGACTACCATTTTAATGTGGAAATTATTTTGTTGGTTTCTTCAGATTGTATTGGGGTTAGAACTACTAAATTTGGATATATACGATAAACAGCATATGTGTCTACTGAAGTGTCCTAAAATATCAAAAAGAACAAAATTGTCCAAAATCAGTTGGACATGGCCTTTAGGACATAGTGAAGGACATTAAATTTGACATGTTGAGAAATAAGAAGGCTAACAAGACTTAATGAACCACAAATGTGTATCGTATAAAGAAATTCAATATTGCTTAATACAGGTGACTGACCTACTTTGTGAAAGTCATGGAGGGAATGCATATAAGGAAATTAATTTATTGTGATGCACATGACATAATAAATTGAGATGGACTGCGGAACTTACACCAAATATGTGTTAAGGCAATGGCCAAATTTCAGCAATATACTGTCTGACCTTGACCTGTTTTTGAAGGTCATAAGCACTTGAGAAAAGGACACTAAATTAAATATGGTGAAAAAAATGAGAGACACAATAACAAATGCATATATTATTCAATGTGTGTTTGATGTTGCATCATATGGATGACTGACTAATTTCTCAGGGTCATAAAGGGAATGCATTTCAGGAAATGAATTTTTGATTATGTTTGTCAGATTATATGTCAGCAGAGTGCTAGGCCCATGTGCCTGCTTGTTTGATAATGAAATGTTTTTATCCAATTTAGTCAAATAAAGTTCTGTAGCTAGCTTGTGGATAGGGGATATTTTTGTTGGTGACACTAATATGTACACTGTATTGAACAGGGTTCATACAAGCCTTGAAAAGTTTGGAGAAGTTTGGAATTTCAGGTCATGCCTTCAAGGCCTTGAAAAGTCTTGAATTTCACACTTGTGTCTTGAAAAGTTTGGAAAATCATATTTTGTACTGAGACTTGGGTATTTTAATCGATTTGGGACAGAAATGTTAAAGTTTAGTTAAATGATACCTGTTATTTTTGTTATGTGTTGGCGCTGATGTTACCCAAAGTTAGTTTGGAATTTTGGACGAATCAGTCTGGAAAAGTCTTGAAAATTTTTTAAATTTGTTGCCAGACAGGTGTATGAACCATGTTGAATGTCAGTCATATTGTTGGGAGAGGGAACAGCCATATGGATAGAAGGAAGCGTAATACACAAAGCTGTGAATTTACATTCCTTCTTGCTTTACCATTTTTTTCTGAGAAGTTTGAAAATTATTTCTTTTCCAGCAGAAAGATTGTACCATTATCAGGTCAGCTAAGCACTGGTGTTGTCAAAGCCTTTTTGTTATTACAGTTTATCAAGTCCCTCCTTTGAAAGATCCCTCTTTTGGCAGACTACCTGCCTTTTGTGACCATTTTTAACGTGCAAATGCCCTTTTAATGATAATTTACCTCTTTTGAGAGACTACCAGCACAACCTGACAAGTGACCACTCAAAATGACCCCAAAGGACCACTTATCCATCCAGAAATTCAAGGTTCAGATAAGTAAAACCCACTGACATGTATTTGTACAAGATTTGTAACATAATTTATCAAAACAAGTTTACAAATTGAAAATGTGTTTATAATACCAAAAAATGGGCACTGGGGTCTAATATAGTGTACGTTAATCATGTTTGAATCTAAATTACACTAGGAGAGCCAAGGCACCAAGAAAGGGCCATCCTCAGTGCTTTTTGCTATGAAATGCTGACGAAATTTGTACAAAAATCCTTTTCTCAGCAATTTTGCCCAGCTCATCGAGAAATGCTGAGAGAATCACATTTGTCTGACTGTTTTCTCTCAGCATTCCTGAGCATTTTTGCCAAGAAACACTGAGGTCTGCTGCAATGCTACGCTTCCCTTGGCGTTTCTCGGCAAAAATGCCAAGAAACGCAGAGGTACCTTTCATCCTACCCCTTACCTTGGCATTTCTCAGCATTTTCGACCACCTGCAGCATAAAACCACATTTTGCTGGTAGTACATATGGTCTTATTTGAAAAGTACCACTGTTTTTAAACTTTTAAGTTGAACCTCCTTCGGAAGACCATGTGCTTTATATGATGACTCTGATGGCACCAGGGGTCTCTCAAAAGAGGAACTACTGTACTAGTGCCTATCTCCTGTTTGTTATGACCACGTTGCATCTAAATTACAGAGTGGGAAGCTGGTGATGAAGATGTTTCAGAAAATCCAGGAGCTGATAGATGACCCAGAGGCTCTTGTGTGTGTTCTTATTGATGAGGTAAGTTGTGTCCTCATGTCTTGTGTGTGTTCTTATTGATGAGGTAAGTTGTGTTCTCATGTCTTGTGTGTGTTCTTATTGATGAGGTAAGTTGTGTCCTCATGTCTTGTGTGTGTTCTTATTGATGAGGTAAGTTGCATTCTCATGTCTTGTGTGTGTTCTTATTGATGAGGTAAGTTGTGTTCTCATGTCTTGTGTGTGTTCTTAATGATGAGGTAAGTTGTGTCCTCATGTCTTGTGTGTGTTCTTATTGATGAGGTAAGTTGTGTCCTCATGTCTTGTGTGTGTTCTTATTGATGAGGTAAGTTGTGTCCTCATGTCTTGTGTGTGTTCTCATTGATGAGGTAAGTTGCATTCTCATGTCTTGTGTGTGTTCTTATTGATGAGGTAAGTTGTGTCCTCGTGTCAAGGCATTAATGAAAAGTTTTTCAAATAAACTGATGTAAATAATATGTTATACATGAAACTTGGCAAACAGAAAAAGAAAATTGAGAAACATATAAAACAAAAGTGAAAAAAACAACAACATATGGTTGACAATTCCGCAAAGTTTTGGACATCAAATATTATGCATCAAGACGTAATAAAATTTCACAAGTCTAAAATATATGAAACAGGTCTGTGCAATGTGGACTTACACTGGAAAAACATCTTGGAATATGTCATGGAAAATAACTAGCAGTAGGCTATTTTGCTACATACCAAGCACTCAAATACACATCGAGCATACAGAGCATGTATTATGACATTCATAATGTGTGTTCTGATATCTTTCTTCTGTTCTCATTGTTGAGGTAAGCTTGTATTCTTGTGTCTTTTGTGTGTTCTCATTAAGGTAAGCGCTTGTATCTTCATCAGTTTTTTGCATGTTCTCATTGATGAGGTTAGTCTTTGTGCCCTTCTGTCTTTTATGTGTTCTTACTGACAATTGAGATAAGTCTTTGTGTCTTTTGATTGGGTTTTTTGATGAAGTCAGTCACTGTGCCACCCTGCCTTGCCTGTTTATATACCAATCAAGCACATGTTCAGGTTGTCGTTTGTCTTTGGAGGCAAGTCTCTCTCCCCATATTATTTATGTATCTTTTCTTGGGGCAACATTAACCTTATTTTGGTACTTACCATGTTTTGATGGCACAAGACCATGAATATTGAATTACTAAGTCACATGTGTTTTGTGGTTCTACCACTGGAATTTTAACTTGACACATAGGACAAGTAAGAATATGATTTTACCTGTCTGAAAATTATTTACTTGTCCAGGAAAGTGAGCAAGTGCTTATGTATAGTATCTTGCAGTTCCATGTGAAGATTGGGGAAAAATGTCTGTTTCTGTCAGCAGATGTGTATTCATATGATTATGCATGCACACAATTTCGTACAGAGGTTTTACAGATTATACTGTTGAAATCCTGTGTAATCATTTATATTCCCGAGCATTGAATTCTTAAATTGGTGTCAAAGCAGAATTCCCTAAGTTTATTTTCCTGTTTGATGCCAAGTTGGTTTCAAATTCTATTGAACAGTGGTAAAGTTTATAGAGTCTGGAGAAAAGTCGATTGGTGATCTTCCTTAGGCCTCATCTTGTGTTGCTGCTAACTGTAATGAGAGACTGATTTTTTTTTTTTTTTTTTTAAATTCCACCTTTTCAAGATGCTGGACACGACTCTATGTCAAATTTACCTAACGTTGAAGACTATCTGCCATTTGAGCTGGTTGTTTTAAAATAGCAGGTATTACAGAATATGAAAAAAATTCCAAGGTAAACATTCCTGAATGGACCTCCTTTGGAGGAAAATGAAATATTTACCTGTTGGGAAATTTTAGAATTAGATGTACATGTGTATGCAGTATGATGTAAATGTGTTTAAAGAATTTAGAGGTCAGCTTTAGTTGTTTCATAATTTGATAGATTTATCTCAGTATCACAATTTATAAGTTCTAACTACAATCCAATTCAAAAAGTAATGCAGGATATTTGTTTTAGCTTGCATATATATGTATGGTCAGTGAATCAACTTCGTTTTCAACTGAAAATTACAATAACTATCTCCAACAAAATATTAGGCTTGAATAGAAATTCTTATGGCAGTGTGCCTTTTTTTATTTGAGCTTAATTTCTTCAAAAACATAATATTTGCCAGTATAGTTTACCTTCAGCACATGATGCCAGCAGCAGAAAACAAGTCATGCAAATTTCACTTTCTCTTTTCACAGGTGGAAAGCTTGACTGCAGCCAGAAGATCTGCAGGCAATGAGCCATCTGATGCTATTAGAGTGGTCAATGCAGTTCTTACCCAGATAGATCAAATTAAAAAGTAGGACATTTGTATGGCAAGCTGTTTTCACATTTAATCATTTTTATGGATATCCATAAAGATTTTTCTTGATATCAGTAAATATTTGTTGATATCAGAAATTATTTATGGATATCCAAAAATAACTATAAAAATTCATTTGTTGATATCTATGGAGTGCCCTATTCCAGATTTATTGCTATCTCTAATTCATTAATTGACATCAAGAAATCTAATATTGATATCAATAAACAGCAAAGATTTCTTGATGTCAAGAAATGAGTCATTGATATCCATAATGGGAATCATTGATATCAAGAAATACCTAATCAATATACTTAAAATCATAAGTCAAACAACTTGACTTTGACCCGCCTTTAATTTAAAGGCAGGCCATGGACATGATGTAATATGTACTTCTACTGTCACCATCATGTCTTGGGAATTCTTGATAAATATCAAGATTTCAAGAAACCTTGTTCACAAATAACAGGATGCTCCCTCTTAATCCCGTGAGAGTGATACACTTATTGGACATCACTGATTTATAGCTGCCGATGAGTGAAAACCTCCTTTATTTTTATTCTTATTCTACTATTAGTTTCAATTCTCTTTTTTCTTTTTCTTTGTGTTAATTTATTTCAATTAGGTAGAACTTGGTGTTCATTTTCTCTGTCAGGATTTGAATTGAATTCAATTACCACCAGCCAAAATGGCTGAAAATTATTACCTTCTGTCCAGTGGTGAGAAGGACAATATCCTAAAATTTGTTCATAAATCAATCCTGTTGGGCAAAAGTTGTTGGAACATAGAGGACATAGACAATACTATTGTTCTTGCCAGTCTCCAATGGCTCACCTACGATGCTGTCCAAGGAACGTGCCACGATCGTGGAATGTGCAGCATTTCTATACAAGTTTGGCAGAAAATTTTGCTGGCCAATAGGACATATTCATATGTAACTGCAATCCTGCGCACTTTCTGTGTTGCCCGGGCAAAAGACTCATGCTTCCACCATGATCAGGGCAGATTTGTATTATATACTACAGAAACATCCATAAATAACACCTTTTCAACCAAAAGAGAGCCCATTTCTAATCTATTTAGGCATCCTTTATGTTTCAAATATATGTTAATACATATCTGTGTTTGTGTTGTTCATTTTATTGGGAAAGTACTTTTGACCATGCTAAATACATAGATCTGCCCTGATGCAGGTGGCTCCCCCTTTTGCTTGATAGGTGTTAGAGTAGGACCGCATTTATATATGAATACATCCTATTGGAAGTCTGCTTCCCAGTGTACCACGGAGCATTCGATGTGGACTACTATTTTGTACTTATTGGTATCAATAAATCAAATTTTTGACATCAAGAATTAATTTCTTGATCTCAATGAATGAATTTCTTGATATCTAGAAATAGTTGGGAATTCTTGATATCGACAAATTGAATTATTGATATCAATAAATCGATTTATTGATATGAAGAAATACTATATTGTAAAAAGGTGCTCCATAGATATCAAAAAATGAATTTTTGATATCCAAAATTGAATTCTTGATATCTGAACTAGAGTTTTGGATATCCAAATTTGATTCTTTTATATGAAAATATATGTATTTTGACTCCCAAAATAACAATTAAATGTTATAATAATAATGATGATATATAAAGTTAGTACATATGCTCCTTGCAATTGCCAGCTTGCAAATGGGAGCTTTTTCTCAGAGTATTTGGGTCATTGAATGTCGTACACTCTAAGTGCTTGCACTGATAATTTTCAACCTAGATTATGACTTTTGCTGAATCTCCTGTCCCAAATATTTCAAGAGTCACTGGTTATTATGCGTTGATATTAGCATTACAGAACCATGTCACCTGTCCTGGAAGCTAAGTTGCTTGGTGTGTACATGGGTTAGTAGAGGGAGCTATGTAAATAGCCCTAATAGGGTGTTGTCTATGCATATATTTGTCAGTCTGTCCATCCCTCCAAGAAGAAGGTTGGATGACAACAAACAGTATCTTAGGGATTAGCAAATGAACTGTATAGCCTTTGAAACTGTATCAATTTTGTTTTGAAAAAGGCAAGGCATTTATGGTTTTTTGTTTTTTTCACCATAGATAAAAATCCAAAGTAACTTTGCTCAATTTCCAAGCAATATCACCAGCCCAAAATGTCAGAAAAGATGATGTAGTGGTGCCTGCTATTTAAAACTGTGCCAACTGTCAGCAGAAGTGGTCTCGTACTGCAGGTGGTTTTAAAATAAGGGTAAATTATCAAACAAATAGACTTCAGCGTCATGAAACCACAGTTCTAAAATGGTATGGTTTTAAAGAGAGGTGGTCTTAAGAGCAAGTAGCACTGTAGTAAATTGATCACTAATTGAGTAAAACTTTTTAAAATTTGCCATAGCACTGCATCATCTGTATTAATTTTCTAGCTATATATAGTGTGTCATTCTACTTTTTTATCATCAAGACTTAAGATATTTGTTAAAATTTTCTGAGATTTGTACTATCGCTTACACACACACACACACACACACACACACACACACACACACACACACACACACACACACACACACACACACACACACACACACACACACACACATTTAGGATCATTTGTATTTGCAAGAATTAATTACATGTATTAGTTCTTTTGATCAAGTGTTTGTGGATATACATGTACTGTACTGATAAGTTTATCAGTTTTGACATGATAAAGTATATTATTGTTACTGGGATTGGCCCTCAGTGAAGTTTGCAAATGCACCAACCTATACAGTCATGTTAATATGACAGACACTAATTAAATTCTGAAAAATACATCCATCAATTTTTAAACCTTTTATGTGTACTTGATCATATCTATATACTTGAATGGTAAAATTAAGTACTTTTTTGACCCAGATACATTTCTATTGATGTACCTTTTTCTATGTTGTCTGTTTCTGTGAAAACATGCAGTCTTGAATTTGTAATGGATCTTGTATATATTCTGCTGTGTAGGAATCCCAATGTGATCATACTGACCACTTCCAATGTAACAGGAGCTATTGACTTGGCTTTCGTGGATCGTGCAGATATCAAGCAGTACATTGGCATGCCTTCGCCACCTGCAATCTTCCAAATTTACTCCTCCTGCATTGAAGAGCTCAGAAGAGTAAGTTTGTTTTGGTATATAGTTAGGCCTTGCAGTAATTTTTTTTCTTGCAGTAATGTTGTCATGAACTAGGAAAGTCAGGTCCATATATGCAAAATATGAATGCACAAAATCTCAATATATTTCTGACAGTGTCAAAGTGGTCACTACTTTCTGAATCCTTCCATTGCCTCTATGACCAGTGTCTACATTCACTGTTGTAATGTGAACCAAGCTTAAAGTTATTAATCTTTATCTCACTGTACAACCTTTTTAGGTGGCACAAACAAAGCTAGGCACTTAGAGGAGTGCTGTCTTCAACCTGCATTCCTGTTTTGGTTTTTATTTTTAGACCCATAAAACTATATATATTCTTGTTGCTTAGGATCCCTAGATTATATTTACACCAAGAAAAATCTTAAAAATTAATTTTTTTGGGCAGAATATGGACGTTTTATGAAAGGGTTCGATTTGGAGATTTTTCTCAGGATTCTCGAAAAATATAGTACTTAAAAACTAAAAAATTTGCAAAATGAAACTTCATAAACATGCCCAGGACTGGTTCCTTGTGTTTCGGAATATGTTTTTTTAGGCAGTTTTATGCCCCTTAAACATGAAGAAGTGTTCATCTTCCCGAGCATCATAATTAATATTCGATCACAATTTATCTATTGCGTTTATGGAAAAAGTGAAGGAACCAAACCTGGACATGATTACAAATTTTCGAGTTTTCAAGTACTATATTTTTCAAGAATCCCGAGATTTGTAAAATGTCTATATTTCGCCCAAAAAAGGATTTAAAAAAATTTTCTTGGTGTATATATAATGTAAAGATCCCAAGCAACAAGAATTTATATAGTTTTATGGGTCTAAAAATAAAACCAAAACAGGAGAGCGGGTTGAAGACAACACTCCTCTAAGTGCCTAGCTTTGTTTGTGCCACCTTAAAGCAGTCTTTGTTCAGGCATTTCATTGGCACTTTTATCCACAAAAATATTTTGATTAATTTGGAAACAGCACAATGTTAAATGGGTAACATGGTATCGTCTGTCTTTACATGTACTCGTATATATTTACTGGTATCACATTAACATGCAGGGTTCTCCCCAGAAAATTCTTAGAGAGTAAGGGGATTGCTGAATGTCGCAAAAATTGTAGAATTAAAGCGCCAACCATGTTTTCATTATCATTGAGGGACCAATTTAAAAACCATGTCTTTTTGTTGTGAAGCCCTAGAATTATATGGCTGTTGGGAAAACCTGATAGTGTGACCAGGTTAAAAGATACTGTAAAGGCACAAATTTTCCCGAGCATTTAATTTCCGAATCCATTACAATAAAAAAATTCCCAGTTTTTATTTTCCCATACAGCAAATCAAACATGCAAGACCTGGTTCAGTTGTACTTCTGTACACTGCATGCCACAGAAATTTACCGGTTTTTATTTTCCCGACTGGTACCACTCGGGAAATTTTGTGAAAATTAATACCTCGGGAAAATTTGTGCCTTTACTGTAGTTTCTAGAAGTAGGGTAACTCTGCTCGGTCCATTTTATTAACTCTGCAGGAGATCAGTTTTTTCTCTTAGAGGAAAATGGTTGAAAATTTTCTTTGTAACTGCTTGATTGACTGCTTCAAAATTCCATAGGAAAACTTATTGTTGCCCCGAGACGTTAATTTGCTCAACATTTGGTACTGCAATTTTTTCCATTTATGCAGTGATTTTTTTGCGTGTAATTTTTGACTTGTTCTCCCATCCCAAACTGCTTGCTGCATTCTCTTCAAACTTGGAATAAATCAAGCTTTGCTCTATTGTCACCAAAGTTGTTCACTCAGTGGGAGGGCTGGTATTTGCTGACTTTTAATATATTTGTGAAATTATATGCTGTTCAGCATGAGTACATGTACATGTTTGCATACAGTTAAGCCCATCTAAAACTTAACCGCCAAATGCATTTTTTGTGTTGCAAAGTGTTGTACTGGGGTTTGTAAAGGTTGTAAAAGGTTTGCAAAAGGTTGACAAAGGGTTTGTAAAAGGTTGACAAAGGGTTTCAAATGGTTGAAATGGTTGCAAAGCATTTCAAACCATTTCAATCCTTTAATGAATAAGGTTGAGAAACTATGTGAAATGGTTGTTCACCATTAGAGAAAGGTTTAAAGGGTTTTAATGCATTAAGAGGAATTGGTTTGGAAAGTGTTAGAAATGGGTTTGAAGAAGGTTTGCCTTTCCAGCTTTCCATAGTGTGCTGTTGGTGAGTTCTGGAAATTAGCACTTTTAGGGCAAAAAATTAGTTTGAAAATTGTGATTTCCAACTTGGACCATTTGGTGATCATTTCTTTTGGTATTTTTAATGTTAATATGTAAAAAATCTAGCATTTATTGTTTAATTTGAGTTGAAAAATAATTTTAAATACGGCAATGCTGATTGCCTGAGCTGACCTACAATGTGCACAATGTTAATAAGTCTACAAATTGATATGCCAGAGATGATGAACATGTTTTCTGCAGGGACTGTCATGTCATGTAAATGCATAACAGTGTTTTATCAGTCCTTTCTCAAGGGAGATTGGGTTTTGCAGGTGAAAGTGGCATTAGGGGTACAGAGTGCACATCAAAAAGTCATATTTTACAACAGGGTTTCTGTTAACCCCCAAATGGGGGGTATATTACCCTTTAAAATCATGAAATACCCCCTCAGCAAAATTCAAAGGGTCCCAACATCCTTTATTTTCTTTGTTAATTTGCAAAATATAGGGAAAATTTGATTCTGAGTATTTCAGGTTGGGACCCTCTGAAAAAAATCCTAACGGAAACACTGTTATAATACATGTATAATATAAAAGTGCATATTTCAATATATTAGGTCCTTTTTAAGAGATAATGCAGCACCTTGTAATGTTAGAATGGCGAGGGAGTGCTGCATGTTTACACCAGTGTGCTAATCATGCTATCATTGATCCTTTTTTTAGGTAGGCTCAGTAATGGAAGTCTCAGTAACCTTTTATTATATGTCCATGGGTTTCATGTACATACCTGTCAATATCCCAGCCAAGAAATATGGAGATTTTACTTTTAACAAAGAATAAAGAGATAATAAATGGAATTTTTATTGGGGAAGAATGTCCAAAATTGGCCAAAATTGCACTAAGAAGTCTAAAAATGAGGGCCAAAAAGTCAGCGACCCCCTAACAAATGGGAGAGAGTTAACAGGTATGCATGTAGCAGTTGTTTGTAGTTGAACTTTCATGTTTGTCAAATATTACATGTTACTTAATGGTAGACTGGCATCATCAGCCCAGCAGAGCAGCTCTTGGACCTGAAGACTCTAGAGTTGATGAGCTTTGTAGACAATAATGCGACAAGGCACAGCCTGGTTCTTCGAGATATTGCTTCGTAAGTATCAGCTTTCCTTGACCTTTCAGTATTTAAAAAAATCGTAACTTTGCGTTAGCAATTTTGTTCCCTTATGACATTATGAAACATTTGTTTTCCCCAAAAATTAAAGGAAAATACAAGGCAAAAGCCCAGCAGCAAAATAGCAAGTTGGAAAATAGTCCCATTGGTTTTGCCATCAGAGTGGCTCATCAGGGACTGGACATAACTACATCCAGTTAGGTCTGCTTATATACTATAGTGTCAACAAAATGTGTTGCTAATGTGCTATGGTGACATCAGTCGCTGGTCAGTTAAAATCACTGGCCTTGGGAGTCATGCCACCTGTCTTATGACATACTGGTCAGCTGTGTGTAATTTATGCATGCCGGATTGTCATGCTCCTTGATGCGAAGGACATTATTGATACTTAGTGGGACATCCCAATGGAGTCTGGGGATCTCCTCTCAGAGCAAGATAAGTTATCCATGCATGTGGTAGAGGGAATTTTAAAACAAAGTGTTTTCTTTATGGAATCCTTGTCAGAGGTCCCTTGTTCTTGGAAGGCAGAAGGACAGTAAAGGGTGATTTTATGTCCTCAGTACTGTTTGACATTTTGTTGTAGCTGTTATGAGATGATAAAAAGGAGTCCTTGATCTCATTATATTTTGTATTTCTTGTGTGTATGGGGGGAACGAGCATAGAACCACAAAAAAATTGGCATTACACGAAGCAAATACACTCAATTTTCCACGACAATGAGACCATGTGGTTCCATGGTGGAAAGCTGGTAAATCAAATGCCCTCTGTAACCTAAGTGTTTGAGTTTTTTTCATCCTAGGCGGGATGTGAATGCATTATGTGATTTATATTTTCAAATCTAGATTAAAAAAATGTTGTCCTGTAAAGGGCTGGTGGAATGAATTAACCCTTTCTGACTCAAATTGCCTAAAAGTGACCAGATTGTATTTATTGTCTGCCTCCTCAAATATTTTAACTTAAATTTCCCATCAGTAGAAAACATCTTTAATGACAATTGTTGATAAAATCTATTAAGAGAGGTTGCCCCACATAGTCAGCTTTCCTTGGCAATGGTTGGATGCATTACATGCCAAGGAAAGCTGCTGACTCTGTCCCAGTCTAATTAGGAAAGGGTTAAATTCTGGCACTGCCATCTAAGTTTGTCATCCAAAGGGGATTAACCCTTTCCCCCTGGAATTGACCCTTGAGTCAACAACTTTCCTTGGCATGAGTTGGGTATTAAGTGCCCAATTCATGCCAAGGAAAGTTGTTGACCTGGGGCATGTGATCTTGATAGGGCTCATCTACAATCCTCAGTCAAAATTGTTTTTCATTGCTGTTGAAATTAGTTGAAAACACTGAAGCAGATGACATTTGACCACTAGTCGCTTTAGGCCAGTTTAAGGGGGAAAGGGTTAAATTCTGCCATCTAAATTGTCATCCAAAGGGAATTAATGACACTGATACAAGTCTTGTGCTGGTTCCCCGCTGATGATATGGTTTTATGTAAAGGCTAATGAAGCCTAAAACTTTGTTAAAAAATTTCAAATTTTATGAATACAAAATAAATTGTTATAGTGATATATACCGGTAACTACTCTAACAGTTTTTCGGTGAGTTGTACATAATGAGACTTTGCTTTTTGATTAGTGGACTTTCTGGTGTTTAGATGGTACTTGGGCTGACAGACTTTGGTTTCTTAAGTTTCTTCATATCAAATCTGATAAAAAGTAAAGGTCACAAGAAGTGTTTCTTTCACACTCAGAATGAACTCAAAACAAGTTATATCAACAGAAGTTTAACTGGGATCATTGGAATGGAATCTGTGAATTGTTGTATGTCACTGGCACTGAAGGGCACAAGAGAAGTTAAGTTTTCTTGATTTTATTGCAGAAAAAGTGAAGGTCTGAGTGGAAGAACTCTGAGGAAGCTGCCATTTTTAGCCCATGCCATGTTCATTCAGGTAAATTAAAAAAGGAAGCAAATACACGTACACTTACATGTATATGTACATGTATATGTATTTATTACACGCCCTCATGCTATCGGGCAGAAAATAAAGCTAAGACCACAAAAGGTTGTTCCTTCCTTCCTTCCTTCCTTCCTTCCTTCCTTCCTTCCTTCCTTCCTTGAGATGAGAAAAAATACTCCTAAAAGCATCTGTGTAACAACCTCTTTGCTCTCAACAAAATATCCAGAATCTCCAAAGCCATGTTAGTACTGTTCATGTTGAGCAGATCTGTCAGGTGTAAACAACTAGGTGTCTCTATCACGATGCTGTAGGCTGCATAAGAAGCATTGTGCTTGGAGATATCTGGGTCATCCCAGTGATTTGCTCAAGCCTGCAGTGGCAGACTTCTGTCGTTTCTTTTTTTTCTTGTAATCTACATACATGCAATGAGACCTGCTCTTCAAAAGTACTCTTGTATCTGATAAGTTCTTGCATTTGTATGGATTTTTCCTGGCTTCTTTTTTTCCATGTGATGTAATAAAAAACAAAACAAAACAAAGACAGTAATGTTATACATGTAGTTGTTTTCCCTTGGATCATAATATTGTGTATTTATACGGATACATGAATATGGGATATTTGGAGTAATATCAGATTAGTAAGTATGCTTACCTCTGGACCACCTTGCCAATACCTCTGTGTCTGGGCATTACGCCCAAGAAATCGAGTTGAATTGCTTACTCACTTCATCCTGAAAACCTGATGGTCCTGTGGTGCCATCTCTTGGTCCATGTGGAACTGATGGTGACGTCGTGCACATGCACCTCGTATCATCCTTCCTGTTTTGGAAATTGGTCAGTTGACATCAGCTGTAAGAGGAAGCAAGGTTGGTCGCGTGGGTTTCTCTGGTGGTCGAGAGGTAAATGCACTTACTAATACTGAAATTACTCCAAATATCCCATATTAGTTATGTAACGTTACCTCTGGACCACCATCGCCGATATACAAACGTACTGGCGGTGGGGCAATTGTCACTGGTACACTGACCTCTGTAGACCAGTAGGACCGGCAGCTCGGGGGAACCATTGGTCCGTGTGAAGAGGCGACGTCTGTCGGGAAAACCTCAGAGCTAAGTGGAGATGAGGCCTCTGACAGCAAAATCTGGCCTAAATCAGAAACCCTCCTTACCGACCCGCATGGGACCACACCGAACCCTTCGGTGCTCACCCGCCAACATGACAACTGTCCACCTCATGGGTAGATGTTATCGGTTTCAGCTCCATAGAGCCAGGAGATCTAACAGGCTCTAGTCACAAAACTGGCCGATGCCAGGGGGCGGTATATGATTCCGTGGGCAGTGATTCTGGAGTCGAACCAGCAACAGGCTGGGGCGTCAGGACAAACTGCCTGATACTGTTCGAGATTAGGTCTACTTGGCATGAAGCCCTAAAAGGCCCACTAAGAAATGCACCAACCTATAGGCCTGCATCGGATTCAACCATGAGCGTGCCATACGCTGGAACATGGTGACAGCTCTGATGGGATCCGGAAGGCATAAGGAACATGTATTGGAACCTAAGCAAAGAAGCCAGTTATGTCCGCAAAGACATACATGCCATCCTCAAGCACTATCATGTCACGCAAGTAGTGCTTGGTTGAAAGTCGTGGCGATTGCAATCGGCAGGTCAGCAGAATGTCGGCAACGGCAATGTTCTGAAGGGCACACCAGGAGGCACTGAAGGCTCACACCTTGTGAGCTCTGGCAGCAACAAGCTGTAAGGCCACCCGGCGTTTCTAGTGAGGTCTGACAGGCCTTAAGGATTGTCTGTTTAACCCATGTTTCTGCAAACTTGCTCCTTTTGCAGGTTACTCAGTGGTAGAAGGAGGGCGGACCTCCGTCCTCCAAGTCCGTCCATGCAAGAAAGGTACCAGCAAAGAGCTCTTACTGGACACAGGGCTCTCTCCTTGAGAAGAACAGCCGTGTCCATCGCACAGAGGGTAAAATCCTTGAAGGCCGTAGCTGGATCTCGAGCCACTTGGTTCTTTGCAAGGAAGCCCAAGTGAGGCCTCAGGGCCACCTGGGAGTGGTCAGGTGACCATTGGAGTTGGTCACAAGCTAGAATGTGGATCTCGCTTCTCCTAGCCCCCATAGAAAGTGTTAATAGAAAACAAGTTTTCCATGTCCAGTACTTGAGGGAAACCCTCTTGGGGTCCTCAAGACACTCAAAGGGCCACTTCTTCAGCATGACTAAAACCAGCAGTAGGTTCTACCTGGGCAGGACCTGTTGCGTCGCTGGCCTGTTGGTGTAGAAGGACGCAATGAGCGCAGACAGATAAGGATTGCTACTGATGCACAAGTCTAAGATGTTGGCAAGTGTTTAGGAGATAGCTGATCAAAACCCCTCCACTGTTCTCAAGTTCTTGCTTGAGACTCCCAACTGACATAACAGGAAGTTGGCAATGTCCGTGATACTCAAAGCGTAAGGGTGAATTCACCTACTGGCACCAGTCGAAAAATACCTTCCATCAAGCCCAGTAAACAACTAGAGAAGAAGATCAAAGCCCCCCCCCCCCTCCCCCCCCCCTTGGCAATTCTATCTGAGAATGACTCCGAGAAGCCTCTGTTGCAGATGTGCTGTGAGATAGCCGACAAGTACGGAGGTTAAGCAATTGAGGGTTCTGATGTAACACGCTCATTCATGGCTGAACCTGAATATTCGGCCATGCTGGTAATGGTAGAGGAGGCTCAATGCTCAGTTCCAGTAGGTCTACCGCAAAGGCATACGCCCACAAGTTGCTCCAGTCCATGGCTAGAGCATCCACTGCTAGGGATTGGGGGTCTGGATTAGGCGAGATGCAAACCGGCAGTTTTCTGTTCTGGCGAGTCGCAAACAGATCCACATGTGGAGTCCCCCCAACATGCCCACATGGCCTGGATGACCCTGGGGTGGAGTGACTACTCTGTCCATACTGGCTGACCTGTCCTCGAGAGTTGATCGACCAGGACATTTGCATGTCCCCTGACGTGCCTCGCCATCTCTGTAAGCTTCCAGGACCGACTCCCTCCTTGCCTTTTGCGGTAGGCTACTGGTCCTGTTGTCACACATTATGAGGACATGTTTGTGCTCCACCACGTCTCGGAAGTGGAGGATGGCCAAGTGTATCGCCTCCAGTTCCAACCAGTTTATGTGGTGAGCTGCAAATGACGCCGGCTAGGGGTCTGACACTGCATGACCTTCCACATGGGCACCACACCCAGACTGAGAAGAGTCTGTGTAAATTGTGAGCTGGGCCTGAAAAGGGTCCAGCGTCTGACCTGTCATGATGTTCTCCATGATGGTCCACCACTGAAGGTGCAGCTGATTCTCGATGAGAATCGGCACCTGGGTGCGATAGCCCTGGTCTCTTGCCATCTGCCCCACAGCCTGAGCTGCAGGGGACAATGGTCGAGCCGGCCTAACAGGACCTGGGATTCTATTGAGGACATAGAGCCCAGCAGGGCGAGCCATTGTTGCGCCGAGCGGACCTTACCAGTCAGAAACAGCCTGAGCAGAGACTGCAGTCTGTCGCACCTGTCCTCCGAAGGACAACAGATGTAGGCTACCAGATCGAACTGGGTGCTGAAGAAGATGAAGATCTGGTCTGGCTGAAGACAGGACTTGGGGAGGGTCACTATCAGGCCCAAGCGGTGGCAGAAGACCAGAACGGTCTGTGTGTGATGCTGGGAATCTAGGCGTCGAAGCCCAGGGATAAGCCAATTGTTTAGGTACACATGAATGCTAACAGCTGAGTGGTGAAGATAAGCAGCAACGGTCTGTGTGAACCTGGTAAACACCAGCAGTGCTGTGGCGAGACTGAACAGAAGCGCCCTGAGCTGGTATATTTGGCCTGCAAATGCGAACCATAGATACTTCCGTGAAGTCTCCGCGATTGGCACTAGAAGAGTGCACTCTTAGATCCAGGGACTTCATCCACTCCTGGGGCTGTAAGGCTGCTGCCACTGACTGGGGTGTCTACATCCGAAAGGACGGGACATCAGATAGGTGTTGAGTGACAACAGGTTTATGCGCCATCCTTCGTCTAGCTTGGGGACCAGGAAGAGTAGGTTGTAGAAGCCGGGAGAACCTTGGTCCTCTAAGGGTTTTATGGCGCGCTTGCTCCGAAGCGTCTAAACCGCCTCTAGAAATGCTGATGCTTTGGGTTCTGAGGTAGGGTGGAATGAACCACCATGGTTCTCGGCTTAACGGAGGGCTGTCTTTGCCGAATGCCAGTGTGTAGCCATATCTCAGGATCTCTAGGACGAACAAATCGTCACGGATAGACTCCCATTGCGCGCGATATGCAGAGAGGCAGCCATTGGCCGGGTGATGCGCGGAGCCTAACAAGGTGGCAGTTGGCAGTCCTGCGATGTCTTCAGGTACTGAGGGTCAGGAATGCCGCGGCTATCTTGACTTCTTCCCTCTATGGAAAGGCTTGCCCTTACCGTATAGCTGTCCGCCCTTCCAGGTCATCGCGCCACGAGGGAGCATGAGTTGACGGATGGGTAGATGTGGTTTGGGAAGCACTGGGACTGGAGGGACCATACTTGGTCACCAACCAGACTCCGCATGAGTGCTTCAACATAATTAAAGGCTGTCAGCGGAGCAGGAGTCTTGTCCATGGGAGCGAAAGGCTGTTCCACAGCCCTTATGGTCACTGATGTGCTCTGCCTTTCAGAGCGTGAGGGGCGTGGCGGCGGACACATTGTTACCATGCCTGGCACTGGGGTAGCAAGGACTTAAGTGAAAGTCACCACAGCCTCAAATGCTGCCTCCGCCTGCTCAACCCACAAGGAACCTAGGAGGGGAGGTCCCGCTGGACCATGTGCAGTGGTTCCGGAGACCGCCGACAAGATGTCTGTTGGGCAGATGGATCCTGCTGGGTCTCCGGGAGACTAGTTTCAAGTGCCACAGCTGCTGCTGACTGAGAAATCTGCTGCCAGGAGGGGTGACGGAGAAAGTTTAAGTGCCAAGAGGAAACCGACTCAAGGCGAAAGTAGCAAGCTGCTCTGCTGACAGAGTCTGCCCCGACTTAGCTGCCTTAACTTAGCGATGGCGGCAGCAGAGGAAGACAAAGTCTCTGACTGCAAAGGCCAACACTGCTGGAAACATGCTCCCCCTTGTTCTCTGGATGTCCTGGACTTGTGATCCGAGAACCCAGATCCGAGCGCTTGGCCTGGCCGAGGTTCGGAAATACCCGGATGGAAAACCTGAAGGTCGATTGATCTCCAATCTCGACTCGTAACAGGGGCCAGAACCGCTGCCGACTGAGAAATCTGCTGGCAGGAGGGGCCCTGAGAGTCCTGGTGCTGAGAGGGAGTGGACACAAGGCAGGAGCAGCGAGCGGCTCCGCCAACATGGTCTGCCCAGCGTCAGCTTCAGTGATGTTGGGAGCAGAGGAAGACAGAGTCTCTAACCGCAAAAGCTGAGACTGCTGGTGGGGGAGCTAAAGGTGTCACCCGAGCCACCACAAGCCCTAACACCACAGGGGCCAAAGGCCCACTAACAGCTGAAAGTGCCCCTCAGATCAGAATGTACGTCTTCCTTCCATCTCCACTGCCTTGGATTACAATCCGAGGGGCTGGTTTGCCGGACCCGACGGACTTATGGTCCAAGCACTCGACCATAAGTAACTGGCCTATGTTCCAGAATAGTAGCCTGAAGGCCTCCATGTTGGAGACTAGTAACAGGCCTCAGCCGCTGCCAACTGAGAAATCTGCTGGTGGGAGGGGCCGCAAGAGTCTTAGTGCCAAGAGAAACTTGGCTACGGTAATGGCAGGGGTGGAGGAAGACTAGAGTCTCTGACTGCAAAGCCGACACTGCTAATGGGGGATCCGAAGGTGTCACCCAGGCCTTCGCAGGTGTTAATACATGTAGGGGAGCCTGCAATGCGAGTGTTTGAGGCAAACTCCACCAGCTGCCCCAACTCACTAGTCTCCTTCCACATGCAACTAAATATTGACTTCAGCTCAATGAGGCCAGCCATTCTAAATCAGTTAAAAAAAGCATGTATACAGTTACTGAGCTTGCCTGCTCTAAACTGGGATTCCCTAATTAAACAGATCTGGTGTACTTTTGGTTACGAAGAGTTAGCCAGCAGCAGTATTACTTCTATCAGTAATAAAACTATTTAGACTTTTGAGCAGACTGTCAATGACAAATACATGTATATTAACTGTGGGTCCAATTACTTACACAGAACTGGTCACAATTTTGACAATCAAGGAAGTGATCTAGGAACCCACAAGATTTCAAACAAGAATTAGTGATTGAAAATTACATTACAACAAACTCCCTGTGATAAATGATGCGAATTCACTAATGCCTTCATTGTCGGGCATTTCTGCCCAGCTGACCCGAGCACACCTGAGGTTCTGATACAAAGCAAGACCCGAATGTTGTCTGTTAGCTTAGTATTTTATATTGTATAGAAAATATTTATTCTCTGAGGTGATCCATCGTTCACCTAACATTGTGAATATGGACTCTTTCATTTTTCTTTGTTGTATTTTACTGTTTTATCTGGCACATGTCCACGTCTAATGGACTATATGCTAATAAAAACGTGAAACTAACAAGGAAGTCCTATGGGAATAACCATCACCCACCAATATGAGCTCTTTCCTGATTTTAGTTTCTAAATATAACATGTGTTTATCTGAATGTCCCATATATGATGAAGGGTTTATCACCCAATCCAAGCAATGTCACGAACAGGCCCTTGTTCACATGTACAGACACTCCTGAAGTCATGCTCCCTTGATGTGACCTCCGGCCTACTGGTGATACTGTGCAAGATTGGGTAATGACTCATTACTAACCTGTACGTAATAGCACTTGTTGGTCATAGATAAAGGACAAGTTCTTGCCACCATATTACATTCCCCTGATATCACAGATGTGTGCGGACCTATTCCCAGTGAATGGATGGAAACTGCTGCAAATCAAATTGCGAAACTCATTCTTTCCTGGCAAAAGTCATCATCGAAAAAGAAAAAGTAGCTGTGTCCTTTGGCATTATTTGAGGGTTTATAAGATGGTGTGATGGCCTCAACAGCAGAGGAAACTGTATCAGATTTTACTTTGACCTCTTTGAATGGAATAAACTCATCAGGACCTGAGCATAAATCAACAGGGAACCAATTTGTACTTGTGCAGGTAACTTCCAGTCATCACGGGGTGCATGTGTGTTGTTATGGTATGAAGAAAAGGGTGTGGTTTGTCTGTGGGGTGGTTGCCAAGGGCTGTAAATTCAAAAACTACTCTCGAAAAAGTGTACTTTCCAAGTAAGGAAAGGTCACACCCTGTGCTAAGTCAGTTTGCATTGGTCTCCAGTCTTTGAAAGTCCAGTTTAATTGGTGTATCTGAAAGCTATGCATGCACAGGCAAAAACTCACTGAAATATTTTTCAGGGAGAAATTTTGCAATTTTCTACATGCTAATAACCAGATTTGTTTACAGCTACATGTACTCATATCATAGCTATTAAAATAATACCTTAGTGGTAGACTGAGTAAAGAAGCACCCATAAAGCTTAACACATTCAATATTTCTCAACACTGTAGCCTAATTAGCGGATCCAATGGGTACCACCAGAGAATATGTTGCCAGTTCCATTGACAAGAGCCATCTTAAACGACAGTGCAGAAATGTCTAGTGTAGAGATATCGCTGTCCATGGAGACAGCCTGGACACTTGATTGGATTGCATCACCTTGTGCTCTTAGCCATTTTGCAACTGAATGGTCCATAGACTGAGCATATCTTATAGTTCTCTGTCTGTCTGTTTGCCATCAGTCAACCATTTTCATTGTCTGTGCCTTAAAAAAGGCAGGATTCTGCATAAAGTTTAACTTTGTGGAGACATACACTAGGAGCTCAGAAAATGTCTTAATGGAAAGTTTGAGTGCAAATAAGGGCTCCTAGTGATACCTACAGTGGGTCTCTGCTAACTCCATTCAATTGGAAAAGGCTTGGTGAAAGTTAGTTGAGTCCGCTTGACTTTTCTCATGGTCATCAGTCTGTCGTCATTTGTCTGTCTATCCAAATTTTTTTTTTTCAAAATTTTGACTTCTGCAGTACCATCAGTTGGATTCTCATCAAAATCGGTGGGAAAGTGTGTGCCTGACTCTACTTATAGTTCCAGATATGCAGGATGGTTCATGTTAATGCTGCTATATCACATTTGTGGTGAAAGTAGAAATCTTAGAAAGGGCTGTCTGTTTAGACTACACTGCTTTGGTGTTTGTGTGTGAAGGTTATGGGATTTACAGCATGTGTTTGGACAACATAATAATTTAATTATTTCTATAATGTCAGTATCTAATCAAGAAGGCTACTATAAAATTTGCATTTGGTCCACTGAAATGCTCATAAATGTCATGTCCCTATGAAAGCAAAATTTTCAAAAATCAATCATAGACATATTAAAAGCACATTTTTACATTAACATGACCTTTAAAAGTCACATTATAATGGAAACTAGTTGTGATGGTCAAAAACTAAATATAAAACTGCTTTCTAAAAGTGTGTCTTCAGACCACATTTAAAACCGCTTTGGCTACACTATAGTGCCATCCTTTATGGTAAGCAGTTAACCATTCACTGAACTGGGGCAGCTTTGCTAAAACATCTGACACCAAAAGTTTTAAGTCTGGTACGTGGAACTTGAAGCAGTAACTTGTCCTCAGAAAGGAGGGAGCGGGATGGCACATACGGTTGTAGTAGTGAAGCAATATATTCTCGTGCTTTACTGTGCAGGGATTTGTAGGTTAAAACCAGTATTTTAAATTAAATCCAGTATCTTACAGGCAGCCAGTGCAGTTGAGCTAGAACCGGTGTAATATGATAATGCCACTTGGGTCCAGTGAGAACACATGTAGCCACATTCTGGACTCTTAAAGTTTTTGGAGAAGGCAATCTGATATGCCAAACAGCAGAGCATTGCAATAGTCAAATCATGATGTCACAAAGGCATGCACTAGCATTTCAGCTGATCGCACAACCTCTAATACGGCAGAATTTCATAGTTAATGTTACACTTGCCTGCACATTGCATTCACATGCTTCTCCATGGAAAATGTGGAGTCAAAGGTCAGTCCAAGGTTTTGAGTACCACAGCTTGGGTATGATACTGCTGTTTCCAATCCGGAGTGATACTTCAAGTTTTGACAGATGATAGTTCATAGTGATAGTGATGATTTCTCTTTTGTCATCATTTAGACATAGAAAATTTGTTTTAACCAAGCTTGTATGATCGTGTTGGCGTGTTCTAGTGTCAATTGTGTCCTGAAGTGACTGCTCTGAGGTGGGTTCAAAGGCAATGTAGATTTGGGTGTCATCTGCATACATGTGGAATTGCATGCCAAGTTCTTCTGGTAGTTTGCCTAGGGGCCAGGTTTATATACTGAAGAAGAGCAGTGCTAATACTGAACCTTGCGGTACTCCAAACTTCAGGTTTTGTTTCTCTGAAACAGTATCCTTGATATTGACAACTTGGTACCTCTCACTAAGGTAGGGAGCACAGCCACTCAATGGCGTTGTAATTATTGACACCAATGTTACCTTTCAGGGTTCTAGATAAAGTTTCATGGTTGGTGGTGTCAAAGGTGACTGGTAAATCTACAAGCACGAGTATAGCTCCACCATGAGTGTCTACAGCATGGAGTAGGTTATTCTGAACCTGCAACAAAGCTGTTTCAGTGCTGTGGCCAGCCAGGCTTGTATGCAGATTGCAGCGTTTCATACAGGCTTGTATGCAGATTGCAACGTTTCATATCTTATTTTGACCCTCTGTTGCTAATAGTATAGACCCATATCTTTTACATGCATTGCGAAACAGGCCAAGCCTGTATCAAGCACCCTCCATGGCACAGATGTTGGTGTATACTTTCCTACCTATTTTTTGAGTGAGGAAATGGAAGGACTCAGAGGAAACCACCTTGCAATGTCAGAGCGGTAGGAACTCTTTCTACTTGCTTCCCTGGCAGTGAATCGAACCTGAGCTGCGGAGGTGAAAGGCTAGTGTGTTGCAGCTCTGCCAACCATGCATCCCTATATTAGTTTTCTATTTACTTTCATGATCTTGAAGGCATCTTCAATGATTGGCCTCATGATGAAACTTTCATCTTTATTTCGTTTGTGTCTTGTGTTTGTGATTCCTGATTTTTAACAATTTTTTTCAGTTCGTGTACTTATCAGTAAATGCACCTTTTGTATTGCTTACTATGGAAGTCAGTGGGCATTCGAATGGTAATTCACATTTTTGACTTCTCTGAAGAAACTGTCTGTCAAATTCTTCAAACTTGGTGGCAATGTACCTTGGGTGGGTCTCTACCAAATTTGTTCAAATGGTCACGCTCTGCTAATTTTTGGATTTTTCATTATTTTTTTTTCAAAAATCTTTAAAAAAGATTTAATAAGAAAGTTTAACATGGGAATTTCTTGTAATGGTTATAACTTAAATAATTTTGGCCAGATTTGTGCCGAACTTTGTAGGGATGCTCCTTTTATAAGTGTCTACTGCTACCTATCTTGTGCAAATGGTCATGCTCCAGTGATGTTTGGACCTTGACCTCATTCCCAAGGTCACAGGACAACTGACACAAAATTTACTGTTCTCTTGGTAACTTGAAATATGTTTTGAGTTAGGACCTTTGTGTTGCACATGTTAATGTTTCTCTATGAAGGTCACGCTTAGACAGTACCTTGGCTTCGTGTATTAAGGTCAGACTTACTCAGTACATGGGTGACCTTAATCCTATCCTAAGTTCACAGAGCTGCAAGTGTGATGACTGTCCAGGTCAGCTGAGGATGGGCTGTTCACACAGCCATCTTGTTTCTTTGTGGAGTATTTTTTTGCATTTATTGTTATTTTTTTTTCATTTTCCTAAAATGCATGCTTGATTGTCTCTTGAAAATTGATGGAAACGTACAGTTACGCCCGGCTAAAAGTTAACAGCCAAACGCTTTTTTCGCGTTTTGCTGGTGTTTGACTTGTGTTTGGAAAGTGTTTGGAATGTGTTTGGAAAGGATTTGGGAAAAATCTTAAACACTTTTACAAAATGTTCAAACACTTTCACAAAGCTACCGAACACTTCTCCAAACACGTTCAAACACTTTCCAAACGTGTTGAACAATTACCCGAACGATTTCAAACACTTTCACAAATGCATTCAAACACTTCCATTTAAATGATGAAGAATCTCCAAACGTATTTTCAACAGGTCCAGCAATATGTGATGTACCTACATATAAATGTGCACTTATCCAGCATTATAGGTTGTATATATTTATATAAAACACGATCCAAATACGTTTACCCAAGTGTCTAATTCAACTAAAATTAATTAAAGACTTAATTCTTCATTTAAGATGTCATAAATACTTCATCTTTCAAAAACTGTTTCAGAGTAAATCCATAGGCAATATCATGATCAGATCATGATTCATTATGTGAATGGTCCTTGGAGTATCGCCTGGTTTACTCCACTGGAGCTAATTCTATTGCTTGGCTTAGTAAGCCAAACAATACTTAAATTGAGCTGCTTCTGTATTTCCATTCGAAATTTTAAAAGTTAGCCTTTTTTCAAGAACTTCACTTTCAGAAAAAGTATGATAGCAACTGGGTATACTTGCTACTGAAAGATCTGTAACTTTATAATAAATGAAGTGTTAAACCTGTTAATGTAGGCATATTATTTGTTTTCTTCTACCTATACTTATTTTCTTCCTGATAAGCTTTTTAGACACTTGTTAAAAAATATTCCTGTCATTAGAATTAGATTACCAAGTGTACATGTACATGTATCACATACGTTTGCCTCAAAGTGTAAAGTGTTTGAAAACGTTCGGCTTTCATTAAACGCGTTCGGCAAAGTGTTTGAAAGCGTTTGGAAAAGTGTTTGAAAGCGTTTGGAAAAGTGTTTGAAAGTGTTTGGCAAAGTGTTTGTAAAGCGTTTGGAAAGAGTTTGCAAAGTGTTTGCTATGCGTTTGCAAAACGTTTGACTTTCGCTGAAAGTGTTTAGGAAACGTTTGGGAAATGTTGCTGCGTTTGGCGTTTGTTAACTTGAATGCGAGCGTAACTGTAGCTTCTGACTCAGTCTCTGCCAATGTTGTTTATTACATGACAGTACTGTCTTTTGATTTCCTGGCTTAATTTTTTCATTACCTAATGGGGTATGTACCTCTGGGATCTCCATCAAATGCCTTTTATAGGCCATGCTGCAGTGACATATTTTTGATGCCTTTTTCAGTCTGTTTTTCAAGGAAATCTTTAAAAAATATGCATCTCTGAAACTGTTTGGCCCATTACTTAGATATGACTTAGATAAAGTTCTAGGAACTGCTGGACCTTAATCAGTTCAACAGTTTAATTGTTCACCTCAGCTGAGGTTATACCATGGTTCATTGTCTGCCTCGCATCTGTTGTCTGTCAGTTCACATTTACATTTTTGGCTTCTCCAAAACCATTTGCCACATTATCTTGAAACTTTGATGTACTCCCATTTGTTGATTTTAAAACTTGTTTTGAAATTATGTATATATTTGTAAGTATGTTACCATTGTTATCATAGGGATACTAGTGTACATGCATGTTTTTGTACTGTTCTTCAAAACGGTTCACCAGATCAACTTCAAATTTAGTGGGGATATACCTTGTGTGGCTGGTTTGTATCAAGTGTGTTCAAATGGTCAGATTAGCACTGATAATGTGCAGTGAAGAGTTAATTGTTCTGGTGCTGATCTGAATTAACATCTTTTCAGATTCAAACTCCTCGTAAAAACCCTTTCATTCAAGTCCAAGCATGCCTATATATTTTCAAGGAAAAAAAAAAGAGAGAGAAAGGAATCCAGTTACATGTAGGTCGACAGCTTTCCTCTACATGCTTTGGGTACATTGCAACAAAAGCTAGCTGATAAAAGCTCCAGATAACAATAACCCATGTGCGAGTATACAAGAACAATGTATTCATATCTAAATGCGGTCCTTCTCTAACACCTATTGAGCAGAAGAGGGAGCCACCTGCATCAGGGCAGATCCATGTATTTAGCATGGTCAAAAGTACTTTCTCAACAAAATAAACAACACAAACACAGAATAGTCTTAAGAAAATGTATTAACATATATTTGAAACATAAAGGATGCCTAAGTTGATTAGAAATGGGCTCTCTTTTGGTTGAAAAGGTGTTATTTATGAATGTTTATGTAGTATGTAATACAAATCTGCCCTGATCACGGTGGATGCATCGATCTGTTACCCCAGCAACACAGAAAGTGAGCAGGATCGCAGTTAAATATGAATCTCTCCTATTGGCCTGTTAATAGCTGAATACACAAGTCACGTCCCAATGGTCTTGCCTGATGTCCTGCAAGGGTGTGTGTATTTTACAAAGAAATACACTAGGAATACGTACATTTTCCCTAAAAACTGCGCACAGAAACCAGGGATACACTTTTTTTATGAAAAATGCTGGAAAGAAAGTTTTTCGGTGATACTTAGTGCTTTACATACTTAAATTATGAAATTCCCAGTCAATGGTGGAATGCATACTTTATTCAAATTTATCAAAGTTTGCAGGACTTTCTATTGTGCTTCATGTTCACTCATGCATTTCATGCACACACACTATTATACACTGAAAAAACTGGAATTTACTTTTCTGTGGCCATTTGCCTATTAATTGCATACATGCTTGTATATTACCAATCATCTTTGGTTCAATTGCTTTCAGAGCCCAACAGTTACACTGGCAGACTTCCTGAAAGCCCTGTCTTTGGCTGTAGACAGACAGTTTCAAGAGCGACGTGATCTCATCAGCTCAGCACAATCCTGACCCTTGCCTGCTTTGACAACAAAGATAACAAATGTAGGGGAATTACTGTGTGTTCAAAGATTACATGGAACCAATATCAGCTACAACAGGAGTAAATCTACAGAAGGAATGTACAAGTTGCAGAGTATCACAAGATGTACAGAACCAAGAGAACTAAAAATTGGATGCTCCTGAATCCAACAAAGTGTTCTGCACAGACTACAAACATGTATGATATTGTTAAGACTATGCAAAATAAATGCAGATTTATATCTGAGAAGTTCAAATTTTTCTATTTATATTCTTATATAAATTCTCCACCCACTAGGGACATGTGAAAATGCTCATTTATTACTATCAAATTTTTTTATTTTATTTTTTTTGATTTGGTTTTTTGGGGGTGGGGGTTGAGGGGAGAGGGCAGGTATTATGCTTTGGGGTTCCCTGTCTGTTGATACAACTGCACCAACCTTTATTACTGTATATATGGGTTACAGTGATCTGCTAAGTGTCAACTTTGCAAAATATCTTCTGAGTACATGTACATGGATGCCTTTTGTTTTTGTTTATTTTTCAAATTTGTTACATGAACCGATGCAAGATGATGCAAGCAATGACTTGGATGCTTCCCCATGCTCAGGACTAGATTTTTCCAAGTCACTGTGGCTATTTAAAATCAGTTTGACTTTTTTTACCCTGGATGGCTTCTTCCCAAAATGTGGTAGAGATGCATTACATGACAAAGACACACGTAAGCTAGTAAGATTTTCAGGTCATATGGACCTATTTTTGGGTTATTGGAACATATGCACCATCATTCAGGTCACTGGGACCTATTTTGTAGGTACTTCAATATATTTACTGTCATTCAGGTCACTGGGACCTATTTTTTGTGCCTATTGTAACATGTTTCCTGTTGTTCAGGTCACTGGGACCTTTTTTGTGGTTACTGTAACAGATTTACTGTCAGTCTGATTTGGCAGCCACAGTATCTTTATTATGGTCATGGATGGATTCTTCTCAAATTTGGTATCGAAATGTATTGTCAGACAACTATGGCTAAGATTTTTGCGTCATTGTGGCCCATTGTATGGATCATGTAACTTATTTACTGTCAATTTGTGTCAGTAAATCAATATCTGCAATATTGTCTAAGTGCTTGAAGGATTTTGTTCACATTTTATTCATTGGTGTTATTAGAAATAGATAACATCATCATGCCCCCCATCTAAAGGAGGATGGGCATATAGTAATGCTTTCTCCATGCATTGGTGTATCCATCCATTTGTCTGTCCACTTTTCGTGTTTATAATTCGCTTGTTCTTCAACTTAGATTAATGAAACTTGACACACAGGTGCATCTGGCGATAAGGGTGTGTAATGTTACAAGTAGGTCACTAGGTCCAGTATCTGGGTCACAATGACAGATTCTAGTATAATTGCATCTGGGCTCTAATTCCTTTACTATGTTAAAGTTACATCAATGAAACTTTCCACACAGATGCATCTTTACATGAGGGTGTGTCATGTACCCCAAATAGGTCACCAGGTCAAGTATCTGGTCTCAGTGACATGTCTTTGTAAAATCGTGCCCGGGCTGTTATTCCTTTACTGTCAAATTAAGTCTCATGAAACTTGATACATACATATATCTTGGCCTAAAGCTGTGTCCTGAAACAAAAGTAGGTCATCAGGTCAATCATCTGGGTACCCGGCTATTCGTGTCGGCTATTATTCATTTGTCCTTTAACTTAGATTACTGAAACTACACAGGTGCATCTGGACATAAGGGTGTGTCATATACCAAAAGTAGGTCACTAGGCCAAGTATTGGGGTCACAGTGACATATTCTTGTAATATCGTGTTGGGGCTATAATTCGTTTACTAGTTAACTTAGTGTCATGAAACTTCACACACTCATTTATCTTGACCTAAAGGTGTGTCATGAAAATAAAGTAGGTCACTAGGTCAAGTGTCTGGGTCAGGGTGACACAATCTTGTAAAACTACATTACGTCATTTCATGCCCAGGTTGTAAGGCTGTTGTCCTTCGACTAAAATCATGAAACTTAACACACCTGTGTATCTGGACACGAGTGTGTTGTGCATAAAAGTAGGTCAATTGGTCAAGAATCTGGGCCGGGTGAAAGCCTATTTTTATGGACTACAGTTATTCTGAAATAAGACCTGTGATTAGCAAGGTTATAAAAAAAAGGGGGGGGGGGAGTATAGACCCAGCAATCTCTCATTGTCTTTTAATTAGAATTTCACTTCAGTGTAAATTTTCACGAGTCACCTTCCAGTAAAGATGAATTTGTCATAATTGGAGGGTATTGTGGGCAATCAATGGATTTTTTGGGTACAGTGACCATGGGGAAGCTGCCCAGTGATTGTTTGCAATCAGAGGTCTCTAATTTCCTGCCAGACAAGTGGTTTTTTTATTATCTACTTCAGGGAAGTTGAGCTACATGGGAATCTTGAGGGGTTCACATGGCTGTGCATCACCTAGATATATACATATGTGTTCGCATGTGTATCATGGTCAATCTAACAGTGCACAGTAGGGTAATCTTTGAGGAAAAGATTTTGCACAATTAGTTATGAAATTTCTATCCCGACCTTTTCCTATGGAAAATATTTCATCAGGAGATTTGTCAACTTATAAGATTTAGCCTTACAATGTACACTTTTCACCTCGATTGTACATCTGAAAGTTTTAATGGAAAATTTATAAGTTTTTTTCCTTCTCAGCAGTATTTGCTTTCAAACTCTAAATATAGGTAAGTTGCAATAATACAAACAAATTAAAGTGAACTGCATACCAGTAAAACAAAGCTGTGACACCTACAGAAATTCACAATGGAGTTTCTGGCAGTACTGTTTCCATTTTGATTTATTCTCAAAGCAAACATACTGTGGATACTCATCTTTAGTTGGAAATAACTGTCGTAAAGCATGAAGTAAGTATTGTACACTTTCACAGCTAATTGCACACCTTTAGGTGTCGTATTTTACACTTTTTTGATTTTCAAGGTTGGCAAGTCTGTATCAGTAAACATGTTGTGTGGATGCAACATCTGCAGGATAATGTGAGAAGAAACCAGAACATATAGCCTTTATCCAATACAAACAATGGTTAAAATCCATAAATGTGTCCGTAGATCATGACAATTCATGTTACTATACTGAACCCCAATGAAAAGTATCCACATGCCAATTTTGAAGTATTTTATTGTTTATACTTGAAACATTTCATACCTAGACGTGCTTAGAACTTAACAAAGCATTCACTTTTCTGGCGTAAAAATAATGTCACGCTCTACCGACATTAACGTCACTTACAGGCAAAAAATGTCATTAACTGCCCTAATTGAAAGTCACACAAATTTTTCTGTTCAATATGGGATGTGGCCACCTCGAGCATCAACACATGCTATACATCTGCGGCGCATACTGCTGACCAGGGTTTGAATTCTGTGTTGGGGAACATTATTCCATTCTTCCTGCAGAGCTTGGATCAGCTGGTTTCGGGTAGTAGGCCTAGGTGTCCTCCGTTGAATACCTTGGCCTAACTGATCCCACAAATGTTCAATAGGGCTCAGATCGGGTGAGAACGCTGGCCATTCCATGACATTGATGTTGTTCTCATTGAGAAAGTTCATTGTTAATCTTGCAGAGTGTGCACGTGCATTGTCCTGCTGAAAGATCGCCAGATCTTGATGCTGCTCCATAAATGGGACCATGTGCGGCTCCAGCACCTCATCAATGTACCGCCTAGCATTGAGGATCCCTTGAATGACCACTAGGGGTGTCCGGTAGCGGTTGCTGATGCCTGCCCACACCATGACAGAGGGTCCACCCCATCGATCTGCCTGACGGACACAGGCATCTGCATATCTCTCCCCAGTCCGGCGCCACACACGTTCTCTGCCATCTGCTCTGCTGACACAAAAACGGGACTCGTCAGTAAAAAGGACGGTATTCCACTGCTGGCGAGTCCACCTGGAGTGTGCTCTACACCACTGCAGTCGTCTTTCTCTTCTGGGTTGGGTCAGCAGGTTACCCCTGTAAGGTCTTCTGGCTGTTAGGCCACTGCTCCTCAGTCGCCTCTCCACAGTAGAACTACTGACAGGACGGTGATTCACCCCTTGAGTCTCACGGGCTGTTTGGGCTGCTGTACGGAAACGGTCTCGCAGGTGCATCAGCCGGATGTGACGGTCTTGGCCAGGTGTTGTCACTCTTTCTCGGCCAGGCCTAGGCCGATCATCTACGGATCCAGTTTCTTGTTGCCGTTCAATTAGTCGTTGGATGGTGCGCCGAGTACACCCCATTCTTTGTGCGATTTGAGTGATTGGGACTCCACCCTCTGCAAGCCCCAAAGCATGGTGTCTTTGACCTTGGCTCAGACGCGGCATGATCGCCTCAACACACCTGAGACCACTGGCTTTTTTCTTGGCTGAACATCCCTTTTTAAAGCCACTGAAAACATCAGGTCATTTTAGCCATCCAATAGGAGTGGTGGTCAGAAGCCATATTCGGTGCACAAAAGTCACATGCATTATGTAACAACCCAGCAAAAGTTAAAAAGTTGTCCTGAATGACCCTGATGTAGGCTCCAAACCATGCATATATGCACACACAGTACTTAGTAACTTACAAAATTAATTTGTTAATTTTTTTATGTGGATACTTTTCATTGGGGTTCAGTATATAAATCACAATTGTACTCTTACTTATTAATTATTTTGTAAAATACAACAAAATTCAAATTGTACATTCATTCCCCTCTTATGCCCCCCCCCCCCCCCGTGAAAATCGCCCCCTCTAGTTAAAACATCTCTGTGCAGCAATAATAGTATTTTCATTTTATTAGCTCAACTGACTTGCTAGTCAGGCTGACCTTTAGGAGGCTGAGTCATCCGTCCATCTTTTCACAATTACGTCTTCAACTTCTTCACATTCATTGGCCAGATTCACGTCAAAACTTAGTGCCAATGTACCATGGGTCGGTCTCTGCCAAGTTTGCTCATTGGTCACACTCTGATGAGTTTGGATTTTTAAAATGAATTTTGGGCTTCTTTTTTGGGCAAAAATTAAAAAATCCTCTCCTAAATTGCTCAACCAATTGCTTTGTTATCACACAGGAACATTCCTGGGGACTCATAGTTCTGAATTTGTTCACCAGGTGACACTGCAATTTTCAAATTCACCAGATGGTGCTGCAATTTTTTATCCCTGCTGACGTAAGGTTGCAGAGCTTATGTGACCTCTCATATCTATCTGTCCATCTTTCAATCCTCAAACTTTTGCTTGTAAGCGCAGTACTGCCCATAGTTTCCAAGTTAGCCCAATATAACTTTCAGGACTTACAGCTGCAGCGTGTGTGAAAATGTAGGTCCCTTTTGATATTGGTGGCACCACCTATATCATGCAGTATAGGGGTTGAAATGTGAAAATCTTGTGAACACTCCAGCATTTTTCAGTTTTAGTGGATTTTCACGAAATTTGGTGGGATTTTGGGGGCAAGTCAAAGCCTATGTTGCATATGATGCAAGTGGCGCCACCTATAATTTGCCGGAAATTATGAGCCAAACTGTTTTTTAAGATATCAAATGTCGTATCTAGAAAAGTAATTAGATTGGACTTGCCAAATTTAAAGAATATATAGACCACACTCGATGCCATAATGTTATATAATATCAGTGATCTTGACATATTTTTGTGAGGTCACCATGCCTGAAAAGTTGAAAGAGATGATTTTGTAATGGCAGGGTGTAGCGTGGACATCAACGGCAAAAATGATTTAGCTTCCAGATCAAAACTGCACTTGATTACATTGTACATAAAACTACTTAGTGACCTACTTTTTGGGTCACTGTGACCCAGAAATAATGGAGTTTGGTGGGTGTCCAAATTTATTGCAGTCCTTCAATAACGGGAAAAGTTATTACCCGATTTGAGCAAACAGACCATATATGGAAAGCTAGATTTGGGAGCATATTTGGAGAGGAACAATTTTTTAATCCGAGTTGAAGATCAAGGTCAAATGGCCAGTTTGAATATAGGCAGTGTCTGTAATGAGTAGGATTTTCCTACTATTTTAGGATTTGGGAATAATTGTAGGATTTAGTATGATTTTGGATGAAAATGCTCAGATGTGTAGGATTTTTGCCCCAAATTCATAAAAACAAACAAAAGTGTATGTTAATTTGAGAATTTTTACATGCATTTAGAGTTTCTGTAGCGATGACAACAGGGCAAAGAAAACTCGCAAATGGCAGTTTATCTTAACAAGGAGGGCTTCAGTTAAATTTGATGTCATAAAAGCTTTAAAATTGGCTAAAATACTCCAGTTTTGGGGGTCTTGGCATAAAAAATAGCACATTCATTATGCTGAGACACATTACCCAAAAAAGTAGGATTTTTTTGTTGATCATTGTTACAAACACTGTATAGGGGTCGTCTTGTGAATGCTGTGCACCCCACAATTTTTGAGTTAGGCCCATAACGTAAATGCATTATAAAGCGTGTGAAAACCTTTGCTGACATCAATATTGGTGGCGCCACCTCTAGTATTATGTAATATACAGGTCAAAATGGGAAAATCTTGCGACCAGTCCGGCATCCGTTATTTTTGATGGATATTCGTGAAGTTTAGTGGGATTTTAGACTTGGTGATACTAGTGGCGCCACTTATAATTTGATAGAAATTGTGAGTTTAAATGTCTTGAAAGGTACAAAATTCCATGTCTCGATAACTAATTGAATGAGATAACCAAATTTATAGAATACATAGATCATGTCCAATGCGAATATATTATGTAAGATCAGTGACCTCGACCTATTTTTGTAAGGTGGCCAGACCCGTTCAATCGGAAGAGGTGATTTTGTAATGGTAGGGTGTAGTATGGACATCAGTGGCAAAGAGAAATGAGACTATGTTAAAATTGCACTTGAGTACATTGTATATAAACCTACGTTATTGGTCACTATGACCCAATGATTGTGTGACCTTGACCTATTCTTAAGGTCATTAAGCACTTAAGGAAAGGACATTCACTTCAATATTTTGATAACGAATAAGGCAAACGATGCCAAATGTACCACAAATGTGTATCATATGGAAGTTTGATAATGCATTATATGGTTAACCTTGATTAATTTTTTTCAAGTTCGTGGATTGAATTTATTTCAGAAAATAATTTTTGGTGATGGTGGTCAGCAGAGCATTAGGCCCATGGACCTTTTGTTTATATTTTTAATTTTTTTTTAAATGATTTTTTGTTTTTATTATTTTTGACTTCTCCAAAACCGTCACTCAGATTAAGCTGAAACTTGTTGAAAATGTTCCATATGAAAGGCTGAACAAAGTTGTTCACTAAGTTTCACTGCTATGGATACCTGATTTTTAACATTTTTTTTCCAGTTCGGGTACCTGCCGGTAAATGTACCATTCATTTTGATTACTATGCAAGTCAATGGGCATTCAAATGCTAATTCACCTTTTCGACTTATTCTCTGAAACCTTCTGCCAGATTGAGTTCAAACTTGGTGGCAATGTAACTTGGGTGGGTTTCTACCAAGTTTGTTCAAATGGTCACGCTTTAGTGATTTTCGCATTTTTGAAATGATATTTTTGTTCTTTTTGGAGTAAATCTTTAAAAAATCTCCAAAACAGCTCACCCAATTGCTCTAATATCACAAAGGAACACTCCTAGAGAATCTTAGTTCTTAATTTTTTCACCAGGTTGCGCTGCAATTTTTCCGATTTTTTATGATTTTTTGGGGGGTGGGTGGGTTGTTTTGCCTTTTTTTTCTTCACTTTTTCTTGAGAACCGTCACTCAGTTTAAGCTTAAACTTTGCAAGTATGTTCCTTCTGAAAAGGTCAAACAAAGTTGTTCACGAGGTGGCACTGCTGTGGATTTCTGATTTTTAACGATTTTTTTTTTCAACTCGGGTACTTATTGGTAAATACACCTCTTCTGTTGATTACTATACAAGTCAATGGGCATGGTAATGCTCATTCACGTTTTAATGATTTTTATTTCTTCGTGCAAATCTTAGAAGTACTTCTCAATGTCATATGCACTGAGCTAAAGCTCAACACACGTCTACTCAGTTTCAACTTTGATTTTGTGAACCAGCTTAGGTCACACAGCCCTCTAGTTTTCCCCTCAACAGAGGCCACCCCTCTCATAAGACCACTTTTCCTGTGCATTTTGGATGGCCTCATATGGGGGGGGGGGGCACTGTATTGGTTATATGGGTAATAGAGCTGATACAGGAGAAGAAAAAACAATATAGGGTGGTTGATATCACAACATTTTGAAAATGGTAGCAGTTTGATCTTTGACGTAATGTCCAACCTGGCAAAGTGACTTCACTTTTGGGCCAAATATGACAAAAAGATGCATTCCTTTTTAATAAACCTATATTATAACCAAGTTCCTTTGTATAGTGATTGTACCTCCTGTTGCGTTTAAATAAATATCAAAGACTGATGGTTTGTTTCGTCCTGATATATGAGTTTATCTTCCAGGTAAGTAGGCTAAAAGCCAGCGTACAGTTGAAGTACTTGATAGTACCAGTTGCGATCCTCTCTAGCGAGACCAAGGCGTGGATATGAATTTAACTGATGACCGAATGACGTAGCAAATACTAGGACGAAGAGGGTTATAAAAGTTAGTATTTCTTTGACAAGATATCGGATGTTCGAGGATGTGACCAAATATAGTAAAAATAGAATACGAATTTACTAATTGCTCAGTGACATCAGGAGAGAGATGTTCCAAAGTTTTTTTTAGGGGGACGTGGAGGTTTTGGGTTTGGCAGGAAATTCACATTGGTTATATATTTTACAAAAGTTTTTTGGTCTCCCTGGATGATTTAAACAAAAGGGATTCAATTAAGAATGATCTTGCCAGATAATTAAGAAAAGGAATTTATATAAACAAAAAAAGAAAATGGCTCGATTGGTACACATGCCCATGGCCCAGCAAGGCACATTAGGGACAGTAATAATCCGCATTCGTGTTTTGTGATACCATAATGTCTCTTAGTCTCTGTCTTAAAACTACATTCCTACCAGATTTTCTAATACAAAAGGAACACTTGTCGATAGTACTTTTTGTAAAGTAAATGCACTGACGCAAAATACCACCTCTGGCATAACGATAAAAAGTTTTCTGATCATCAGCCATATTTAATTAGTTGTGAGTTCTTGAGTAAATAAAAAATACCTGTAAAAATAGTTAATATAAAAGAAATCAAAGTATTTCTGGAATGACAAATTTCTTTAACAAATTAGTGGATTGTGATATCGTGAGTAAAATGGATTAACACACAAATGTCAGCCCAGACAAAAATGTCGCTGCTCTCCTTGATATAATAAAAAAGAAAAAAAACAAGCCTATATACCATGTAAATGAGTAAAGTTTGATACACGCAAACACAAAAATAAAAAATGGATAACGACAGGAATACTCAGGTCATATCAATAAATGTTAGGGACAACTTTTATAAAATACTTAAATGTACCCCTAAAGATTCCCCAATATTCCATACATTAAAAACAAATCTAGCTACATACAATGATATACTGAAAAAGAACATTTATAGTGCTAAAAAGGTTATTACCAATGCTGTTTTAAAACCCATGAACATGATATTTAAAAAAAAAACAAAAAAACATGGGCTACTATGAATGAAATAATATCTAAATTTTTAATTTAATTTAAACATATTTATTTCAACTGGATCGCCCTATAGGACATCGAGATGTCACTAATCGAGGGGTTCTCCAGATAATAGAGTGACACACAAAATGTATATTACAAAACACACAGGACAAAACAAGAACAAAGTTACCCAATTAACAGAGAAGCTGTACACATGCTTCAGATTTGTACCCTGCATACAAAAATCACAGTAGTAGTAGTCATCAAAATGCAAAACAAAGCAAAATAGTTAACTGCAGGTAGAATGTGCACATATACGTCCCTGTTCACAATTATACGGACTAGCGGTAGGAAATTTCATAAAGGACATTTGGAAAGTAAGAATTATGTAAATCAGCGACTAACTCAATTGAAAATTACTGCTTATGCATAACAGAACTAAGATATGAAGCGTCTAGTATCTACGATGTATCTGTGGAAAGCATCACAAATTTGTATGTTGAAGGGAATGGACAATTGGTCGCTACCAAAGAGAAGAATATGAGCTAGTCTGTCACTCGCTGTGTGTATAATCAGATTTGGGTGGACGCTGGGAGCAATAATAGGGATGATGGAGTTGAGTAGTCTAATTCTATAAGTTGAATACTTTGGACAAAAGAACAGATAATGTTGCAGATCTTCAGTGTGGTAGGAACACGAACATGTGGGTTGTGGGATGATGTTGACTTTAAAGAGATCAAAGTTAAGCCTCGAGAATCCAAGACGAAGCTGGGTATGACAAATGTTGGCAAATCTGTGTCCTTGGGTATAGTAGACAGGAACATGATCCACTTCTAGTAGTGTTGCTTTCAGCTTCGATTTGAATATTTGGAGGGAAATTGAGTCTCTTATATCGGAGGGAAGATTGTTCCACAGTTTGATAGCGTCAGGTAGGAAGGATTTGTCTAAGCGGTTAGTTTTGCAATTGATGGGACGTATGGAGCTAGTGTGGCGGAGGTTTCGAGCATTAAAAGTAGGAGGAGTTAATTGAGAGAGATAGGACGGTGTTAAGTTGTGATACATTTTGTAAAGAAGAAGTAACTTAGAATACTTCCTCCTGCTGGCGAGAGTTGTCCAACCAAGTTCACGTAAGAGATTGGCGCGTGATGTGTGCCTTAATGCACCTGTGCATATTTTGGCAGCTTCAAACTGTATGGATTCAATAAGATCGGAAAGTCCCTGACCGCAGTTGTCAAAGAGCACATGTACACAACCATATTCAAGAATTGGTCGAACCATAGTTAAACAAAGTTTAATCAGAGCTTTGCGGGAAAGTTTATATTTGAATCTACGCAGAAGGGCAATTCGCTGGCTCGCTTTGGTAATAATACGAGTAATGTGAGCATGCCAGGATAAATTGCTTCTGAGAGTAATACCAAGATGAATGTGTGAGTCTGCCGCAGGTATTTCAGAGTCTCCAAGACGAACGGGTGGATGGTGGGGTTTAACAAGTTTGGTTGAAAATATGACAGAAAGAGACTTTAAAGCGTTAAAGGTAACACGCCACAACTTTCCCCAGTTATGTATAACAGAGAGATTAATATTCAAGTGATTAGAAGTTTCAATTGGGTCATTAACAACTTTATATAAAACAAAAAGGAAAGAGAAATTCCTCGATTTTTTTTTATTGACAACGGTCAGGCAGTTTACATTAAATTAACAATTGGAAACTTAATACTTTCTTTAGATTCTGGAATCCTATCCTGTAGGTAATGTGGGGCAAAACCATTTATGTTCTTGTAAAAGTGTATCAATTTGTGTTTCTCTCTTCTGTCTTTCAACGGTTCCCATTGTGTTTCTTTGTAAAGTAATCTGTTACTTGTGGTTTGGTTGCCAACGGTCACGACACGTGCAGCCGCTAACTGCACCTGTTCAAGCTTATTGGGGCATGCAAGAAAAAACAACTGTCCCAAAGAATGCCGCCGTACTCACTGAGGGGCCTGATAAACACAATGTACATTTTTTCCCAGTGACTTTCTATTCAAGGTGTGTTTCATCGCACGGAGGCAGTCTACACGTTTCATAGCTTTTACACAGACAGTGTCAAGGTGATTTGTCCAAGTGCAGTCAGATGACAACATTACGCCAAGGTGCTTATGAGAGTTTGTGTCCGTCGAGCGGCAAATTAAAAAAAAATACTGGATAATTTTCATAATTTTGAGACCTTGAGCATTAAAGCTAGCGAATTATTTGAATTAATCATGTATGCAGATGATGCCACTCTTTCCTCAACATTAAACTCATTTGACCTACATGTGAATTCTGATACTGATAATTAATTATGTTAATTCCGAACTAGTCAAAACTACTGACAGCCTAAAAGCTAATAAACTTTCTCTGAATGTAACTAAGACAAATGCATGCTATTTCATCAACCTAATGAAAAAAATACATGAAATAAAGTTGAACAACATTCCAGTCAAGTGTGTCAACTCTTTCAACTTTCTAGGAATAACTATTTATGAACATATAAACTGGCGTGCCCATCTTGATAAAATCTATAGTAAAATATCCAGATCATTAGTAATTCTAAACAAATTGAAAAATATAGTTCCAATCACTGCCACAACTAAAATATATAACTCCTTAGTATTCTCGCATCTTAATTACGGCATCTTATTGTGGGGCTTCAAATATGAAAGAATCTATAATTTACAGAAAAAAGCTGTTCGAATTGTGTGTTGTACAAAGTACAATGCTCACACAGCTGCTCTTCAAATAACCGAAACTGTTGAAAATAGAGGGTATATTCTCCATCTCAAATTTTAAAGCTTTTTACAATTTTCTCAACCATAAACTCCCCACCAAACTGCACAAGATGCCCCTTCAACAGGACCAGGAAATTCATAATCACAATACAAGACAAGCCAGAAATATCTATGTCCCTAAGGTTAACCACGCTTTGTGAAAAAAACTGTCTGAGAGTTAGTCTACCAAATGCTATAAACCTAGCGCCTGATAACATCCGGGACAAACTATACACAGACAGTCTAAATGGTCTAGCACATTATGCTAAACTTTATTTCATCTCAATGAACAATGAATCCTGCTTGGTTACAAATTGTTATGTATGCACACAGTCACAACTCTAATTATCACTTTCATTCATACACCATCTGAACTGCTGAATGAATCTTAAAATATGGATGGAAACTGCTCAACCATATAATATTATACCCATAAATGTTCTTTGTCAACTTTTACGGGTGGCCCTCATGCAAGCGACATTTTGTTTGTCTTAATGGAGGTCTCCCTGGCCACGATACTCGTTTCAACTTTATCATGTCTTATACATACTATGTAATGTTACATGAATTACTATTGTCATGTATATTGTACAATTCTGGCTGAATAGAATGATCCCGAGTCCTGAATCCATTCACAATAATGTTCGTTCACGACATTGTCCATTCGTCCATGTTGGATTAATCAAGGTAGTACTCTGCCTGGTTTACAGGTGAATGAATATATATATATATATATATATATATATATATATATAGTGAACTTGTAAAAAGATTAGATTAAATGTGGCGTTGTGTAGAACTCGTCTGATCTTATAGCTTCATTGTTCATGTGATAATAATACAATGATCATAAATTAGCGTCGACAAATCAATTGTCTCAGAGTGTATTTTGGCCACTGCAATGACCATATGAATGCGGCAAAATGTGCACAAAATTTCACACCAAGCTTTCCTTGGTGCACTCTGAGCATTAGGCATCCTCAGTGTGCCCAAGATTTAAAGGTTAAAAAAAATAAGCACTTCATAAACCCACGTTGACAATTATTTCCAACTTTTTTTCTTTCATCATGGCTTGGGTAAATGGTTGTGGACTGACGCATTCTATGCATTCCGCACGCTTATCCACAACCCAAGATTTCAAAGAGGGTTGTAGGTGTATTTTCTCCAGGTAAATGCTCAGTGTAAAAATGTTCAATAATTAGGTGTAAAGTACCCCAACTAAGAATGGTTATTTCAAGAAAACGGCTGGGCGAAATTCAATCCGGTTAACGGCTTTTGATTCTGTAATGTCTCATCTGCAAACAAGATACAGTGATTTTCTAAATTTAGTTTCGTTCTTTTTCTATGAAATGAAGAAATTGAACATCCTGAAAATCAAAGGGAAAATTGAAACGTCAAACTTTGAGAATGGATAACAGAAAAACGAAACCAAACGTAAACAATCGCAGGATTGTTTTTTGTTGCCAATATGTCAGGATTAATATGCAAGTGTAATTATAATTTAATCACAAATAATTAGTGACTGATATCGACATTTATGGGGTGGATACTTTGCAGTCACCTTTCAATTGTTTATTCAACAACTAACATTACAGACGCCCAAATATGGGACACATAAATTCTTTGGAGTATGACGAGTACACACATATATGATATGTTATCCTAACGCAAATACATTTTGAGCTCCGATTGACTAAAGTGGGATTTATTTTTGGTGTCTTACCTGTCCTTAATACAGTAACAAAACTGTAAATCATATCTCTTTCCCTGAAATAGGCGACTTTAGTACTGGAGATGATTTATATCCATGAGATAATTTGATATTCAAATTCTACGTGGAAAGACTTTTCATTCAAGTACCAGCATGCCTAGTCTAAATTCAGTTTCCGAAATCATGGTCTCAGTCTGCAGCTTTCATCGGGGGCACTTTTTGCTCCAGGGCAAGCTGTTGACTCGCTCCAAAACGAAAGAGAAATTTTTGTGTTTTTGTTTTTTGTTTTTGTTCTTGTGGGTAAACTATGAATAAGGTTTCTCTTTCTGGTAAAGTGTAAGATATTTAAATTAAAGTCTGCTAAGATCCCCTCCTACACCCCCTCTTTATAATGCACAGACGCTTTCATTTTTATTTTAATTGTGTATGCTTACAGACTTCTTCGCCGATAAATGTTTGTATGGCCAGCTGAAAATTTATGCGTTTGAAGTTGCGCGATGGTTTTGAATTACTCTTTACTCTCCTTAAATCGACATCATACTCTTAGGTAGGTTTAATTGTAGTCAGCTAAAGCACGCCCACATACTCAACGTTTGCTCTCTGGGTAGGCGTGAGAAAATACCCCCATCACATCATAAAGAATGGAGGTGAAAAGTTGCTCAATATAAATAAATAAACAAAGATTATTAGAGTAAATAGATAAACTCGATTTCGGGCTTTATGATAATTAGGTCTAATAACAAGTTTAATATTAGAAGACCAGTCCTATGCCTGTATATTAATAGGTCAGCTATAACGGTCTTGAGCAGACTCATGATGCACAAGAAAAAGATCAGTTGCATGTCACGGAGGTTAACGTTTGACGGTGGGGCGGGGATGGTGGTGGTGGTGAAAGGTCTGACGTCAAATGCCGTTAAGCGTGACCAGTGACACGGCCCCTAACCATATCTGCCGCCCAGGTAATTACTATAATACGATGGTTTCTGTCTTGAGAGAGGAGCTATGCGAGGCTTAAAGGTTATGTTTGACAGGCTCTGTAAAAATTCAGATTACCAAGTATAATGCTTCAGGAGAAATGGCACGGAAACACTTGTCAGACCTTTAACAAACATCACTAATTTACTAACGAAGAAGCATAATTAGCCACACAAACCTCCAAAAAACACTTCTACCATGTAAGGATAACAGGGCATAAAAATTTCAGATTGCTGAGTGTAATAGTTTTCGAGAAATGTCCCCGAAACCATTCTGAGACCTTTCACAGACATCACTAGTCAACTATCGAAGAAGAATAATTAGCCAAACAAAACCACCAAAAGGCATATCTACCAGGTAAGGACTACACGTCATAAAAAAAATCCAGATTTCTGAGTGTAATAGTTTTGGAGAACTGACCCGGAAACACTTCTCAGACCTATGACGAACATCACTGATTAACTAACGAAGGAGAATAATTGGCCACACAAAACAATGCAATCAAAAGGCACATCTAGCAGGTAAGGACTACAAGCCATACAAATTAGAGATTGCTAAATGTGTAATAGTTTTGAAGATATGGCCCGGAAACCATTCTGAGACCTTTAACGAACATCACTAATCAACTAACGAAGAACTAGAAAAGAAGATTCGCTTCAAAGAAAATCTGTGCCTTCAGGGTTTTTAAATATGGCTAAATGAAAATTTCAAAGATCCAAATGAACTTAACCTTTTGATTTCTGGAGGTTACATGTAACTAATAAAATTGCGTCGTGCTGCAATACCTACAATTTGAGCCCGATATCACTAAAATGGGATGAAAATTGACACAGCTATGGCCAGATGAAAATTGCAAAGGCCCAAATGACTTTGGCGTGTGACTTTTAGTTACTTGTGCATTACAACATGTACAGTGTTACAATGTCTATAATTTAAGTCCAACATGAACCAAATCAGATGGAAATGAACCAAGTTATGGCCAGACGAAAATTCCAAGGGGCCAAATAATTTTGACCTTTAACTTCTAGAGGTTATATGCTATTTTTTGTTTTTAGTATGCAGTGTTACAATATCTATAAGCTGAGTCCAACATGATTAAAATTTGATGATAATTGACCAAGCTATGGCTGGCTGAAACTTTTGAAGGTCCAAATGACCTTGACCTATGACCTTTAGAGTTCACATGAAAATTACAAAAATATACAGTGTTACAATATCTACAATTGAAGCCAAATCGGATGAAAATTGACCATGTTATTGCCAGATGAAACTTTCAAAAGTCCAAATGACCTTGACCTTTGACCTTTAGAGGTTACATGTTAGTACAAAAATATACAGTGCTGCAGTATCTACAATCTGGGTCCAATATGTTCATAAATAGATGAAAATTGACAGAGTTATGGCTGGACATAAATTTCAAAAGTTCAAATGACATTGATCTTTAATCTTTAGATGTTGCATGTAAATTACAAAAGTATGCAGTGTTGCAGTACCTCCAATTTGGGTCCAAAATGGTGAAAATTAGATGAAAATTGATAAAGTTATAGCTGCATAAAAATTTCAAAGGCCTTAATGACCTTGACCTTTAGATGTCGGATGTAAATTACTAAAATATGCAGTGTTACAAACCTATAGATTGAACTTGGATTGGTTACCTGCACCTGTGATATTTTGGAGATATTCAAGATATAAATTTTAAAATGGCCATAATTGCATAATTTTCAAAATCATCATCCCTTTTCATACAAGAGAAGGTTTCAGAACAGGAGCTATAATCATGGCAAATTTGAGTTTCCAAATGTAATAGCGTTCAAGCATATTGTCGAACAAAATTGCAGTAAGAAAGAAAGAAAACAATGAAGAAACCCAGCAAAAACAGAATGTGTATGTTGGCATATAGACATAATTAGTCACACAAGACCACTAAAAGGCACATATTGCAGGTAAGGACTCCAAGCCACAAAGATTCAGATTTCTGAGTGTAATAGTTTTAGAGAAATGGCTCAGAAACGATGCCAGGACACACACACGCACACACACACACACACACACACACACTCTCTCTCTCTCTCTCTCTCTCTCTCTCTCTCTCTCTCTCTCTCTCTCTCTCTCTCTCTCTCTCTCTCTCTCTCTCTCTCTCTCTCTCCGCCCCGAACTTCGTGAGTGGGGAATAAAAGGCGATCAATTAGGGTTCCAGGAGGGGCCCTTCTGGAATTTATCAGACGAGCTTAAAATGAATACAGATATTTGCATAAGGCGAAGGAACAGCGAACATTCTTCTGGTAAAATTGACAGGATCTCAAAGGAGTAATTTATAGATAGGAGAATTGGCAAGAACACTGAGCAAAGCCGAGTTATTAATGCCAGAAATGTTTTTAGTAATGGCAGCTTGGGCGGTTACAAGACCAGCAAGATTTCGCTTAGACAGATTTAAACATTTACTGCGTCTGCCATACATCAAAGCAGGTACACAAACTTGGTTCCACAAGTGAACTTTAACAGGAGTATTAACGTCAGGATAGCAAATGCCGGTCATGCAGTGTCTAAGAATAGATCTTCTGGAGCAGACGACTCTACGTTTAACATGAATATCATTAGAACCATCAGACAAATCAGTAACACCAAGAATATCTAAACTTCTGACTGTTTCAATATTGTCAGGGACCAAACTCTAAGTGGGTTAATAATTATGACTGAAAATATCTTTCACAAGAACCAAACATTTAGACTTATTTTGACCAAATATGAACCTCCATCGTTCAGCATAATTATACCGTGTATCAATCAATTAAAGTCTGAAGGCCCTCAACAGTACCGGACATAAGAGTCCTGTCGTCTGCATAGGCAAACCTATTGATTTTTCTCTATCCATGGGAACTCCACAGTTGTTATTATTAAGTTCAGTAAGAAGGTCGTTGACAAAGATATTAAAAAGGCGCGGGTCCCCCGTGTAATATGGAACACCTGATTGATAATTACGCCTGGGATACTCAAGATTAAATCCCGACCTTTACCGAATCAACATTCTCATTGACCCATCTTGTACTTGTTTTTACCCCTTAGAAAAGCACTTAAGAGTTTCTCTTCTGTCCAAAATACATTGTTCAGTGAAAGAAATAATTTAAAAAATGTTATGTTTACAATTGCTCCTTGGCTTAGCCTTAATCTTATTATTCATACCAGTAGTGATAGGATAACTGATATATTCCTCTCTGGCAGTAATGAGTTACAAATATGTGATTATCAGAATATTCAAATATGTGAAAGCCTTTCAACAGTTCATTTAAGATACTAGACGGTTCAATGAATGAATTTTCTATCATTTCAAGGGTCAATGGTTTTTACTAGAATTTTTTGGTATCACATATTCGTTTAGAGCAGACCAGCTAAACACTGAGATATTCATACTGATCTAACATTGTATCCGTAAATTTTATATTATCAGACTGGTGTTGACAAAATGCTGTTGTGTAATGCTGAAAACCGTTTTTGGTACCACTTATAAGTCATTTAGCCCTATAAGGTTATCCCAATGTGATGCATATGTGTAAACTAGACTAAAGTGAATGTTCAAGTGCCCACTGTGGGCAGATGTCCATTCGAGTGAGACAGTCAACCCTTTTGTGCAACATGTCTTTATACGTACATTATAACATGCACAATATTGTTCAAACAAACATACACAATGTCCACGGTGTTATAATCCAAGAGGCAGTTAGATGGATAAATATATAAGAACGGATCGGATGCTGTCAGTACACCACCTGTGCAGAAAATGCCTCTTGTCACTGCTTACGAAACAAAGGTCTTCCATGGCAAGCTTGAGCAAATCACAGAGATGACATGAATACACACATAAGTGGTTTGACACTGTACTTCTGTGCTCACGAAGCTGGCAAAACAGGCATTGTGAAATGGAACACCCTTATGTTAAACTTCGACTATGACTTCAGTTACTTATTTACTTTCCATTCTGTGATATTATTTCCTAAATCTACCTGATGTGATATTAATTCCTACATCTACCTGATGTGTTATACTTTTTAAAGTTTCTTATTTAGATATTGATTATTGTGTTCATTTTACTGTTGTCTATGTATTACAAATTGATTTGTGTTTACAAATTGTCCCTTATTAATTGATATGTACTACTACCGTCCATGACCTGGCGGAAGATCAGTGCTGAGTCACTGAGCCTGTGACCCTGGCTAAAGATTAAATAAATCAAATCAATCAAAATGACAACGCAAGGTATGCTTTATGTACCACATGCGAGATGTAAAAATTAAATGTTCCTGTGTGGTCCTGACAATAAAACTTACGTAAATATCATCATTGCTTGACATAGAAATGGATTGCAGGTCATAAATATGTGGGTCGTGTTTGGAATTAAAAAATCTGCTAAATATAATTGGTAGCTCCACAGTCATTACTGAGCGATATAACAGGCGATTCAAAATGGAGTCCATCTTTTTATTTTGTCTATATTGACAATGAAACTGATGACCATGATGTCGCATTGTGTAAAACATGGCAAATACGTCATTTGTTTTTTTACTGTTCTACTCCCGAATTTCCAGTCTAAAAAAAGTCATATATATATATTTGTATATATATATATATATACATACATATATATATATATATATATATATATATATATATATATATATATATATATATATATATATATATATATATATATATATATGTATGTATGTATATATACATACATATATATTTATATATATACATATATATTTATCCACTTTTCTGGCCAATTTTACCTTCGTCCTCCACTACCCCTCAAAGAGTTCACACATTGGAAAAAAATCTTGCTTCAAAAGAGATTACAGTAGTCCCTTTTATGAGAGACCTATGTCGTGAGAGACCGCATTGCAGATTCCCAAGCCCTATACTATTCTGCTAACTTACCTGTCATGAAAGACCACCTGTCTCATAAGATCACTTTTTGCTGCTTTAGGGGTGGTCTCTGGTGACAGGGACCACTGTTCATGTTATTGTTCATAATGATAATTATAATAAATGATTACATCAATACCCCTTTCCCAAGAAAAAAGACAACACAAAATAATAATAATAATAATAATAATAATAATAATAATAATAATAATAATAATAATAATAATAATAATAATAATAATAATAATAATAATAATAATAATAATAATAATAATAGTTGTCATTGGAAAAAATATTCTAAAACTTATGTACAACATTTTTCAATAGCCTTTCATAATTCATTTTTGACTAATTTCAGGTTAATCACTAGAGACTTGTTGCAGATTTTTTGGATGATACGTTGAGCCGGAGAACTATTCTTTATCAAAATTGAGGCTTGCTGCTGACATCAAGGCAATGCTGAATGTTGATATATCAACCGATATTCCAAGCATCGACCCACCATGGTCATGCGAGTCATGCTGTTTTGAAACTACAGAGATGGCTAAAACAGAAGAACAAAAAATCTAAAAAGTCAAGCAATATAATTGTATTGGTGTCTTTTTGTCCAGAACCACTTCCTAATAGTCATTGCCCTATTCCACAGTCCAAACTCTTTACTCTCACTAAGCTAACCTGTCACTGTTTAACCTATGTATACAAGGAAGTACTCTTGTCCATATTGCGCACATTCTTCTGTAGAATTTTGACAAAAAAAACCCCATTAAGTTAGTGCAACATGATCACCCATTCGATATCCGACATGAAAAGCTAAATCTGTCCAGTGTGAAAAGCCTAGGAGAAGAGTGTTGGTGGACAACCCAACAAACTTCAGAGGAACTGCTGCTAATTAAAACCATAGACAGTGATTGTGTCATTGTTTTGCATCTAAAGGCTAATGGTAAGTGATACATAAAAGTTTTGGGACAACCCAGTGCTACTGGTTTCTTCGACATCCCTGATTTAATTTCCACACCACAAGCAGTGCATTTCTTCAAAACTTTTTCCAACATGAGAGTATGCAAAGGAAACTGTGGTTTCGATGACTTGTGCAAGCACAAGAGAGATGGTGCTAGCCAGGCTCATTCCTGTTCTGCATCTGGAGAGGTTGTGGCCATAGAAATTGCAGATGGTGTGGAACGCCATTCAAAGTGTCAAATGTTATTTGACGGGCGAAGTTAGCATTGTGTTGTGTGCAACGTACAATGGTGATTTGGTGTCCATGGCAATACAAATAAAAGACCATCAAACAGTTAATGTCAAGCCTTCATCCAGTGAGGCAAATGATAAATTGATGCTTGAACAACAGAAAAAAACCTTGAGAATGTTCAAGGTGAGTGTTAATGCTTTCAAAAGAAAATTAATACTTTGCAGCAAGAGATCCTTTCTCGTCGCATGAAAGAAAATTCAATAATTGAAAGCAATAAAGAACTAGAGGAAGACATAAAAGGGCTATTCAAAAATAGTGAAGGTGCAGGAACAGCAGGCTATTAAAAATAGTGAAGGTGCAGGACTTACTTTGGTATGAACAGAAAAAGTACCGTACAAAAGTGAACAAATGTGCAATGAGGTGACATCCAGCCACAATAAAAGTTGCCACTGCCTTTCAATTGAAGATTTCATCTACATATGGATTTATGTGGGAGAGTGGCATATTGGCCTTATCTCATATAAATACTGTATGCAATTATGTGCGCTTTTAAAAAGTGACTTCAGGCTTTAAGCCTGATATAATTATAAGGACCAAACACAAGTTGGAGGAAGGCAGAGTACCTCGCCACAAGTGGAAAGTTACCATAATGATTGTGTTTGGTGAGATCAGAATTGAAGAAGGACTGGCCTATTCAACAAATAGTAGTACACTTATAGGTTTCCGTGAGCTAGGTGGTATAAATGAACAATTGCAACTTAGTCTCAGACAATGATGAAGATTCCACCCCCCACCTTGCAACTCATGTAATTACATTCATGATGCGTGGCATCCCTTCAGATCTTGTCTTCAGAAGTTGTCTTCAGACATTTTGCCTGTGTGGGGTTCTCAGGCAAACAGCTACACTGGGCTGCATGGCAGGCAGTATCGCTCTTAGAGCAGAGTGGATTCAAGGTTCATGCATTTGTATGCAATGGTGATACACACAACCAGAAATTTTACAGAATGCATATAATTAACCCTGATATGGATAATATCACCCACCATACAGATAATCCTTTCAGTGATGGGAAAAATATATTTTATATGTGATGTGCCGCACCTCCTAAAGATGACACTGATAATGGGGAAAACAGTGGATGGAACGACAAAACCAGACATTTGGAGGTAAAAATATTATAATAAATGAATATAGATATAAACATATAAATAAAGAAAGCAAGAGAAATAAAGATTCCTATCATGAGGCCAAATATTGAGTGATAAAAAAGGTTTCGGCTTTTTCATAAACTTCATTTACAAGGATGTGCAAGTAAACCAGGGTTCCCACGTATCCTTAAAAAGTCTCACTCATATTTAAAAAAATTGTGTTTTTAAGGTCTTGAGTAAGTATCAAATTTATATAAATTGCTTTTGCAGGTCATAAAAAGAAACAGTCACATGCACAAGTTCAAGATGGAAAATTTGTGGGGTCATTTTCAGGTAGTATTAATTTAGGGGGAGGAGGGTCTTGAAATTTAATACTCTCACAAGTACTGATTCAATCTTAATTATGTTAAACCATCTTTTAACACCTAATTGATGGGTATTATATTTTCCTTACATTGGTCTTGAAAAGTTTTAAAAAGGTCTTAAACTTGGTATCAAGAAAGCTGGAGGGACCCTTTAAACAAGGAAAGAAGCAATTTTATACATTGATGTTTAAAATCCATATGGCAAGTGGTGGTAGACAGTGATTTTTAATATTATTTTTATTTCAACAACTCCACGGCCAACCAATCTAATGGACGCAGCTAGTTTCACTTGCTGAAGAGGACCTTGGGCTGTCATTCCAAAATTCAGGTCAAGACACAGTTGGAAGACTACGTCTCTTGCCAAGTCTGACACATGATCACCTGAATCTTAACCCATCAACCCACATGAAAGTGAAGGTGGCAGCACGTGCGTTTTTCTGCAGGTGTGATACATAACACATCATTGTGGGAAGTTTCTAGACAAGGGTCCATGTTGTTTTCTTTACTGATTGTCTCCCCTTAACGTTTTCTACATTTTGGTGCATCCAGTCGGTTAAAGTCCCAAAGAGCTAAAAACTTTTGGTTGCGCTGACTGGAAATTTGGTCACCCCGGACAACCGGGCATTCCTTTATACGTTTTCATATTTAAATATGAGCTGATATGTTCCATTCACCAGGTATCCTTTTGAATGTAGCTTTTACAAGAAAGCATCCAAGTTCTTAGCTTTTCAGTTGAACTAATTTATTTTTGTTTCATATTTTCTCTCAAATCACATGTTGATTTAGTATTATGCTTCTAATGTCAGCTTGTTTATTTTTGACTCACTTTGGTCCCAGAATTGATGTCATATTTTGCTTTATTTACAAAACAGGTCATCAGTGAGAGTGTTGCACGTTCCATGGAGTTCAGCGAGAATCACAGGAAAACTACTGTCTCTTCCAGGAAATCTATTGACAACATTCACAGGTGCTTTAGCATCCTGAATGTGTCTAAGTACAGGTAGAAGGACAAGCCATTCAAGGATATAAATGACCCAAGATTCAATGTAAGTACAATACACAGTCACCCACACCCACCCACCCACCCACCCACATGTACATTATTTTCTACAATTTGTAAAATTTATGAAGCTTTCGGTGTTTGCAAAAATGATCAAAGATTCAATGCAAATATAACACACACACACACACACACACACACACACACATACATACATACATACATACATACATACATATATATATATATATATATATATATATATATATATATATATATATATATATATATATATAATTATAATGAAACATGTAATGTTTGCTATTGATATGAATCCGTCGATTTCATTGTATTTGAAGCAATCTTTTGGCAGTGGTTACTGGAGGACTTTCTGGGGCTCTTAGAAACATGGGAAGAAGATTGCACAATTCGCACTGAGTTAACATTGGATGTATGTCGGCGTTTTTGCCTCAGCAGAGAAAAGTTGGAAGGATATCGAATAACAGGTATGGAATTGTGGACAGCATTTATAGTCTGATGACAGGACTATAATTGACAATAAAAAATATACATCATTGATTGTGACTATGGTAAATTACATTCACTGTCTCAAGAAAACGCATTGAATATTTCAAACGCATACGGCTCTCAACGTCAGCCATGGGACTGAACTTGATAATCTAAGTCTTCCTTGTGCATGTTGAGCAGATTACAGATTAACAGGATTGGAGAAGTGATACGTGTTTCTTAATGTTTCATCACACTTCAGGTAAAGTCATTGTGGTACTACATATGATAAACACCAACCTTTTAATCCTTAAACAGATAATTTGAAATATTATTTTCATATTTCAGTGAGATCAGTGTTGATGTTGACAATAGAACTCCTGACGGACCCACAGAAAGATTCATGTTAACAGCAAAATTTAATCAGGACACGTTGGAATTGTATTTTTCCAAATAAAGAGCTTGTGGAGGCAGAAGTGTGAACCCAATAGTTGAACAATTTGCAGGGAACAACATGCGGACAATTGTTGCAGGAGAGACTGTTCGTGCATCAGCGCGTGGGTAATTGTACTGCACCAACTGCTACCCCAATGGTTGTTGACCCTACACCTATGTGATTCAACACTTCAAACATTGATATATGAAATGAATACTAATGTGGCATAAGGTCAGTTTCTTTTAAAAAGCAGGAAATCGGTGTGCTATGCACACATATACAAGGCTTTACATCAATAAACTATGAACATATAGCATAATATCAGTGAACAGATGTGGACATTTTAACTGTGCACAATGGAAGTTGAAAAGTGCATAATATTGAAACAAGACCATTCAGGATATACATGTACTCAAATATTGATAAATATGCAATGAACAATAATGTGTCATGACATCTTTTTGTGATAATGAACAAATGATAAAACATTACATCAGTGAATACTTGATATTTTCAACTGCATACTAGAAAAGTGCATAATATTGAAACAAGACTAGTTGGAATGAATATTGACCTGTGGTTACCTTAATTATGAGCTTGAGCATAGATACTTCCAAGCATTAGAGGTCATTCAAAAATGTAGAATGCAGATATATATGTGACAAACTCTATATTCTGCTTACCATGAAAATATAGCTGTATGTTTTAAACTTTCATTTCATGGTACAATGTGCCCTGACTTTTCCATTTTACACTAGTCTTATCTTTTGACCAATTTGTGGCGTAGAGACTGTTTGCTATCTAACTATCGCTCACGTTTCTTTCATACGAACATATAAGCTGCAGTCCAAGCCCTCACACGTTATCGAAGACAAAAGATTATTAGCTGTTGCAACAGCTTGTCACATGTAGTCATATCACCAACAACTACTTCCCATTTGGAAGAAACTACCGAGCTGTAACAGATGAATTCATTCAATTTCCCAATCAGGGTTTGCTTAGTCAATGTCTGGTTGTTTCTGGTGTTCAAGTAGGATTTAACAACAAGTTTCGTGGTCTTGAAAAACATATATAAATCATTATCTATTTATAACAGACCTTTTCTAGATGTAAACTTTACCCGTTCTGCTGTATAAGTGAGAAAACTTTTGGCATTAAGTTCGCTGGGTACCATAAAATGTTGTATAAGGAGTTCTGTATCTCCAATGAAGTGCTTGAAAGTTTTTCTGACCACATAGCCAGCAGAAAACCCAAGGGCTTGTCTTCAATGTTGTCTAGGCTGCATGTGTTGGGATCTGGTCGGAAAAATATGCCATGCCTCTTTTGTGTGTAAATCTCCAATATAACCTTCACCAGTTCTTGCATTAAAAATTGGGTAACACACACTTCTATTTTGAGTGTTACTCCTAAAGCTTTATAAAAAGTTTTAAACACTTCTTTTGAAGCTGGAGCTACATGCATTTTGTGAAATGAAGTACACACATTTTTTCTATTTTGGCAATTGTATTCTTTTGCCAAAGTCAGTCTCTGGTGTCACTAATTTCAGTACTGCTTCAAAACACTGTTTGACATTCACCATCTGCCTTTGCTTAGATAAAGCTGGGAAAATACAAGTGATCTTATCATCTCCTATTTGAACATTGGTTCTATGACACTGGAAGGGTGACTTGTTAGATATTTTGTAGACTGTACCAGTAATTCCACTGCATCTTGATGCTGTGTTTCTGCAGAAATAAAAGAATAATCATTAGTGCAGGGAGCAAGACAACTGAAAATGATACCATTCCTACCTTGGCTTTGGAACAAAAAAAAAGTAAGGATTTATATGTTTTCATATGATGCAAAATAGCCTTACAATGCTGAATCAGTTTCATAAACTGTGGATACAGTTAGCTTAAAGCTCAAAGACGGAATCGAATCTGGTAGAATATGAAGTTTGACAATTATTCCCACCCTCCCACCCCCAGTCCAAGTCCCCACTTCATATTCTAGGATTTATAGCCGAAAGACGCTTTAAGTTCTCAGTTCATGATATGCAATAGTAGAATTCCCTCTAATCAACTGCGCTTATCATTAATCATATAAAGTTTGAGTCGAAAACTGAATTTGCAACTTATCGGGTGTGGTTTGTGTGGAATTGACCTTTTCTTTTTGGTTTGCACTGACCACAAAGCCACTGACCCTCTGGTATTGAATTTTCGGTCAGCCGACACACTTATAATGAAACCATTCTACAACGCAATCAGGATTTTCTAATAAAATCCTTTCGTCTGTGTCTTCCCCTAGGCAATTGCAGTACACTTCGGTAAAATCATGTTTTAACGCTGCGGGGAGCACTGCAAAATAGTTTGACATATATGTGATAATGTCCTTATTACAAAGCCCAAAATTAGTTAAACCATGAAACCATCAGTTAAATCCATGGTCAAACAAGACGAAACTTGAATGGCCTTTCAGTTGTAAAGTATATGAAGAGTAAGATCTATTTTGTTCACTGTGCTACAGTTTTATACAAATTGTTAGTTTAAGTGAATGCTACAAGACAGTATGACAATGAAGCCAGTGTTATGTAAAGTTCTGTCTCAATTTCTTTTCCAGCAGAACAGTAGTTTTGAAATTTTTTAAATATTTAATCACATGATCAAATTCATTTGATCTGATGAACAAATGTATTTGTTAATCTGATGAAAAACAGTATATTTGTTCTTCTGATCAAATTAAATTGATTAAAGAACAAGCTGATTTTATCAGAAGACCAAACAAATTTGTTCAGAGCAAATAAAATGAATTTGATCACATGAACAAAAGCATACGTTCAGACGACTAAATCAATTTGTTCTTCTGATCAAATACAATAAGTTACATCCCGATTTATTCATCTGAACAAATATATTTGTTCCCGTGATCAAATCTATTAATTTTGATCTGCAGATAAATAGAAGAGTCTCTACTACCAGATAATAATTATCCCTCTGGTATAGCGCAGTCTGTGTACTATTTGTTGCGCGGATCAAATACTGGCGAAAGGGATTTGTTCTGAAGTATAAACATTTGATCCACGGAACAAATCAGACAGGGAGTGTTAATTTAATTACGTTTGGGGATATTTGTTGAGATGCTCAAATTGACTTGATCAGAAGAACAATTAGCTTAAATCAGATGATCAAATAAGATCTATTTATTCTTCAGACTAAATCGATTATATCATCTAAGCAAATATCTTTGTTCATGTGATCAAATAAGTGTATATTTGTTCCTCTGTTTGAATCGATTAGATCAGACGAACAAATCGATTTAATCAGAGCATCAAATCAATTTTTTCACAGGAACAAATAGACTGTATTTAATCACGTTAACAAATGCATTTCTTCACCGCATGAACGGGATTTGTTCCTCTGGTCAAATTATTAGTCATTTAATCAAATACTGAATGAAACAAGAAACGGCGATATATATATATATATATATATATATATATATATATATATATATATATATATATATATATATATATATATATACCCTCCATGCATTTACGCACACCAGCCCCCACTGAACTAGTCTTTTTTTAGGAATGGGGATTTGGTGCAGTTCCTATTTGCGTTTCCCATTCTGCGGACAGGTGATTGGTGCCGAAGGTTCAAACCTCGTCCGTTTCGTGGTCACAAAATATATACATTTTCAGTGTTTCTTTTATGCTGGTAGACTTAGATATGTACAGTCCCCGATGTGGGACAACTCCGAATACAGTACTGTTACGGGTTTAAATAGAATGGACTGGGCCGTGTCGATTATGGTATTCACGCCTACCGGCCTCCATTGAACCATTTTTTCTTCTTTTTTTTTGAGGAACAGGGCTTTGGTACATTTGGTATGTGCGGTTCCCATTTTGCGGCTAGGTGATTGGTGCCGAAGGTTGCTGGTTCGATACCCCGTCCGTTCAGTCGTCACAAAACACAAGCACACATGCATGCATGCATATATATATGTATATATATATATATATATATATATATATATATATATATATATATATATATATATATATATATACATATATATATATGTGTGTGTGTGTACGTGTACAGAATGCTATATGTAATCATCTATGTAGCTGCAACTGTCAGAAAGAGTACAAAACAGTGCCATTCACAGTCTGTGACATCAATAATTTCAATGTATCTGTCATCAATATATATTACAAGATAAGTATATTAATACAAGTTTTCTGAATGAAAAGTATATCAACACATGTATTTTATACAGATAGTTGTGTTTAATGAGTTCTTCAGCTTCATACATTTGCATGCACATAAATTGTTTGAATTAACACATGTATGCATTTAAGGTTATCAGGCATATGTAGGAAGCCAATTTCAGTAACGATACGCAACTATACAGAGTGTCTAATATATTTAGTACATTAACAGTTGATGATAATTATTTAGTCTGTTTCATATGGTTGACATAAAATTAAGTTTTAAACTTTTATTACAGGTCTTGCTCATCAATATCACCAACTTCTGATATCTTCAGGCCTACATGTGTGCTGTATCGTGTGTTCCATATCGTGGTGATATTTTCATTTTGAGGTATGATTTCATGCATGTGGTAATTCTGTGTAGAAGTCAATATTTGTCTGTGCAATATATTTGGCAGATTTTTGTGTGTATAATCAACTTATTACAACCAATATTGTACAATTAGAGGACTTGCTTGAGATTTATTTGAAGTTTAGCAAACAATCTACCATCTACCCCATATATAAATGCACTTGACCATAAACCATGTCCAACTTTGGGCTGCTTTCAACCAAAGTAAAGTCGATGGATTTGATAGAGGTATGTAAAATAAAGATGCACTGAGAACTATATTTATAGCATCTGACCTTAGCTTTACCATATTAGTCTCTTTGAAAATCTGATAAAAGGCTTTGGTTTTAGGATAAAATTGAACACTTTCAGTGCAAATGTGGATCAAAATTGCCGAGGGACCTTGACCTCTAAGTGACCCCATATATTAAACACATTTGTATTCTTTATTAAGTTACCTATAATCATGTTAGACAGTGAAGATCTATTCCAATAGGATAGATTTTATTTGATGTACGAGCTATAATAAGCGGAGTGCCACAGCATTACTATTTTTATCATTACTAATTTGAACCAGATGTGCTAGGTCATGTCCGTTCTGCATTATGTTTTACAGACATGCCTTTCGAAAGACCTTATGAAGTATACTGTATGACTGTTAATCCCACTGATCTCTACACTTGCAGTCTCCCTTAGAAAAAATCGAGCCCCCTTCGTGGGTCATGTCCTTTCTGCGTTGGGCTTTTTGGGAGACGTGCCTTTTCAAAGACCTTATGGGGTATGATGTATGGCTGTAATTCCCACTGATCTCTACACTTATGGCCTTCCTAAGCAGATATGCAACCCCCTATCAAGAGTTCACTGCCAGCCTACAATGACTCACATGGTAATGAAAAGAAATGCATGCATTAACCGATAGGTACCCGAATTTTTGTTAAAAAAACCCTAAAATAAGGGATCTTGAGTATCACCACCTGCTGCACAGTTTCCTTTCAATCTCCCTAAAGCTACACTTACGCCAAGTTTCAGAACAATCTGAGTGACGTATTGGAGAAATTAAAACAAACAAACAAACAAACAAACAAACAAACAAACAAAAAACAAAACCAAAAACAGACAAAATGTAGAAACCAAGAGGACTGTGACAGTTCTGTGCACAGCTGATCTTACACGCTCCAACTGAGGTGGATTTATGATCTATAGCATGATAAAAATGTTACCTCGCCTTTGTTTAAGACCATTATTACTGCTGCTCACGTGAGTATAACCCCTTATTTTTTCTAAATTTTCATAATTGTTAAAAATCAGAAAACAACATCACCATGATGTAGTGAGCATATTTGGTTGAGGTCAAGTTCATATACATTCCCAATCCATCTGAACGGGATCTAACAGACGGTTTGGGAGAAAAGGTGAAAACACATAACCTTTTTTTTAAAGTGAAAAAAATAATCACAGCGTTACCTGTTGAACAATTAAGGGCTTCAGAAGTGCCCCTGTGAAATTTTAAGGCAATTGGCTTGGCTGTTTTGGAGAAGATTCTTTAGGAAGATTTTCAAAAAAAAAAAAAAAATCCCCCCCCCCAAAAAAAATCCAAAGAGTGTCTTTAACGTAGGGACAACTGTACATTCAAAGCCGGAATGTTCAGTCGTAATGTTACCTGCTCAGGATTAATTTGCTTTGGCTACCAAAATAGTTCTTGTACTGGTTCAGAGCACCATGTGGACTTTCTACACTGTGTAATGTTTTGGTCAAAAGGGTAAGATTTGAGTAGGAATTTTTGAGAAAAAGCGGCTTGCAAAGTGTGTATGAAAAAGTCTTTAATATTTTTTATCATGCTGTATGACCCCCGTTAAACACAAATTTGCAGGAAAAAAGGTAAGGCATGCCATCAACCTCATCTCAAGATGTTGACGTAATAGCATTTTCATATTTACATGTAAACCCAATCTAAACAACAGACAGCAAGTACAGATTATTACTTGTAAATTCCATATCAATTCAAATGTAAATCTTAATATTTTGCACTTTGACAGGGTTTTCCCTGAAGCTTTATAGCTTATCGGCCCCCGGAAAGTATTAAAATCTTGATATGAAGCCATTTTTTTTCTAATGTGCTTTTTAGGCCCAAGTTGTTTTCATTCAGCATGTGAAACAGCTCATCATCTCAACATGAGTCAAAAAGAAAAGCTTCGATTTTTTTTGACAGGGAAAACCCTACTTTGACCAATGTTGTTGGTCTATGAAACATGATTGAATGAAAATAATGTTAGACTGCGAGTGTTTTGGTCTTTTTCAGACTTGGTGATCAGATCAAATATGACCTAGGCAACACCTATACCTATCTTTATACAATGAGTACCTAACTGGATGATTACGATTACGTTATTCTAAATATCAAGATTAGCATTGTTCTTCAATGCATAGTGTCAAAATTAACTGAAATAAATCAGGCTTATAAGTTCAAAGTACTGAACATGTGGCAGATGGAAAGTTTTCGTTCTCAGTGACAATTACATGTACACAGTTTCCATACTGAACATAAGTTTGTGTTCTTTGAGTAATGTTTTTGCTGTTGAAGAATGGTGAACAGCATTAAAAAAAAAGAATTATGATGTACTGAATCCAATATTGAATTCACAAAGACATACCTGGTTCATGTCAAACAAGTGTCCTCCCCAGAACAATGAAGCCTTTTGACCGTGCATTCCCTGTATGTGCTTTTTATGCATTGTTTGAAATGTGGCTTCTCTCTTGCCTTTGTTTAGCTCACAATGATCAGAAAGACAAATGATTCACATAATGAGACAACTTGTTACATTATTGTCCTTTTTTCCTAAAGATACATTCATTGTCTTTTGGTCAGGTTAAAACAAAGGAACACTGAACTATTGAATTACCACATTAAATAAACAATGGGGCCTGTTCTTTCCACAGGATAAATGGCCAATAGGTGTCTTTAAAAAATAAATGATGTGTTAAAAGTTTGTTCTGGCGAGGACATTATTTTCTGATACATTTTTATTCCAGAATCCACTAGTTTGGCTTATATTAAAACTTGTTGCAGCTTAACATGAGCATGAGGGTTGAGACTTTACACACTTATGCAGAATAAATAGTGAAGGTAAATTCTAGGAGATAAATCACATGTGCTGGAGTAGATAGACTTTTAACGGAAATCAGGACCACAATGTGCTGTTTTATGTTTTGCCCAATTAATTATGCAGGTTGTCTAATTGTATGTCCTTGACATTTTTGACAATGTGCTGTTTTATGTTTTGCCCAATTAATTATGCAGGTTGTCTAATTGTATGTCCTTGACATTTTTGACATTGATTATAATGTGGGCACGCCAGTAATTTGATGAAGTGAAATATTCTAGGTTTTTGTACCCTAGATTTCTGGGTAGGACACTATTTATTCTTTTTTTAACGGAACATAATCAGGGTAAGACATCACGCTATAATACACAAACATGTTTTCCAATTCAAGTGAAAATTGACTGTATTACTGGTCATGTATTAATGATTGTGAAATATGATAAATTAATCAGTGTTGGTTTATTTTTTATTTTTTTCAGCAATTTTATATATTCACTCAAACATTATGAGACAATTAATTTTGGTTAAAACAAAAGAAAATGTGAAAAAATCAAGGTGTATATGATTACATAGGTAATTCATGCTATGCAGCCTGCGAAAGTACTGTTTTTGCAAGAAGGATGTATATACCTTACACAAACTGCTCTAATATGTGCACAGATATATTCCTTCGCATACGTATCAAGATTTTGCAATCTTTACCATGAAAGTGCCCTTTTGAAGTGCCTGTTAATTCATAATTTGCAGACACTTGAATCCTAACACTTGGTTGGTTGTGGTTCATCGGATTCAACTATGGCACAAACATGAATAAACTTGGAAATGTACCTCTGCCCTTAATAGTTTTGGAGACATTGAACAGTTAAACTTTTCAAGTGCCCTTGATTTGCATAAATTGTTTCAGGTTCAATGGATGCCCCTAAAGTACAAACTAATGAATTGAAAGCGGAGGATACCTTTACCTTTAATAGTTTTGAATATTTTCCACGGTTGAACTTCTCAAGTGCCCCTAATGTGTATAAATTAAAAGTCTGCTACTTTTGGTTGTGGTTTATTGGTTGCGTCAACATCATTCTGTCTACCTTGAAAATTAATAAAACTAAACTTTTGTTTGATGATAATCGCATGTATCTTTACAACAATCTTTCAATTGCAATTGCCCCTTTATCTTTAATAGGTTTAAGGGGGTGGTACATTACACGACTTCCATATTGTAATGTTTTTGTTCGCTGTTACCATCTTATACACGCTCCAAAATTGTCAATTTAATTTTATGGGGTTATCTTAAAAAATATTTTAACATCCTAAAATTGTGAACTTATACCGTTCTCCAAAATTTAAAATTCTCCTTTGCTGCTAGAAGTGTACTGTTTCCTTTCTCAAAAACATAATGTTCCCCATTTTTAAGTTTGCACCATTTTTGTTTTTTTCCGGAAAAATGGTAAAAGTAAAGATTTTAACTCAAGCAATTAAAATTTAATTTAACACTGACAGAGACCTCATTATTTTAATACCTTAAGGGACACATGAAAATTCGATTTAGTTTATAGTCTCAAATATAAGAACACATAACACTCTCAAAAACTGTATCTTAACTCTATTTACTAAAAGGACTTACTTCTAATTGATGGGTTTATCTTTAAAAAACATCATTAAAAATCCTGCAAATTTTGAACTAATAACTTTAAAATACGCTTTTGGCGCTAGAAGTATACTGTTTCCTTTCTCTTCAGAAAATAAAGCTACCCACTTTTCAGGTTTGAGCTATTTTTATGTTTTTCTGCAAAACAGGTAAAATTTTTATTTTTTTTTTATTTAAGCAATTCAAATTCGATTTAACACATACCGAGACTTTATCATTTTAAAAGCATAATAAACATGTATACCTTCAGAATATATATAGTTGGTATGATCTCATCTGCGAAGTTTAGTGCGTATAAGGACATGTTTCGAGCAAAGTCTTGTTTTCTGTGTACAGTGCTGTAAAAGTGTACCACGCCTGTAAAGAGGCAAAAAATAAAATCTTCTACGTGTGCCTAATTAGCACATTTTCAAAGTTTACAACTTTAATCTTAATTTCAAATTATACAGTTGCATTTTTATTTCATTGGATGCATATATGGCACAAACCATTAATTGTTTTCGCTACTGACCCTCCATCTGCGATAAATTTGAAGATGTTCAATAACTAAAGTTCGGATGTATGCCAAATCATGATGAAATCAAATTTTACATATCTTACTTTCACTTTATTAGATGCATCCTTAGCACAAATCTAAAAGTTGAAGTTGGATTGACACCTTTCTTTGTCATAATTTTGAAAGAAACATATTAGCAAATCAGTATAAAGTACGCAGAAGCCAAGATGTTACTGTTAATCATATTGACTTCATATATTAAACATCAGAAGTATTTCAAAAAAAAAAAAAAAAAAAAGTAATCTTGATTATCTTCAAATCTATATGACAGAGATAAGTGTAATTCCAGTGGCGAAAGGTGCGTAAGTGAAGCTTGGTGATTTTAATGAAGGATATGAACTTGTAGGATTTAAAGTTATGCTAATTAGACGCACTTTTCATTTTGAAACTTGAATATCGTCAGACGTTAAACTCAGACATAAACACAATTCCAATGCTCACATGTACAGCGGAACCTCTCAATAGAGGGCACCCTTGGGGTTGGAAAAAGTGTCTTTTGCAGCAAGGTGCCCATTCCAGAGTGGGTCGAACCTGTAAAGTATGGATGAGTATGTATATGCAGAAATAAAAATTTGTACATCCATGTACAATTTACGTATAATATTATGATCCAAGGGAAACTACCTACATGTAAAACAGATAGCTATTTTAAAAATAAATCTATAACTGTCTTTGTTCCTTTATCAGACGAAAAATTAAAAAAGGAAAATGAAAGAAAAATCACACACGCACACACACAAACACAGGAGATTCTATAGATTACAACACAAGGACTGATTAGATACTAGGGTTCCTATAGTATTTGTGTATTTTTATCCCGAACAATTTGCTGGTAGACATAACAATATTCGGCAGCCCGAACTCTTTACACTCTTTAAACTAACCTGTAACTGTCTAACCTATATAAATATGGACGTACTATTGTCCATATTGTTCACGTTCTTCCGTAGAATTTTGACATAGGCTGTATTAGCCGAAAAGAATTAAACGATTTTCAATGGGTAAGTACAGAGAACATGCCCAACATGTCTTGGGCAAAGACAACCCAAATAACAATAAATAAATATATGAACATGTCAAATGATGCATTGCCAAAACAAGTGACGTTTTGCTTGTAAATACAGAATGTAATTACTAAATTTGTATAGTACAAGTTCATATAAAAATAATTTGACTAACCCATGAACCAGTATGTGCCCTTTCTAGCTAGGCAGCTTGCCTCAGTTAAACCATCTTCCAGTGTTTCACTGAAGTAGAAACAAACTGGGGCGTTATATTCAGTCCCAGTAATGATCAAATAAACAATTACAGCTATACCACCTGTAGAAACCGAGGAAAGCCTAAAAACTAAGAAGCAAAGGACATCCTGCACCAGAAATGTATAACAGACCCCATGATGACACCTACATTTCAATTTGAAAGTATCCTAACAATAGAGCTCTATTTCGCTGCCAAACCTGAGTTGATGTTTCAACAGAATGGACTAAGTTTGTAACATATGATTAAGTTCTGTAAACTTTGAGTATAGTGAAACCCCATTATAACAACACTCAGATATCCAACATACTCATTATAATGACATAAGTTTTGAATGGTAAAAGTTCGTTTCCTTTGTTGTTTGATTCATTTATCTGACATATTCAGTTACCTGACACAGTTCTAAGGGAACAGATGGTGTCATAACGAGTTTTCACTCTACTTTTCTACGATGAGTAAATCTGTACTTAGGTATGCCAGAAAATATTGAAAGTCATCATTAGGTTTTAAGTCAAGAAAAAATACGATGAAAATATAGTTCTTTAACCAGATACTAAATACGATTAGGCAAGCTTCTAACTGTCGTCTGCTGCTGCTTGCAGCCTACAGCCCCTACGGGTTAAACCTGAGAGTAGTCATGCTTGCCTCAAATGTCTGAAAGGAGAATATAAACAGAATGATACCAAATGATAAAATTAAGTGGCAAAACAGGCAAGTCTAAAAACACTAAAATTATTGAAGCAAACTTTCTAACAATCTCTGGATATTTACAGCACAATTTGTAGGAAATGTTTGATCAAAAGTACATCTTTTAATCATATTCACTCAAGTTTACTGTTAAAAAAAGTTGTAGTTGCAAAGTCCTGAAATTTAAAACAAATACGACCAAATCTCAAAATGTGTGACACAAATGTTTTTTATCCTATAGCTTCCGAACTATTACTGTCAAGGAAAGGATGGTTAAATGCTCCAAAGTTAAACTCGTCAATTTTGTGACAGATTTAAATGTTAAACCTGTCATTAGTGACCCGAATATCCAAGTCCAGAAACACAATTCTGAAACCATCTTAGTTGTTACTTTCCAAAAGAATATCTTTTGGGTACATATGTGTAGTAATTTTACTGAAAGTTTACACATTTACACAAGCAGTGTCATCATTATATCTCACTTTTTTGATAATTTTGTAGCCGTCCTAAACTCCTTTTCCGTCAATTTATCCATATACTTATATTTGAGCCAGGTTAAAGATAAATCAGCAATTAATGGGGAGGAGTTGCTACCCATTGGAATGACTTTTATTTGTTATCAAACTAATGATCCCCATTGAACAAAAGTATTATCCCAAAACAATTTCATAGCATCTATCAGGTTCAACAGTGCGACATTTAACGTTACATTTTAAATATTTATTATGCCACCAATATGCTTTCTTTGAATGTGAATTAATATTTATGAATTGTTTGCCATTATGTTTAAACAATTTGCCGATTACTTCTGAAAGAGAACTTTGAACTTTTGTCTGTAGGTATATTTGTGTACAGTGTAGAAAAATCAAAACATTTGATATTTTTGGCTTTTAAATCTTTGATTTTAGATACAAACGCGAAAGCATCGCTTATTCTCCAATGGCTATTTATTTCACAGTTTCTAGAAATTGCATTACAGTTTGTACGGATATGATTCCTAATTGAAGTCAAACATAATGTTACTTATCTTTGATAATTGTTTTGTTGCACATTTTGAAGTACCAACTATGAATCTTGATTTAAAAGGGTTTTATGTAATTTGGGTATTCAGAACAAAAGTGGAATAGAGCAGTCCTCTTCAGAAATTTTGATATTAAAATTCCTTTTCATCTCATCTTTAAGTGTATCTTACAAATTATCAATGGATGGTTTGCGTAATTTATATACGCCACTCCCTCTTATGTCTGAAATATTGTTTATGCCAAGTTCATTTTTCAAAACATCCAGATAATATTTTTGCAGATGATCCCAAAATTGTTACCTGCCTTGTCAATGTTAGTGATTACAAATCTTTCTTGTGGTACTTTGACTGCTTTTGAAACTTTAGGCTATTTTAGATTAACCGTATTGAAATTCTTAATGTGGGATTTGTAACGATAAATTCTATTTCTAAAGACTCTTTTCAAGTTTGATAACCATCCTTCAAATTTCTGAAATTCCATTTTTTCTTTCTTTGCCCATTTCAGTAGGAAGCAAATGCATCACATATATCCTGAAAAATACTGTCAATGTTCAACTTGGAACATATCTGAAATTTTGTACCTTTTTACATCAATTCTTTAAAAACTGAATTATATATACGTACATTATAAACGATTGATATCCATGGCCATCTAGGTATATATTTATATATATTGATGAATAATCTGTCTTCTGTTGCCCTGTCTTCAGATTCTTGGCTTATTTGTCATTGTCCATAATGGCATCTATGTCTGTCATTATATTAAACTGTTTTCAATATTGAAATATAAATATATGTGCATCATTTTCCAGATTCAAGTTATATTTGTTTGATGTGTTAGGGATTAGCCGTTGTACTAAACAGGCAGCTAAGAAATGGAAAGCCATGTCAAGTTTGATATCTTTATGAAGTACCATTTTCAACATTATATCTTTTTACAATTCACTCAGCATACTTTTTAATGCTGCAGCTGTTGATCACTGGTTATCACTTGAGTCCACAGCAAAATTTCAAAAATAAGGATGTGGAATGGCAACTCTATTTTAAATACTTATGATGATATTTAAGATTTAAATTTTGTGCACTCCCTCTGTTGAAAAAATGCTACGACTACTGTTCATACTTTTACCCAGCCTTCCTTCTTTGAATGTTCCACACACCAGTTTTGTGACCATGAAATCAAAAAATTTGTCAAGATATGAAACAATCATTATGTACAGGAAGATTGTTAACCTTTGAGTGGCCAAACCAGCTCTTTCACTCACAGGCTATTTGTGATGGAGGCTATCACATTCCACATTTCCACATCAGAGATGCAGTGGTGTCTTGGGTTCAAGGGCTGGCACACTGCTTCTTCTTGTGAAGCCGTATGGCCTGTAACATTGTGATCGGGACACCTGGTGGTTTGAGCCTGTCTGAGATCGATCAAACATGAACACTGAGCTATCGTGTTGAGAAGTTGTCACACAGTTGTTGGAACTTTTTTTCCTTATTTGCTGCGAGACCTAAGCCTTTCAAAGCACACGGTCAATAGTACCATGGGAAATAAGTTGCATAGAAAACATGCTTTGACAGTGCAAGCTAATTTATTATACATGCAAAGTGGCTGCATAACAGTACAGCGGTAGATAACAATAAGCAGCTTGTACATGTCGCGGTGGTAGAGGGTGGGGGACCTATATTGCATGTATATTGTGTAAAGTCTGTAAGGTATTCAGTAAACTTAGCACAAAAGGAACCTCCTCAACTTTTGTTTGCACACCCTGGAAGAAACCATGACAACTCATATATTGAACTTGAAATTGCACCTCTATTCACAACAGTTTTGAAAATATGGAAATGTTTTTGATGATAACACAATTGCATCTAATTTCCACAATTTTCAAAATATTAAATTAATACTAAATCAGAGGACGGGTTTCAATAATAGGGGTCCATCTATGCAACAGCTCAGAATTCTAATCGTTTCCTATAAAGTTGCGGACGGGACGTATGAGGCAGAAAGAATGCAAGAGTTTTTAGGAAATAAAATGACATACATACATATAAATACAGACAGAAAAAAATAAATATTGTGGGAAAACAAAGAGCTTCTGTTGACACAGACGCTTAATAAACAAAGCATTTTGAGGGAAAACAAAAGGTTTAGCACGTTTTCCCTCAGTTGAAATGCAACAGGACCAAAGAGAAACATTAATTCAATTTACCAATCGCAACATCTTTGTATTGTGCAAGGGAAAATATTGATTCTGTCCCTTCAGTTTAATTCGTGCAGGGACATGCACGTCCCTGATCCATGTTCTACCCTGCTATATAGACCCTTGACTGATAAAACTGATTGTTTGCTTGCATCATTCTGATAGTAAACCAAGTGCCACCAGAATTATCAATAGCACAAAGAGAGTATGTTTTAGCGGGCAAAAGAGAACTAGGGCCCATGTAAATTTTCTCATCTCTACTCCAATAGAGAACAAAAAAAATGGAGTTATTCTGTTTGATCATCAAGTGTGTGTGTGTGTGTGTGTGTGTGTGTGTGTGTGTATTTTTGCAACGACATTTTCTGTATGCTTCCATGCGACATGTAAGAATTAAAAACAACAATAATGTCATCATCTTTATAAGCGTTTTAATTTGTTTAAAATTTTAGTTTCAACTAGTTTTGTCTGATGAAGTCGAGGTGGGCGGAAAGACGTGTGTAGACACTGGGGTGCTGAGTCAAGCAAGAGTCGAATAAGCCACGGGCGGCATATGAAAACACGCCAGCTACCTTCCAAACACCATCTACATTGCATTGCAAGGGGGCACCACCGTCACCCTGTATTGATGAAAAAGACAATGTGGGTAAGATACTGTGGATACAAAGTGCCATCTGGGGTTTCTCTTTTCACAAGTTTAATACTCTTTGTGCATTGTACTACTGGTAATTAGCTTCATAACAATCCTGGAGTGTAGCCATGTAATATATGGAAGCATATACCAGAATTTTATATTCTAATTTGAAATATGAATATAGATAGACGGACATTTTAAAAAGCATCTCTTAAAATCATAAGATGCTAATTGCTGAAGTTTGGGGCATTGAATTCGAGGTTTTCAGTCACAATACATCTCAGCTTATCAAATTCCAGAAAACTAAACTTACATCCCAACTTATTAAATTCCAGAAATATTAAACTTTCACCAAGACAAAATATCCAATCAATGATATTCTTGATAACAAATGCACAATTTATGTGATATCTATCAATAAGGCTTTACCGTGTTTGGCCTTCACAGAAATATGGTGAAGAAACCACTTAGTAGCAGAAAAGCTGAAATGTTTAACGGTATAAGTTTCGGGCGCTCATCACTAATTTGCAAGACAAACGTTGTTATTATTTCCATCATAAAGGGCTACTTCAAGAACAGTGTGTAACATTAATATTACAATAAATCAGAAACTTTTTATACACTCAACATTCTTCCCAGGTTTAGAGGGCTTGGACAACATTTTCTCGTCAGGTTCAAAAGACTTTTTCAACGAATGTTAAATATTTTTCTTTGTGTAACCATTCAACAGTATCAGACTGTGAAAGGTCCCCATCATTTATGCGAGTGAGAGCATACAAACGTAAAAACTTTTTTTTTCGTTCGGGATGTGGAATAGGATGAACACGCGTTCGCAAAGTTTGCGAATTTGCACTCACAAAGGCAGGTGAAAATGGGGTGGGAGTGGAGGGGCAGAGGGAATATATTGGGTATGTACGCACCCCACATGCTCCGCGTTTACCATCGCCGAACACACACAAGTTCTTGCCTGTGATCTTTTTCAGGTTGGAAGGCATCTTATTAATACAGTCTTCAGTTGTAATAGCATCGATCTGGGCTTCAATAAGCTTCGTTGACCCCCTTGACTTGGTTCCATCTGTCTCAAAAATAGCGTACCTTGTGTTGGAACCCAAAAAAATTTGCTTGCCCAACGCCTGGACAATTAAACGAGATCTATGCTTGTCCCATACTCTGCAGAGTAGATGCCTGCATGTTTATCTTACATAATAAGTTAAGTTAGATGACTGCAACATGCAGAGTAGAAAAAAACTTAAATTGTTTTAATATCCCAAAACGATTGTAGCACCGTCTGATGTTTTTTTAGTTTTTAGAGATCCATTTAGAATACTGCCTATATCCGTCCATGAAGGCGATCTAGGTATTCTTATTCATTTATTCATTTGACAGCCAAAAATGCTGTTTGTTAGAAAAAACTTCCAGGAATCAAAACATCGTTCTGTTTAAGAAATGACAACAATCTTATCATAGTAACGTTATGCTTACTAGTCTTGCCAAAACCAGTGATCCAGCACTCCTTGCCGACGAAATCTTCGCCGGCATTTGGGAGTGTCGCAAACTTGACATACTGGTTCGTTTTTGCGGCTTCCTTCAGGTGAAAAACAGAAATATCGTTTTCGTGGTAAAGATGTCCGTGCCTGAAATCTGGATGCTGCAATGGTAAAGGAATTAAAAGTATCGACCCTCTTCCCTCACTGATGGTCTAAAATTACAATAAATGTATTTTTTTACTACTTGCAGAGTAATAGAAACTTTCTTTTCATCTCAGTAAAAATTGTATTGTAAATCAATTTGGGTATTAAGGTGGATCCGATGATAGCGGTTGTTTCATGGCGTTAGTGGGTGTCTTCTGACCACGATATGTTACAAGTGTGTAACAATGGTCAAATAAAGGTTTTCTGAGTCTGAGTCTGAGTCTGAGTCTGAGTCTGAAGGGCAAATAGAAATGTGCCACAGGAGTGAACATTTACATCTCATCTGCGTGTACTGTGCCAGAGGAGTGAACATTTACATCTCATCTGCGTGAACTGTGCCAGAGGAGTGAACATTTACATCTCATCTGCGTGTACTGTACCAGAGGAGTGAACATTTACATCTCATCTGCGTGTACTGTACCAGAGGAGTGAACATTTACATCTCATCTACTTGTGCGTCACTTCCGAGATCTTCAATTTTTACGCCTATGTTGTTTTAACGCTTTCTTTCATATTTTTTTGTGTAGGCCTAATGTATTATTTTTGTTGCATTTCTAAATTATTTATCTGTTTAATGTTCGACTGTGGACGTGTATGTTTTGGCAAATGTAAAGTTGTTTCGTTGCAAAAAAATGTGGTCAAAAGGACAGTTGTGAGAAAAGTGACAGCGGACGAGGAAATTCACTTTCTCATTTTTCATACCTGCTTGATTTCCATAAAGATCTTAATCATAATTTTTGGAAACAATAAGCATACCTTTAGAATAGACCTCGTTTCGTATTTTGAAGTGTACTACAGCAGGAGGATCTAATATGAAAATTATTCAAAAGGGGCGTTTCCTAGTGATTAATCTCAATGACAAGGCGTGTAAGATTAATTAGCATGGCAGACAAGACTTGAACTAATGTTATTGATTATTGTGGGCCATGGAAACATGAAAAACTATTGTCTGTCTGTATAAGATATCACTTTTCTTGACCTTTGTCTGCCATAAAGGGCTACAGATATCCACATGATATATATATATATATATATATATATATATATATATATATATACATATGGAACTAAAAGACCATGAAGGTCCTGTGCTTTGGTGACCTTCATCTGAGGGACTACATGAGTTAACAAACAAACCATTTGAAGTAACATATACATTTTGACATCCCCGATAATCCCATCAATATTTATGAACTGCACGGAAAATAATAAAATTGCTAAAGTGTTTTGAAGATTTCCATATTTTGGGCTACACATTATGTAATACTGTAGATGGGGCTGCCAATACTAAAATGAAGCTAGAGTTGCATATGTATGCGATATATTCTGAAAATTATAAAATTATGGGGGTGGATTGGAAACTGTGGGCAGCAATCATTACCGGTGAGAAAAATGTCACATGTATACAATACAGATACATGTACATGTACACACATCGTCAGTCCTTACATTTCAAATTCATGAATTATCCATGGAATAATATTACACATTACAAGACCCAGTTATAAGTTAGGTCTATTGTTAATAAAGCATCATTTATGCACATTGCCAGTCATACTTTCTGGCGCCTTTCAATGCACACACGAAATCGTTTTTCCTTCTCTCTCTCTCTCTCTCTCTCTCTCTCTCTCTCTCTCTCGCTCTATCTCTCTGTCTGTCTGTCTGTCTGTCTGTCTGTCTCTTCTCTCTCTCTCTCTCTCTCTCTCTCTCTCTCTCTCTCTCTGTCTCTCTGTCTCTCTTAAAGTTATAGAACTTTTGTTTCGGGTTCATTAGATGGCCCTACTGCACGAACCTATGAATTGAAGTTGGAACTGCACCTCTACCTGTAATACTAATAAGAAAAGGACTGGGGGATGGGATAAAGCAATTTATAAGAAAATCATGAAAAACTATCAACTGAGGTAAAGCTATTTCTCATTCTCGGCGTCATTTTCTTCATATTGGCATAACAAAATCGTAACAAACAGTAAGATGTAGTGCCTGTTCAGTAAGTTACTAATCGTGTGAAGAAGACCATCTTCAACGTACGCTGCTTGCAATGCGTGTTAGACACAATCAATGAATTCAAGTCTTCAAGTGGCTCATGTCAACGTGTTTTGATCATTATGCGTCTTTATCCGTTAGTAAGGTTGTGTGGGATGTTTCTTCGTCGAAATTTTGTAATTTTAGCTGGTTTTAATTGTTCTCGGTTTCAAAAGACCACTTCGAGCATGATGAAATGGCATTTGAATGTTGGCATCTCTAAATTTAGCCAATAGGAGGACATACGATAGAAGTTCTTGCCCCAAAATAAAGCAGACTTTGACTTCCCTATAGCATGGACGTACTTAGAGGTTTTCCAATGCCCAATTCCGCATCCTTGCCTGTAAGGATCCCCCCCCCCCCCCCAACCTCCCAAGACCCGAAGGGTCGAGGGAGCATACAGGTTATCGGGGAAAATACATGTGCAAGCAGTCAAACTTGACTGTCCATGTCACAACTTACGACCTCGTTGATTATGTGGCATAATGGTCATGTGACATGTTATAACTATCACTTAGTAGTGGACAAGTGATTATTATCAACACTTTGGCACAAACGGAATGTCGGTACTGAGCACTACGACGTGGAATCAGTCTTGACACGGCTAGGAACAAGTGCAAAAAGTGTAACACATGCATCAGCGACCTTTTAGATGCGTTCATAAAGTACACGAGAAATTAATTTGAGGAGTACAGTGGACCAAAACCCAAGTGATTCGAGGCGAGGGGGGGGGGGGGTAGGACTGTAACTAAATCAGTTTAACAACTGTTTTCAAAGCTAGCTCGGAAAACAAACACGTGGAACTGAGCGACATATCGTACTTTGCTATCAGCCAACAACCGTAGAGATCAATATATATGGCCATTTTCCTTGCCAATGTTAACATCCAGGTAAGTTGATAAAAATATGTTGTGTTTCGTGATTACTTCACTGCAAAATAACGGTACACATTCCTAGATGATTTTCTGTTGATTCACAACTTGCTTGTGGTTGATAAGAACGATCGAGATGTACCAATGAATGTCATACCTAAAAAGAGACAAAAGCCTCTCGCTCGGCCGGAAGGATGCTGGACTGAGCGCTCTGTCACCAATCAGAAAGTGCACTAAATAAACCCATATTGTTGATTTCAATTTTTTTGACGACAGAAAACAGTGATTCTACTGACTGCTCTCATGATGAACAAATATTTGCTTATTATAACTAGCAACTGCAATATTTACAATTCTTAAAACTCTTGCCTAACAAAGACACCCATGAAAATACGATTGCATAATGTATACGCATAATCCTCAAAACACCAAACACTTCAGAAAAAGATTACCTATATTCATAAATTCTAATCCAGTGACGAGAACATCGTTACTTATAGCAAAAGACAGAAATTAAAAAATTACCAAAGTCAGCAAACAAGAATCAAGAAAAAAAAGTGAATGAAAGGTAATCTGTTACTTCTATCCAATAGCCGACCCCCCCCCCCCCCAAAAGTTCTAGTGTCACGCAAGATCTTCCTTGTAACCCCTGGACGAGCCTGCTTTTGAGAAGTGCTAACTACCGTTCACAAAATCGGCTCTCTGCTGCCATAATTTAATCAGCTTTTGCGGCTCTGTCAGTCACCAAATCTAATAAAAATCGTAAAACATATAAACTAAACCGTATAAGATCAGCTGTTTTAACACTTATTTGTATTTTGGGCTATATCGGTACATGTAATATAACTAAATCATTCACGCAAGATCCTCCCTTCGGTCCACATGTATAAGCAATGAATCAAAATCGGTTTTTCGAGTGTGTCTCACAAGGATACAACGACTCTAGAAGTGAAATCGGATTTTCTCTTTCAAGTATCACAGCATGTCACACGTGGAACACGTGCTACAGTCTATACAATACCCGATGTTACTATGGCAGCAACAAACAGGCAAGAACTGAAAGAGTAGACAGTATATACAGCATGGAATCATATCAGTTAATCCATAATTCCTCGAGCTGTAAAATACTAATTTCCTCCGTTTTCACTGGCGAAATGAGTTTATTCTTTTTAGATCTTGGAAAAATTAATTAATATTTCAACTATGTAAAACAAATTTAACTCAAATCATATACGCAAAGACCATATCTTGAAGGAAAACATGCACCCAATTAACTCTAGTGGAGTAGCACATTTGCAAAAAGTACAAGTAACGAACACTCTTGAATTCGCATAGCTATCAGGGAATAAAAAGGGCAGTAAAGAAGATAATTGGAGTCCGAATGTCTGCTTCTCCAACATGGTGCAGCTAGCGTCCAGTCCACATAATCAAGTTTTGGCATGAATTTCCAAAACGTACATACGTGCATTAAGGATGTTCTCACGACTGTTCCCTGCATGCTTATTCTAATTCAATTTTATCTGAAGCAATGGAATGACTGCTACAATCATATACTTTTGGTGAAGCAGACCCTTGATTGTTTTATTTCAAATTTATTCAGGGGAAGATTCGGCTGGCCGCATCTGCTTCTAAGTTACTGGTAACATAAAGTATCGTCATATAACGACTGCCGAGTAACCATGTAGCATTTAGATACGGTTTTTCATTGTTCATCAACACTGGTTTTGAAAATCGAAATGTGTTCCTAACATTGGAATGTAGTTCATTTCGAACAGGGGTGGCGGTGGAAGAAAACCGTTTTCTTCCACCGCCATCCCTGTTACGCGAATGACTATCCAAAAATGCTTCACCATAGCTTTTTTATAGTGTAATTTCTAATGTTGCTTTGGCCTAAAATGTTGTCAACAACACGGTTGCTGATTCGTCATGTATTATTTTGCACATTAATATCAATTTCTCTTTAGTTCCTACGTTTTATGTGGGCCAAACCTTTCTAAATGGGATACTTACTTTATTTTGTTTTAGCGCGCCGATTATCTGTTCATGGTTACCACTCCCACTGTAGTCAGTCATCCCCGTTTTGAAACGGATGTTGTATAGATTATCCCTGGACAAAAGGACAAAACGTTGTGATGTTCAATGCATTAAAGAACCATGTAGAAACATAATGATTAAACGTATTTATTGGTTGCCTCCAAAGCAGACCCAAGCTCCGTGTTATGTCTACTTTGACATAGACACTATTCATATTATCTGGGACCATGTGCTGCCATTTAGGCGGCAGCAAAAAGCCTGATAGCATGCAGGGCAGACCCATGTATCAAGCACGTTAAAAGAGTTTTTATGATAAAAGTAATGACTTAAGAGAGCAAAAAGCTATATTGAATTAAATGACCACGTTTTGAAAGATACATGATGCTAAACATATTTAGGCAATTTCATTTGTTCAGTCGACAATGTTATTTTGGGATGGTTTAGTAACATACCACAGTAACACATATGCCCTCATCATGATCCACATATGGTCATGTTGTCTAGCATCTGAAGGGACCACAGCAGGTATGCAGTTGAATATAAATACCTACTAATATGCTAATGGTAATATGGAACTTGGTCTGCTTTGGATGCAACTCTCAGTCAAAAGAAACAAGAAATGCATAACCTACATGTAGTAACCTAGCTACAATGTCTATTTGTCCAAAAACACAACAGTCTCCCTGTTGAGAAAATAATAAAGGAAATTTGGGGTTTCTTTGTTAAAAATATTATGCACAATTGTGTGGTATCGCTGTAAAGCCAAAAAACCCATTTGGCTCTTTGTTTGAACGAAGATAATCTAGCCCTAAAATCACTTTCAGTATCATGCATATTTTTAACGGAAGTTATCTGGATTATTCCTGGACAAAAGCATAAAACATTTTGATGTCCAATGTGTTGATGACTCTTGTAGCAACATAGGGGTCAAATGCCTTCCTTGGTTGCCTCCAAAGTAGACCAAAGCTTAGTTTTTTGTGTACTCTGCAATTGCAGAGGGATAACACAGAACTTGGTCTGCTTTGGAGACAACTTGCTCAGTTAAACCACACCGAAAATGCAAAACCTCCTTGTTGAAGCCTGACTATACTGTCTATTTGTCCAAACAGACAACAGCTACACACATACAGTCTCCATGCTGAATAAGCAACAGAGTAAATGTGGGGATCTCCTTGCTAAACACACCATATCCTTGTTAAGCCAAGGACCCCACTTTAGTCTCCTTACTGGAATGAAAGCAATCTAGTCATAGAATCACTCACTATCATGTTAATCTTACCTAAAATGTCTACAGTGAGCTGCAGTGATAGCTTTCTTTTCACCAATGAGAATGGCACCACAGAGTTGAGTCCAGCCTCTCAAACGCTTCACTTCCATGGAAAGGTACCAAGGCCACCGGCCTTTCTGAGCAACTCTACCACCAACGATGAATGGCGATACTTGTCCGACTTTGTATACACTGAAGTCTGCAGATGGGCGTGCTTCAGCTTGAAAACAAGCAGCAGAAAAAAAAAAGAAAAAAAATAGTTCATCTCAACTTGGGTGGAAACATTAAACAATTAAGAATTGAATTGAGCAGAGTAGAGTTGAGAGAAACAGAACAGAACAGAATAGAATAGAATAGAATAGAATAGAATAGAATAGAATAGAATAGAATAGAATAGAATGCGCTTAGGTACGCTAGAATATTTTGCAGTCACTGACAACTCCCTAAACAACAAGATGGTACATGTCTCAATGACACCTTTTATCAGAACAATCCTTTCAGCAGTGTTCGTTTATGGATTTGGAAGATCTGATTTTTACACATCTTCTCTGCTAAATGTACTTTTATTTTAAGATCATGTATGGATAAAATGTTTGTCTGAAGGTGGCACAACTGAGGCCCTGTGCCCCCAAATTTTCAAAATTAGATATTCTGCAAAATTTTCTAGTTCTGCAATACAAACACAAACTGTCCTCGTTTGCATGATGCATATTAAATTTTCATATCATGACCAATGAGAATATACATACTTTTTGAGTCTGAAAATGAAAATAACATGTGAAATTTCTAGTAATTTTGGTATTAGTAAGTATACTTACCTCTTCATCACCATTGCCGAGACCTTCATGTTTGGCCAAATCGCCACACACAATTCAGCTGGGTAATTCACTCGATTGTTCCCATAAACCTGATGGCCATGGCTCCCATGGCTCGCTCCCATGGCTCCATCTCTTGGTTCCTGTTGGACCTGGTGGTGACTCCTGGTGCATATGCTCCCTTACACTTCTTTTTCCTTGATGATTGATCAGTTGATATAACTTGCATGAAGGAAGGAGAGTGGTCGGGTGGGCTTCTCTGGTGGTCAAGAAGTGGGTATACTTACTTATATCGAAATTACAAAAAAATTCATGTGATAGTTACATTACTTTACCCATTGACTACCTTTCCTGATATACATACACATTGGAGGAGGGGGTAACATTACTGACATACTGACCAAGGACCACTGGGATGGACAGCCTGGGAGGGAGGGGAACCATTGGTCTAAGTGAATAGACAACATCTGAAGGGAAAACGTCAGAGGTATATGGACTTGAGGCCAATGACAGCAGAATCCTGGCCTTATACAGGAAAACCGCCTTACCAACCAGCATGGGACCACATTTGGCCCCTCAGGAAATTGCCTGACAACCTGACAGCTGTCTGTCACCTGGGTGGATGCTGTCAATTTCTACTCCTCTGGTCCTTAAGATTAACAAGACTGGTGAGTCATGAAAATTGATGTGTGCCAGAGGCCTGGAATAGAAAATGGTTCTGTAAGGCAGTGTCTGAAACTGGGTCCAACAGTTCTGGGCCAGGTACGCCAAGGAAGATTGTCCAATAGGAGTCTGAAATAAGCTTGAGGTCTACTCTTGGTATGCTGTCCTAATGGCTTCTACCTCAACAAAACCCCACGGTGACATTAGCTGAAGTATGGGGTTGCCGAGGGAAAAAGCCAAGTCTACGGAAAAGTAAAAGGAACCTATGCAAAGGAGCCTGTTACACTGGCAAAGGTGTATATGCCTCCCTCCAGCTTTCATTTCATGCTAGCAGTGCTTGGAAAAAGTTGTGGAAAATTGCCAGTTGCAGGCCCAGAGAATGTCAAAGGTGCACCAGGAGGCATCGAAGGCTCATAACTCATGACCTCTTGCTGAGACTTGCTGCTAGGCCAGTAGCCTATCCAAAGCATTATCACAGACCTTCTAGATCATCTGTTTGATCCATGATGAGATCGGCAAACTTTCTCCTTCCAAGCTTATTGAGGGGCAAAAAAAGGGAGGGGGGCAGACCTATGACCTCTGTCACTGTCCCTGCAAGTGAGGTATCAGCTCAGCATTCTCACCGGGCACAGGGCTCTTTCCTCCATGGGAAGAGCCATGTCCATAGCATGAAAGGTGAAATGCTTGAAGGCTGTAGAACTATCTTTAGCCACTTGGATCTTTTTGGAGGAAGCCCAAGTGAGGCCTCAGGGTCACCTGGGAGTGGGCAGGTGACCACCAGATTCGGTATTGTGTTCTAAGGTTGCCCCAGTCCATGGGTAAAGCAAAAAGGGGATCCTGGACAGGGGATACTTAAACTGGAATTTTTGCGTTTATGCTTGTCATAACAGATCCACATGTGGGGTACCCCACGTGCCCCTTAAGGCAGGAACAACTTGTGTGTGAAGCAACCACTCCATCCTTACTGGCCGACCTCTTCTAGAGAGTTAGTGGGCCAGGACATTTTGTTGTCCCGGACATGCCTCGCCTGCATACAAACATCTTGTTTGGAGCACCATTCTATGATGCGTCTTGCAAGCTCCTTCAGCTTTCAGCAGTGTGATCTGCCTTGCCAGTTCAGGTAAGTGATCACAGTCCTGCAGTCCCACATTACAAGGACGTGTTTGTGCTCCACTAGGTGCTGCAAGTAGTGGAGCGCCAAACATATTGCCTCCAGTTCCAACCAGTTGATGTGATGGGACATGGACTGCCAAGACTAAATGCCTGAGGCAATCTGGCAATCAACATTGGCTCCCCAGCTGGACTGAGAACAGTCTGTGTACAGGGTGAGTTGCACATGAAAGGGCGGCAACGTCTTTCTTGGCATGACATTCTCCAAAATGGTACACCAAAGGAGGTGCTGGCAGTTCGTCGGGGACTTGCGACTTCATTGATGACAAGTTTGCCGTCGCTGAGATGAGCTGAACTCATGAGTCAGGAACACCTTGAGCATCAGCTGAAGTCCCTCCCACCAGTCTTCTGAAGGGTGACAGTTGAAGGTGACCAGGTTGAAATGCATACCAAGATGAGACAAATATCTCCTTTGGCATTAGGAAGGACTTTGAGAGATTCATGATCAGATCTTGGTGTTTGCAAAGCTCTAGAATGGTTTGTGTGTGATTATGTGAATCTAAGTACTGTAGTGCCTGGATCGGCCAGTTTTCCAGATGCACATTAATGCATAAGGCATTCTGATGAAGGTGCATGTCAATTGCCTGCACAAACTGAAGACCAGAGGTGCCATGGTAAGGCCAAACGAGAGTGCCTTGAACTTGTACACCTGGCCTGAAAATGCAAACTGCAGATACTTATGTCAAGTCTTCACAATTGGCACAGGGAAGATCAAGTCTTTCAGATCCAACACCAACACCCATTCCTGAGGCTGCAGGGCTGCCACTACTGGCTGAGGCATCTCCATCATGAAGGAGGGGACTTCTAAGTGTGTGTTAACCATCAACAGGTTTATGACCAGGTACCAACCTCCATCCCGCTTGGGGACAAGGAAGAACAAGTTACAGAATCCTAGCAAACCAGAATCTTCCACCCATTCTATGGAGGTATTGCTCCAAGGTTTCTCCACTGCCTCTAGGAATGCCACTGTTTTGGTTTCCAACATAGGATGCACAAACCACTTGGCTTTCAGGCACAATGGAGGCCTGTCTTTATTGGAGGGCAGTGATTAGCTGTATCGCAAGGCATTCAAGACAGGTGAATCATCTGTTGTGGACTACCATTGTGGATGTTGTGAGATGTCTGGAATGGTGATGGAAGGCAGCTCTGATGTGGGGGGGGGGGGCAGAAAGTAATAGTCAGGAGCCCTGAGGTTTGAGGGACTCCTTTGCTTTAACAAACTGCTTGCCCTTCTCGGATTGCTTCCCCCTCTTCCTGCAACTTCATGATGCGTCAGGGGCAGTGCAGGTCAGAATGTGAGTGGGCATGATCTGAGAGCCATAATTCTGGGCCATGGGGTCCAATGAGGCAAGTGGCAGAACAGAGTCAGTCAATCCCTTGGTCCTGGATTGCTCTGCAGAGTGGGTCCATAGGTCCTGCATCCAGGGAACAACTCCTATTGCTCCTTGACACAAGGTGCTGAAGAAGAGCTCTGTGCTTGCTCTGTGGAAGAAGGGGTCAAGCCACAACTGACCCTGGAGGTAGGCGTTTGTAGCATACAGGCTGCCCCAAACCTGGTGATTGATCTTTTGCAAAAACAAAGTCACAAATAATGACACCTGGCCAAGCCTGTCCCACACTGCCTGAGTGATCTGTGAAGAGTGCTGGAGGTCCTCCAGAAGAGACCTCAAGGCTGTCAAAGATACATCATAATAAAAAGCCTGAGGACAGAGCTCCCACTATCTTCTAATCTCTTATGGGCCTCAGCAGATGCAGAAATGGACTTTGGCTGCCGATCTTCAAATTCTTTCACAGGGTACCACTTCATCATAACGTCTGACCAGGGGAAAAGTTGCCCTTGCTAAAGGTAGCCAGCAGCAGCATGCTAGCCCAAGTGTCTCATATATTGGCCGTTAGCTGGTCATAGAACTCAGCAGCTCAGAGTGACGATGACAGCATGACAGCTGCCACCACTGTCACAGCCTGGTGTGGGACAAGTGAGTGGGGCTTCTGAAGGGACCGAGTGCTGGAGCAAAAAGAGTTGCAGACATGGAAGTCCGTTACCTGCATCTGAAACCAGCCTGAAGGTTTGCCGTCTGGAGGGAGCATGCTGGAGCTGTGAGAGCTCCTGACCCAGAGGACCAAGTGCAAGCTGACTCAACAAAGGGGAAGCAAGCTGGACATCTGTCATGGTCTGCTGAGGTATGGCAATAGTGCTGGCACGGGCAAATGAAGATAAAGTCTCATGTCACAACTGCTGCTCTATGAGAAGCTTGAGCTTAAAAGAGAGAGGCAGGGTAGCTGGCTCAAACTCAGGGTGGAGCAGAGCTGCTAGCAGCCCAGTCTGGGAGCAACCTTTAGGAGTAGCCTGTGGAACTTACACAATGGCCAGAGGCATTTTGCTAGTGGAGGGGGCAGCCATCCCAGGAGCGGAAAGCTCACTACAGATAGAAGATGCCATCACAGACTTGGTTATGCTCTTCTGTGCTCTATCATGCTGAGACCAGGAGGCCCTGAAGTTGTTCATGGCTGCAGTGTTTCAGGACATGCAGATTTTTGAGCCAAGTGCTTGGACCTGAAAACTTGGGAAAAGAGGCCTGGGTTCCAGGAGGGCCAATTAAAACCCTTAGGCTTCCATCCTAGCATCACCAATTTGTGCTGTTGGACTCCAAGCACTCAAATGTGGGAGGGCTACTGAGATCTCAGAAGATCCAACCTGCCCTTAGCCTGCTTCTTGGGAGGAGTCCCCAAAGTGGTGGTCTGAGTGGGGTTATTAGTGCCCTGAGCATGTCAGACTGCATCTGTATGTTTCCTTTAATAGACTCCAAGGTAAGGACAATCCTTGGGTCACTGGGTAAAGAAGCACTGGTCTTTGCCAAAGATTTAGCTTTGTGCTGATGATAATCACTAGGTGATCCTTTGCCTATCTGCTTGCCACTATGTTGCATCATCTTCTGACTCTTGGGGGTGGGTGGCTGGGTGGGTGTTAAGGTGTAGATACAGCAGCCACCTGAGCATGCAAACAAACCTCATGGGTTCCTTTATACTTTTCAAGTGGAGTCTAAGGAGAAGACTGGATAGAGTCCAAGGTCCCTTGTTTGGCTGCAAGAACTTGCCGCCTTCATCTAGCTTTGTCACTCTTCATCTAGGCCTGTTCATAAACAAGCCACTTGCCATCTACCCAAAAACACAGAGCCAGTATGTTTTCTCATGAGAGCAAAACATACAGAAATTTCGTTTTCAAGCAAAAATGACTTGCTCTACTTCCATTTTTTGATCGGTATTTGTAGATCAAACAGAAGCTATCCTTGCCCCTGCAGAGTCTTGGACTGCTTAGAAAGGATTCTCCATAGAAGGGAGCATGTGTAAAGCAATAGAACAGTGTTTGTGAACGAAAGTTCACAGAGCTTCCAACTCTTTTTGACCATGCTGTTTAGGCACCCAAGGAGGAAAGAAGTTCAAAGGAGCATGCACAAAAGGAATCGAAACTGGGCCAAGATGAACCAAGAGATGACCCCACTGGAACCATCTGGTTTTTGGGAACAATTGAGTGAGTAACCCAACTCAGTTGTGTTTGGTGATTTGGCCAGACACAGAGCTCTTGCCAATGGTGGTTGACAGGTAACAATACTTAACCAATACTGGATATTTGGAGTAATGTCAGTATTAGAAGGTATACTTGACACAAGGCAGCTTCTTCAACCTGGTCCCACATTACCTGTTGAGGAAGGCCACTGCAGTTCTGTTGCTGCATATTATGAAGACATGTTTGTACTCCACCAGGTCTCAGAGGTGGAGGAGCACTAAGCCTATCCCCTCCAGTTCCCCCAGTTCATGTGGTGAGACGCAAAGGACTCAGTCAAGGGCTTGAAGATGTCCAGCCCTTCATGTGGGATACCCACCCGGATCAAGAAGAGTCCTCGTAAATGGTGAGCTGGGCTTGAAAAGGTTCCAGCATTTGTCCCCTCATGACGTTCTCCCTCATGGTGTGGGGGATCCTCATTGAGAACAAGCACCAGGGCTTGATAGTGCCGTGCCTCTTCCATCTGCCCTGCAGAGCATGCTTCAATGGGCAAAAGTGGAGATGACTGATTCGAACCTGGGAGTCCACTGAGGACAGGGAGTGCAACAGGGCAAGCCATTGTTGCGCTGAACCAACCTTTCCAGTCAGAATGGCTCAGAGCAGAGACTGAAGTCTCTTCCACCTGTCTTCTGAAGGGCGACAAATGTAGTCAATCAGGTCAAACTGGTTGCCAAGAAAGACGAAAGTGTGCTCCAGCTGAAGACTGGACTTGGGTTGGTTCCTTATCAGGCCCACATGTTGGCAGAGCTCCAGAACCATCTGTGTGTGATGCTTGAAATCCAGGCCCCAAAATGTTTTGATAAGCCAATAATCTGCCCTCCCAATAAAGACTGCAGTAACTGCAAAATTGGGAAATTGAGAAAATCGCACTTTAAGTTTTCTGTTCAGCCACAGAAAAGTATTTCTGTGATTCTCTTAATTATTATTTGAATATATTACTTTGTGGCATAAAAGTTTTTTAGAAGTGAAAAATTTCGGTGATGTCTATTTTTGGATGACCTTATTTACAAAATACGTAGTTACTGCACTCTTGGCTGGGACAAGGCTACATGAACCCTAAAGTTAGGACTGCAGTAACTTTTGAAGTATTGACATTTTCAAAGCAAGAAAGAGTAAAAATAGACTGCTGTATGCCCGAATCTATATATTGAAGACAATATTGCAATAAAAATATGCCATCTTGATTCAGTTTAAACACGACACATGGTTAACAATGAAATTGCAGATATCCCGAAGATTTTTGCACTTAATCATCTAAAGCCTCGAAGCTGACATAGTCATTTTCTACCAAGTTCTCCCAGAAAGATCTTCTTGTCACTGGCATCAGTGGGCAGAGTTTTTGTACTATTTCATTTTTTTTTTGGGCCCTGGGCACTCCACGTGCAACTGTGTAAAGTTTTGGTGGATGATCAAACTTGAACCCTTTCTTCAAAAGGGGTATCCTGGTACCCGACATTTTCAATACCCGGCTACCCAACAATATATATTTTAACAGAAAAAAAATTGATTTATAATGGAAAAAAAGGTAGTTACATAACTTCACATTAATTAAAACTGCCCTAGAGGACTGAGCAATATTATATCTAATGCACTAAATTGATATTGATCATGTCATAGAATAATTAGGCTTGGTGACTTAAATGCACACATCTTATTCGGAATTTCAATAAAGGAATTTGTTTATTATACATATTGTCCTTCGCATTTGATCATTATAAGATAACTAATTGACTGACAACTTGCAGCGTTAATTTTAAATGGGTAATACCTGTGGGTACCCCGTCTTGCAGTACCTGAAAAATCAGGTACGCGAGTATTAGATATTAGAACTCAACATACATACATACATACATACATACATACATACATATACATACATACATACATACATTCTTACACACATACAGTGACCTAGTGACCTTCGTGTATAATGGATATTGCACATAGTTTGAATTTTTTGCTTGAATTAGCAAATAGGTGAATTTAGTGATGTTGTGAAAGACGTTGATATATTGATTTGAACATTGGTTGACAATTGAAAATGATAATTCCACGAAGACAAAGTAATGGTGCCTACCACAATGAGGATGGGGGTGATGGCATTTTAACTCTTTGAATGCCAAATGAGACTTCAGTCGTCTTCAAACGAATTTTACCTATAAGATGATTTCATATTCAAATTCCAAGTGGAAAGACCTTTCATTCAAATGCCAACATGCGCAGTATAAACTCAGTTTCAGAAATCATGATCTCAGTCAACAGCTTGCCCCGGCGCACTGCGCGCAAAGTGCCGCGAGGCAAGCTGTTGACTCAGTCTCGAATTCATCACTGAAAGAGATCTAAAGACTGCAAATGTAGTTATATTCTTTCTACCACAAATAAAGCTTTTTCAAAGGAAACAAGAATTTTACTGATGTATAATTAACCTGGTATTTCTGGCAAATTTATTCAATATTTGATCGTTTTTCATTCATATTGCTTCCTTGAAAATTCGGCCACTAAAAATTAAAAAAAACAACAAACAAAAAACAACATATACCTTTAAAATCAAACATGGGTTTTTCATTAGCCGTTAGATATACATGTACAATGTACATTAAAATAAATCAACACGTGACATGGCTAAATCTAGTGAGAATGTATCTGTCGGTCAGTAGACAGGGGTCAGCCCTGACCCATAAATAGATACAGCAGCAGAAACATGAAAGGCTTGTTTGTTATCTCAAACTCCTGTATATCTCAGTAGTCTGCATAACGCACCTAGAAATTAGGCCACCCTTTCTCATTCTACCATTTATATTTAGGGTTTATTTGCTGAAGTGTCTTCACTCGACAGAGTCCTAGTGGGGGAAAACTGATACATGCATGGAGTCAAGAGAAAGAAAACCAGACCCAACTTGTCCTCAAGTTTGTAATAGCAGATCTATGTGGAAAAATATACAGGCGGCTAGCTGCTGGTCTATGAAATAAGGTACCTGGCAATCACTTGAGTAAATTGACCTGACATGTACTCATGACCTGCTCATACTCCCCATGTTTTGTTAGTTCGTAAAATGATTAAGGTCTTTGTATGAGAAATTTGTTTTTGGTATCATACTGATTAAAAATGGTAAAAATTTGGAATTTAGATATTAGCACAGTTTGTTTCATGGATATTTTACCGGTATGACAAGGTTTTTTTATAGACAACTTTGATCGTCATACAATAAAGTTGCTTGTCGAATTCACATTCGGGAAGGGGCTTTTAGTTAACGTGCGTCCGTGTTTCTATAGAGCGTGTGTTGCGGTTCAATTTGAAAATCAAGATGAATAACTCAACGAGGAGTGGTATGAATACTTTCAATAAGATAATCACCCTTCAAAGATTACAAAAGCAAAATAAAAGAAAATCACAGCATAGTCATTAATACTTAGTAGTCTACAATTTTTTGGATCGAATAATAATAATGACTCATACTTGTGGGATATGCGAATCATTTCACCTGATTTGTTTTTTCATATATTATACATTATGGACACTCTGAGAAGCTCTACCGTAACACATCATCCCATATTCAGACAGGGACAATCAGATAGTGAACTTTTACCGCATGTACATGTATGTAGGCCTAGCCAAAGTAGGCCTAGTCGTGGAAGAAATCTTAGAATTAGGCCTTTGTAATTTTACCCTTAAAGTGACAAATAATATCTTATTTCTGACCCTTTTTCTTTTCCTTCGATGTCCTGGACTTCTCCAACGCCATTTCCATCATACGTCTCCCCCGAAATAGTGCCATAATTGTGTTCAATTTGCAAAATATCTTTAAGATAGACTGATTGTATGTTCCCTCCACAACACGATGTCCAAAGGACGCTTGCAGTAACTGCAGCCTCGTTTTCAAAGTAAGCACTGACACCAGTTAAAAGTGCAGTAACTACACGAACTATAGCATAGCACAAATCAAAAGTGCAGTATGTGTACTTACTGCAGTTTTTAGTGGTTTGGAGGACTGCTTTTGTAGATACTGTGCTTTCACCACCCCATTATCTCAGTATATATAAGGTAAATTTAGTAACTCTGTGTCAATAGGTAGCGCAGGTGACACAAGGTAAAATGGCACACTTAGTTCATTTTCGACAAAATTGCAGTTACTGCAGTCTTCATTGGGGGGGGGGCAGAATTGTCCTCATACACATGAATTTGAATGGCTGAGCAGTGAAGATAAGCAACAAGTATCTATGTGATCCTGGTCAACACCAGACGTGCCATGGCAAGGCCAAATGGAAGCACCATGAACTGGTATACTTGACCTGCAAATGCGAACCGCAGATACTTCCGTGAAGTTTTCACAATTGGTACATGGAAGAATGTGTCCTTGAGATACAGGGACATTGTCCGATTCATGGGCCGTAGGGCTGCTGCCACCCACTGGGGGTTTCCATCCAAAAGAAGGGGCTTCCAGGAAAGTATTTAGCATCAACAGGTCTATGACTGGGGGCCATCCTTCTTCCCTCTTGGGGACCAGGAGGAGTAAGTTGTAAGAAGCCAGGAGCACCTTACTTCTGTACTGGCCCTGGGGTGCACTTTCTCTGAAGCGTCTGAACCACCTGCAGGAACATCTATGCTTTGGGCGGTTCCTTGGTGTGTGGAGTGAACCACCATGGTTTCTCCACTTAATAAGTGTATGTCTTTACTGAAAGGCACCATGTATCCATGTCTCAGCATATTGAGGACAAATGAATCTTCAATGATAGACTCCAATTGTGCACAATAAGTGGTGTGACAGCCTCCAACCAGGCATTGCAGAGAGTCTAACATTGTGGCCATTGGCAATTCTGAGATGTTGCTTTCCAGGATCTAAGAGTCAGGAACACCAAGGTTTTCCCGACATCTTGCCTCTACTGGAAAGGTTTCCTTCCTAGATCGCTGTCTTCCTTTCCCAGTTTGTCGCACCAGGAGGGAGCATGAGTAGTGGGTCAAATGGACATGGTCTGAGAAGTAACATGGTTTGAGGCTAAGGTAGACCAGAAAGACGAGGACTGAGCAGTCAGTCAGTGCCTTGGAGCATGCCTGGTTGGCTGAATGGGCCCAAAGGTGCTGATCCCAGCATACCACTTCCTCCATCTCTCCTCTGAACAGGGTTCCTGACAAAAGTGGCCCCATGAGGGTTCTATGAAAGATTGGGTCAGGCAGTTTCTGACCCTGGAGGTATGCATCCCTCTGCGACAAACAAAGGTTGACCTCCAGTGTGTAAGTGGTCTGCACCTGGTGATTAACAGCTCGTGACAACGAAGTTGCGAGAAGTGTTGCTTGGTCTAACCAGTCTTGAACTGCCTCTAGAAGAGACTCCAAAGTGGCCAACGACACATCGGAGTAGGAACCACAAGCACAGATCCCCTGGCATCTTCCTCCAATATCTGAAGAGTTATGCAGATGCTGTGGCAGTTCTAGCCTGCCAAGTGTCAAACTCCTCCCAGTCTACATTCACCAGCAGTGGACCTGATCGGTTCAGAGTGCCACCTCCACTGGATGTCCAGCTTAGGGATAAGTTGCTCCTGCCATAGGTATCCAGACGTTGGTGGCTCCAGACAAATCTGTCTACCGTGAGTCATGGCTAAGGGCTGGTCCCTACACTCAGCTACAAAGGGCAAAAAGTTTTGGTATGCACTGTGCCGTGTTTTCCAGAAACAAGGCCCAGCCTGACAGTGCAACAGCACCTGACCTCTCCTCTGATGGTGGGACCACAGCTTGGTTGGCAACCATATTCTGAATAAGAGCTTTGACATGGCCAAAGCCCTTAGCGTAAACAGGTGCCATGTCCATGCGAGCAGGGGCCAAAGCCACCACAGAACCCAGGGTCACTGACTCTCTGTGCCTGTCAGAGCATTAACAGCATGTGGTGACAGCCCCTGACCTAGGTCAAGATCTGATGTACAAATCCCACAACAAAAGCACCTTCTCCACCAAGGTAACTCCTACCTAGTGAGGGGGCAGTAAGTGCCCAAAGCCTCATTGAACAATGGATTGTCTGAGGGCAATGGAGCAGCTGCCTGTGACAGCAGATCTGTCACCATGTCTGGCATAGGGGTAGCGAGAACCTCCGCAGCAGTAATTGCCACCACAGGTGCTACCTCAACCTGATCCTCCCACATGGGGACAGACAGGGGAGGCAAAGAAGGCTCATATGATGAGATTGTGGTGGCCACCAACTTGGGACCTGGGGATCTGGCTGAGTCTGCTAGAAGCCGCTATCCGGCACCTCAGCCGCCACTGACTCAGAAGTATGCAGCCATAAGTCTGCTCAGTCTCGACAACAGCACTGGTGGCCAATGTGGAAGAAGACAGAGCCTCTTCAAGGAACCGCTGATACTCGTGGAGCTAAGTTTCCAGCTGCCACGCAAAGCAGTGAGGCAGCATACCCAGCTCAAACACAGGAACAAGTGGGGTTGCCAACTTCTTGCTCTCCACCTCGACTGTATGACAACACTGCATGTGGCAATCATAGCAGTGTGGATGGTCATCCCAAGCCACCATGTAGTGGTTCCATGAATCAAGCTTCTGTCCATGATCCAACAAGTATGAGGATGCAGACAAAGTGGTCACTGGATCAGCACCCATGGTCGGTGTCCAAAAGGAGGCAATAGCCTGGTGTGCAGTGCTTTCCCTCTCTCTGCAATCTGTTTGCTGAGACACCATCTTGAAAATCTAAGTACCACGCCAATTAGATAACCTTGCACTAACTATTTCAGTAGTATCCAAACATAAAAATCAGCTTTCTAGGTCTGTGAAGAAATTTTTCACAGATTAGGGCATGTGTAAAGCACTATAGCACTAAAAGGCAAGCCAGAAATGGCACCCAAAGAAGATGGAAGATGTGAGGAGCATGTGCACTGGGTGTCACCATCAGTTCCACAAGACCCGAGAGATGGTGCTATGGGACAGTGAGGTTTTCAAATCAATTGAGCCAAACCTCAACTCGATACATGAGCTTTGCACCAAGACACAGAGGTACAGGCAAATGGTGGTCAAGAGGTAATGTTATGTAACTAATACCCAAACCACAGAAGTACTTTGAGGACAGTGGTCCTATAAATACTTCAGTGGCTATGTTGTGCTGTGGGGTGTGTTCTCGGACTCATGTTGTTATGGATGTAGAGTGTGTTCATAATGTTCCAGATTCATAAATAACACAAAAAACTATGTGGCCCTCAAGGCTTGCCAATTTAAAAAAACAATCACCTGTCTGCAGGGCAAGTAGATTTCAAAATCCACTTGCCCGTATGCAAAATGCACTTGTCCCAATATGACTTCTATAAATATTGTTTATGTTTATAGAATGCAAAGGCCTAGGCTAACCATTTACCCGAAAATGTACTCGCCGCTTATTGTCACTTGCAAATTTGCAAAAAATGTCAAATTTTACAACGATTCTAGATGCAACTGTTTGACAGTGAAACTGGCAAAATATTAAAAGTACAAATTGAAAAGTAAGCTAGTTGCATGGAGTGACTAATGATGAAAAATGCATTGTAATTCCTGGGACTTTAGGAGTCCGTATCCTGGGTAAACCTAAATAACGGTTAAATAGTTGCATTTGTTTCAGCATCCTTTCTCGCTGCCTCTGATGCCATGATATGGGATGCATATCATTTGCGTACCTACCATGAATGCTATCAGTACATCTCAGTAAATTTGCATATACAGTTTTGGCAAGTGCCTGGCAAAAAAACGCTGTTCTTAAATCAAATTCATACAAAAATTTGAATATTTCAAATCAGAAATCGAGTGTGTGCACCGTCAACATCTTTCTGCAACTGTACACAAACAGCTGCTTTGGCCATGTGCTCTGACGCACAACACGTCACCCGATTGGTCAATTGAGTCACATTCAAAAATGAGCCAATCACGGCTCGTGTTACAGTGTTTTCACCATGGCTTCCACCCAGTGAACATGTGTGAAGCTTCTGTAACTTATGGAGGGAACACACAAATGGGAAGCTTTGTTTTATATTGCAGCATACGAAAATAAAGATTCCGGTGTTTATTGTAACAATTATTTGGAGTCACAGGCAAATACGCAAAGGTAGGGGATAGAGGGAATTGCCGAATGTGTCCCAAATCAGTCCGTGAGACTGGGTCAGTTCACTGCAGATCCACTCCATACTGTCACTTGCGTGTGACTGGTAGTTGTGTGCTGTTTTTGCCTGGGAAATCATCTCACAGAACCTATTTTTTCCAACACTGTTAGAACCCACTAAAAATGGCATTTGATATTAATTTGTAGATGAATTGGCCATGCAAATTTTGTTATTTTTTGACAGTGCTTTGACATTGTTCGGGCAGATCACACTGAAGTGAGTAGTGTGACCCAACTCAGCAAGCCAATTACTGCCAGTACCTTTGATATTGTAATCGTATGTACAACAGTGAAAATGTCTGCTTGTGTTGGCAGAAATAAAGTTCTGATGAATACAACTGCTGACCAAGAAATTGTTTAAACTTGGAATGTTTACCAATAAGCAATTATTATCACCTATCAGCGCCCCACGCACGTGCTGCGAAAGCTATGATTTTTTCAGTGATAAGATCCCCCATAGTTCTTCAGCATGCATGCAGCGCTCGAACTTCAAACACTGTTATCCCAACGGATTATTGACACCTTCTGCCGTCCCCTTGCCAGCCTTGCAAACAACCGCAACTTGTAACTGTGTAATGAAAATTTGAGGAATGGAGTTCCCAGCGAAAAAAAAGTTGGTTGCCTGGCCAGGCAATTACATATTAATTTTAACTTGCCCGAGATTAAATCTGACTTGTCCCGGGCAATCAGACACGTGAAGTGCCGAGCCCTGGCCCTACTTTGTTCTTTTGCTGTAAACTCAGCTGACTGGAAAGGGTTTTAAGTGGTTAGACCTATATGTTTTGGAAAAAATAAAACTGGGATGTGTAGAAGTAAATAGCCTAAGTTTGTCATCAATGAAAAATATTTCAAAGCTTGAGAGGACCGATCCAAAACCACTGGTTGCCCTTTATGTGTGACTTCCTGTCTCAGGTCAGGAGTGAAATTGTTTTTTTCAAGTTGGTATTGGAAATTAAATGTTGATGTCTTGGTAACTTTATATTGCTGTGCTGTCTATCTTGGGTTGAAATTAAAGAAGAAGGGTAATGTTTTTTGCTGTACTTTTAGGAGTACATGGTTTTGTTTGCATACTTTGGCAATGAACAGTTTGATGGAATGTCATTTTCTAAGGTGGCAAGGGCCAATTAAATGGTCTCATTTGCAATATTGAGAATTTTTAATAATAGGTTTTTAACCATCTCTCATAAGACACTGTAGTGATATTTCATTATCCTTAGCAGTTTTACATACAAATGCTAATTTTATGAGAAAACTTAGTTTGTGCACGGTCATACAGTCATAAACCGTAATGTTTGATAACAGCCCGGATTCAGACATCCCCAGCAAGGTATTTTGTTTGACACAACAAAGCATACCAGGCACAGCCAGTGCTATGCACAGATTAATTGATACACTTTCCCATTTCAGCTAGGCGACTGGTGCCAGAGGTTGAAAGTTCGAGTCTCGCTCATTTCAAACATAAAATATATACTTTCAGCATTTTCTTAATGCTGGTGGAATTAAGTCCCCAATTCTGGAAATAAATGCCAACTAAGTAAATATACTACCTAAACGTGTTGATATGGCACTCACACATAACTACGTCCATTGAACCATTCTTTTATAAGAATGGGGATTGGGTCGAGTGGATATGTATGTTTCCCGTCTCAGCTATGCGACTGGTGCCAAAGGTTGCAGTTTCGAGTCCCACTCGTTCCGAACATAAAACAGTTAAATAATAATTTAATGAATAAGATAATAATGTTCATTGGTGCACCAGAATGGCCCATTACTATTCAGATACATGCAGATACATATACATAACCATGGCGTGAGGTCAATTTGTTGTCCCTAATATAAAGAGCTGCTTACCTGCCATGAAAGCACACGCTACTAAAACCAGGAGGAGCTTCATGATTCCACAATCTTGCAAATATAGAGCACAGCATGCCAACCATGCTCTTAAATACTATAATCATATCAGTAGAGAAAGTGTTGATGTAGTTCATACACCTGCCAGTTTTTGTCATTTTCTAAACTGATTTATCATAACTTTACCTGTGAAAAAAATGTATCTACATTATATGGCTTAACACCTCCAGTTACATATTTTGGCCTGAGTCCACATTTTTCCTCTTAGCTTATCCTTTTTGGAGCATTGTTCCCAAGGTGCACCAAGGGAACCTGATGATCTGGGAAATTATATTCCATATAACTTCAAGCATGCTGGTACTTGAATAAGGGGTCTTTTTAAAAGGAACACAAATCTAGTGTCCTCATTATAATTCAGAGCAGTTTGCCTAAGTAGTTCGACTTTAGCTGCAGACGGCACTGAAAGAGTTGATAGGTGTACATTCTGCTGTACATGTGTAGGATGTGCCCAAAAAACTGTTGTTTTCTGCGAGAAAGACTGTCGTGACAACATAAAGTTGCATCTAACCTGAAAGCCATAAATCATTGCTTATAAACTGCTAAAAGTAATATGAAAAAGCATGCTCAGGCTTTGATAAGGACGCACCAGTTCGGTTGATATATATGTGTACATTTTCCTTCTTGTCTCCTCCCTTTCTCCCTCCCTCCCTCACCCTCTGTGTCTCGGTGTTTCTAGTGTTTTCTTTACATTTTTCACCCTCTTTCTGTCCTGCCTTGTTATAGTTGTTCACAGCTGATACTAAAAGTAAACACTTAAATTTGGGTCTACAATAACCATATTGGTGAAATTGTGCGCCTTATTTTGAATTGTGAATCTGTTAAAATAATACAGATTGAAAATCCTAAATGTCGAATTCAAATCTAGGTTACTCATGGCACTCTAACAGCATCTTTAAAAAGCGTCCTGTATATTTTGGAAAGTCGATACTAGTTTCTGCTTTGTTTTCAGCTTGTCGTCCCTTCAGTTGTCACCTTTTATCAGTGAAACATATTGGCTTTGTTTAAGGCATAGAGCTGTTTCCCCCTTCCTTCAGAGGTAGTTCCTTGCTCTGAGACAGGGGCAGCACAGGGCTACTGTCATTATGAATAAATCTTCATTCTTTTGTCATAGAACAAAGTATTTAAGGGAGCAGAGGGGAACTTGGGATAGGATCAATGTCACCCATGTACTGAGTAAGTCTGACCTCCATGGAAGAACACTAATATGTGCAACATCGAGGTCCTAATAGATCTTATGCTCGCGACACAGCGCATGCGCCAAATTTTTTGACGCGCAGTGCATTGTGGACTTATTTGTAGTATGCGAGCCGTTATGGCGATACCTGTGTCGACTATGAAATTACACATGTAGCCATGAGAAGTTTAATTTGTTATTTGGCTGTGTGCTTTTATAACGTCATACAACGTTTGCCGTGTAACTTTGAATGATGACATTTGCACCTTGCGATCAGTCTATACAGTTTAGTTTAAATATATCCATTCCAACTGGGTAACCTGTCATCTGAATCATATTCCTTTAGGAACCAAATCGTATTGTGTGTTTTGCAACCAACGTGTAAACACTATGGCCAATGATGATAGATAGATAGATAGATAGATAGATAGATAGATAGATAGATAGATAGATAGATAGATAGATAGATAGATAGACCAACGTGTAAACACTATCTATGGCCAATGATAAATGAATAGATAGATAGATAGGTTGGTAGTTAAACGAGCGAAAGAACGAAAAAAAAGAAAAAGGAAATATAAAGAAAGAAAAAAGAAAGAAAGAAAGAAAGAAAGATTACGCTCCCTAAAATAACAAATTTTCCTTCCTTTATTGCTGATTTTTCAAAGATAAATACAGTTTGTTTCTCGAGCAAAGTTATTTCAAGACTAAGGTATTCTTCTACAAACTTTGATTTCGGAATAATCCGGGTCAGATATGAAAATAGGAAATGTTCAACTTTCATTACGCAATGTCATACATGAAAACAGGGATGTGTTCATCTGTAGCAGAAATTAATCAGATCGATAAGCTGAGATTTTGCTCTTCCACCTTTGTCATATTCAGCTCGACAACCCATGTTATTAGTCATCTAGAAGTAATGTTGGACAATCCTGTATAGATACATATGTTTAAACCTATGGGGTGAGTTTTCTTAATCATAACCGAAAAAATATTCATTTTAACGTTTAAAACTACAGATATTTTCACCATGCGCTCCTCAACTGACAACCCGTGCGTTGTTTCTTGGCGTGTTGTTTTCACAAGTAGTTTTTTTAAAGCAACCAGTACTTGTGCTAATCTCGTAAACTCTTTCATAGCTTAAGCACCGGGTGATTAATTTTATCCAAACATCGTTAACACAAAGAAAGGCAAAGTACTTAACACGTACTAATGGTTTCAGAAAGCACACTTTGAAGACTTAGGAGCCAAATTCCATATCGCTAACACGTTGTTTTCCCATTTTAAGTCGGTATTTTTAGGGTAATTGCGTGAAATAAAAAGAATTACTGAAATAATACACATGTACATTGCAAAGATGTGCAACACGCTTAAATGTACAAAGTTGCATCGATATCCGCACAAGGGATGGGCTCGTATGGGCGTTGCCTGCTCCCCACTCGAACATGTATTTTGAGAATTAAATACGTTTAAACCAAGAGAAACACACACACACACACAAAGAAACAAAATATAGAGTGTTTGCAGGAGCAAAATGTGTCTTGCACGTACACTTGTTCGTTTGTATATGTCTTCCAAACCTTTTGATTACCAAGGGGATGTCTTAACGCAAGTGTACGTTCTTGATTTGAAGAGAAACTGTTGAAGTTTGTGCAAGTTGTCGTTAGTATTATTGTGCCTTTTGTTTGACAATAAGCGCACCAAAAATGACATTTGGCTATGTTCAATGTGTCCACGAGTTTGCGGTTTCCCCTCATTGAAAGATCATTGAAACCCGCGCTCAACCAGATGGATGCGGTCTCTCTGTTGCATTTTTATGTTCATTTTGTCCAGGGATTATTTCTGACTGAAAGGCAGACCTCCGCGTCAAAGAAAATCACACATTTTTAAAGTACGATCGAAACGCAACAGGTAACTCGGAAAAAAAGGAGAAAAAGAAGGGAAAAATAAAAAACTACCCACAAGCGAAAGAAAAAGATGAGAAAGTAGGGATGCAAGCAAACAAAAAACACCACAGTGAATTGATGATATTTGCTCAAGCCTCAAGGACATCCTTAGCTTTAACTTATTTTTCCCCCTTAAAGACTTAAATTTTCCACATTGTTTTTGGAGACATGATAGTTTCTATACTACACCTTCAGAAACCGAATATATGTTACATTTGTCCGACCATATTAATGAAAAACTCGCTAAACAACGAGTGAAACTTATAACGGCGAGCTATCTAATATCAATGCAGCCCTCAGACTGATCTCAGCAGTGTACTACAATTAATCCCAGAATGCAATTTCCCAACATGGTGCTAATTTATTCAAAATGGCGACCGTGCATAAGATCTATTCAAGTAGTTTATAAGTTATAGTGACGAGTCAAATTGATTAAAGTTGCACTGCGACCTCAGAATTGAGGTCAAGGTCGACCTTCATACAGAAGCATTGACATATGCAACATCAAGGCTCTAACCCAAAATAGTTCTCACGTTATCAAGTGAACAGTAAATTTCATACCAGTTGTCCTGTGACCTTGAGAATGAGGAGAACCTCACTCATAGACTGTCTGAATGTGGCCATTAAAAATAATCAGAACCCTGTACAACATCAAAGTCCAGGATGACATGGGTCTCAGGTTATACCTAAGTCATCCTGGGAGCTTCAGAATGAGGTCACAGGTCATCACGTACCATGTAAGTCCCGCATTTCTACCAGGTTTCAGTATGATCTGATTGATGCTTTTTGGTAGATGTCAAAAATAGGCAAAAAAGAAAAAAAATCATAAAAAATAGAAAAAAATATTTCAGTGCCACCTGCTGACCAAATTAAAATCTACAGGACCTCAAAAGCATCCTATGCAATTTCGAATCAATTGGCCATCCTGTTTCAAAGAAGATTTTTTCAGATTTGTCCCCAAAAAGCCCCTCCCACCGCCAAAAATCGGGCATAGCCCAGCTAGTGCTTTTTCGGTAATCGTCATCGTAATATTGTGCTAGGTTCTAGGTGTCCATTCTCTGAGTTACCAGGGCAAACGGTCATTAGGGTACTTTTAAAACATGATTGACTATCTAAAAGGTCCTCTTAATTGAATGGGCACCACAAATTAGAAAGTTGTTGTTTTGCGTGGTTAAAGGATATCTGAAAACCAACATGCTGAATTTCATTTGCGAAGTTTTTTTTAGCTCCAAAAGTGAACCACATATGCTACATGAAAGCGTGGGAATTTTCTCTGATTGTGGCCTGATGTGGGAAAGTGTTAGTGACGTCACAAACGCAACCTGCTGGCCAGGGGAACGTGTTATAAGCCAGAGTGCCGTCAGTTAGCCGAGAGTCATGGCAGATACAGCACAACACCGCGATTTCGGAGTGTCTGAATTGAGTTTCGCATGTATGTGGTCTCGTGGATGAAGAAGAATTAATAAGAAAAGCTGTACCAGCAGTGGAAAAGATCATTCAGCCTTAAAGACATAAGTGGGATGCCCAGAAATCTGCCGTCACTGGTCTGGTACTGCAGGTGGTGCAGCTGTGGGACAGCCAGATCATCCCAACTTGCCATCTGGGCAATGGTAATTCGTTGCAAAAGTGATATTTTCTTTAAAAAATTACTAGACTTCATTTAAAAAGAACAATCATGCATGCAATAAATTGGAATTTGCGTCAGTATGGGCCAGGTCTTGTAGTGTTTCAAATTCTGGCATTCACGGAAACAGCTACATGCAGCCTATACTCCAACCGCATGTGAAAGTCTATACAACCAGTTAATTTTCCCGTCCCACCTGCATGTGTGGGGATGATAAAACATTAGTTTGCATTCATAAATGGCTTTCAATATCAAAACTCATATCCGGCATTAACCTCCCGACCCTTGAAGGGCAGTGTTTTACGTTTTCCTATACAAGCGTCATCAGCACATGTACTTATGATCTTTTATTTCAGATCGCATCCATTATCTAACACTGGTAAATATTTTCCGCTAGATTATTGGGAACTGGCTGTGGACTGTCACAAATAGGGTACATGACTGAAAGAGATCGAAAGCCAGCCGCCCACTTGGCAGCTGTGCTGATGAGGCGTGAGAGTGGTAGCTATCCCAACAAGTGTTGTTATCTGGTTATGGGATTATGCACCTGGCGATATACAGTTTGACATACAAAGGCCAGCTAACTGAACCCAGGAACCTGTTATAGACTGTTCAACTCTTGACATGGGTATGAAACAAGATAACACCCATTTAGCTATCCGTCAGATCAATCGCAATGGTTAAACGCACTAACGTTTTGTTACAATGTAATACTTAGTAACCACATCCCAGACAGGCTTTGTCGACAGTCGATTGATAATACCTAAGGTCCAAATTAGCTAGTAGTAGCGTCGGTAGCCGCTAAAGCGCCAGGGTTATTTCCCGGTGCAAGAATCTTACGGCAGGTTAGGTCGTTTCAATATAGCAGTCATATTACGTAACAGTTAAACTACAGGGAAATGACATCGCAAAGTTGATCGTATTTTCCAACGTACGACGGAAGTATTTACAAGCTACAATGACAGTCTACAATTGCCAAGTTCCTGACTGTAAGCCAGACACAAGAAAACTGGGTACATTTGATAAATATCCCTGGATGCAAGGGGTAGCTTTGCACGGTTTTCCTCCAAAGAAACACAGAAACGACGGGAGTGGTTGAATATGGTGAAAAGACCAGAAGATTATGAACCACCAGGCAAATTTGATAGAATTTGTTCAAGACATTTTGTTGGGGGGCAAAGTTCCGACACCAGAAAACCCAGTGCCCAGGTTATTTCCGTATAACTGGACGATTCCAGAAAAACAACACACAACAAACCGATGGCAGAACCATGTGAGACGGTCGAGGATTGAGTGACCTACCCAGCAACGGAGAAAGGCCAGTTGCTAAGTAGAGAGCGGGGGTGCGATCGCTGCGTTGCAGCGGTAGCTCACAGTACTAGCTAATTTGGACCAAAGCTATTACGTGGTACTTTATAACAGTCGCAGAATTACCAGACCCATATTTTGCAATAATGCAAGCTTTGAAAATGAATATGTCCATATCCGTTTTTAATCCAGTTGATGATGAGTGAATAAAATATGTTTACACAAAGTGACACTTGACAGTCACTGCTCGCCACCATGGTCGGAGTCTTCCCTGTCAGCCAGCGCTGTTGCCTTCGTGACGTCACTTACCTTTCGCACCTTGAGGGCGTCGGAAATGAACGGTAAGAGTCGATTGAATGGGCAATGAGTATTTTTATAAGAATGTGAATAAAAGCATTGTTTTCCCGTCTAAATTTTTTAAAGAACATCGTATGGTCAGAACAACCCATGAGTCACCCGTGTATCCATTTCAAACTTGCTCATTCAAAAGGACCTTAAACTTTAATCTGCCTGCTCGGTTGTGGCTGAAGCAGTTATCATGGTTAGTTACAAATCCAAATTCGACACTATAGACCTGGAACCAGCACGTGGTGAACGCTATTTTGAACATTGCGCAATGCCAAACAAAAATACATTCGATTTGGATAACAAAGTGAATCACGGCCACAGCATATATCATATCACCATTGATGCTCTGAAACATTTGCAAAATATATACTTTTGGTTGCAAATATTATAACCCCCTCTACCAGATCGTGCCAATAATATCATCATTTATTACGAAGCATTTGGTGCGGAGTCCAAATTTTTCAAAATGGCAGCATTATGGTTTATGGGTTAGCCCCGATTTGATATTTTAAAGAGGTAGTATTGAAAATATACGTTAGTGTGAAGGGAAGGTTAATTTGTCGAATGAACGTAATGTACACTATATAATGGGACTTTTCCAGAGTGAACATTGCCTGAAAATGTAAATACAACACTGTACAATTAGCAGTTGTAGGCAGCGGTGGGCTCCAGAATAGGGATTTTGTACCAGAGACTGAAGTCGCCCCAGGCTATGAATGAAATCCGATTGTCGGAATTGCCAAGCCCCCCTATTGAGTGAAAGATGGAGCTTAGGGGAGAAGGTTGCTCCGTTATTGAACACAGGTCCGAAAGTACCGGCAGGTTTTTATATAAGTGATGATAAGACAGCTTGATGTATAGAGTGTTGAAATCATGTGCTTTTATCCTGCATGGAAATCGCTGGAAAGAGTCTGCCACGTAAAGGGCCGAGTTTTTGCGCAGATGGAAGGCCTCGCACCATTCAAATTATCACCGAACCGGGCACTTGTTATGTTATCATGCTTCCAACAGGAAAAATAGGCTTATCGTTCACAGTGCATCCTTTACTTACGCACATTGTCAGTCGGAACCTGCCAGAGGACTTCAGACCGGATTTTGTATTCTGCGCTGGCACGGACTGTGGCGGTAAACCACAACTATTTTCAGATGGAGCCAAAATAAATGCACATCATTATTTCTGCAGCCATCGCTATCTAAAAGCCGTTCAGCATGCCGGAGGTATTCACCCATAAGTTACACATGAGCCTAACAGCGACTATAGCTTGGTGCGTTCATAGCACTTGTTTACCATACGCGAGGAATTAATTCAAGGAGTAGACTCGACCAAAACCCGAGTAATTTGAGGGGGTAAGAAACTATTGCTTTTACCTCTAACTCGGAGAACAAGCACCTGCAACTGAGTGCCATATTCTTACATTCACCATGATATCACAGGCACGGACCTACTAATCTCTGCTTGGTGGATACAAGTGTGTTTTCTCATTCACTCCCATGTTTACTTGGCCTTTTTGGATGGAAATTACTCAGAGCAAGACATAGATTTTGACTTGCAAATCGCTGATGCTTTTAAACTATACTCTGCTTTATTATCATACGGGTTTTAATATAAATTTGATGTCCGGAAAGTATCCTTAGGACTCTTAGTCCAGCATGTTTTACATAGAAAATATACGCTGGTGCCAAAGGTTGCAGGTTAGAGTCCCGCTCGTTCCGAACATAAAATATTTATTTTCGGCATCTCCTTAATGCTGACGGATTTAAGTCCCCGATTCTAGCTGGAAATAAATGCAGACTCAGTACTTATACTGCATAACCGTTTGATACGGCACTCGCACATAACTACCTCCATTGAACCATTTTTTTTTTTTTAGAATGGGGATTTGGTCGAGTGGATATGTGCGTTTCCCATTTCAGCTAGGCGACTGGTGCCAAAGGTTGCAGGTTCGAGTCCCGCTCGTTCCGAACATAAAATATAGGTTACCATGGGTTTGTTTGACCATTATACTTCTTGTTGTCAATGCATGCTGTCCATACCTTTCATTGGCTCACTGCCTAAAGTACCCGCATGCTAAATCCAAGAATAACCATTACCCAACAACCTTGGCTATGCCACTTCATTGACCAAAGTTAACCCTATAAGTAAGTTGAAATGAAATGTAGTGTTTTGTGTTGACTTCACTGTAAACTGACGGTACACATTGTGTAGATATCCTGGTTATTTACCACCCGCCTGTGATTGATAAGAGCAACCGATATGTACCACGAAAGTCACAGTAATGACAATTTCACTTGTCAGACCCACTAAAAATATCGCCATGGCCGTCTCTGTCAGGCCAAGCGCTCAACCACCAATTTCATTTTCGATACAAAACCTTGATTCTACTGATTGACTGTACTCATGATGAAAAAAATAACTTCTTACAAATAGCGACTGGAACATTTACAATTTTTTACATACTTGCCCAACCAAGCCGGGCCATGAAGACACGATTGCGTAATGGATATCCGCACTTTCGCAACTATCAAAACACCAAATCAGGACAAAAAGCATTAATAAAATATAACGTGTTACTACAATCGAATACCGGAATTACATAAGTTCTGGTGTCACGCACGATCTTCCTTACGGTCCACATGTGCAACGCCTTTACATGCCCGCTGTTGAGAAGTGCTAACAAGCGTTCACACGTCCACCTCTGCTACCACCGTTTGATGAGCTTTTGGACACTGAGTTATCAAAGCTAAAACAATATGTAAGTTCTATCCAAAATATAAAAAAAGTTCTGGTGCCACGCAATCCTTACAGTCCACATGTACAACGCTTGGACATGCCTGCTTTTGCGACGAAGTGCTAAGGACCATTTAAAAAATCGGCTGTCACCTGCCACTGTGTGATTCGCTTTGGGACTCAATGAGTAAACTAATCTAAAAATATACTTAGTTTGCTTGACCGTCAATTATGTGTGTTTATATATTTGTGCAATGACCATTTTCTGCATGTGTCCATTCCACATGAAACAATTAAAAACAACAATAATGTCATTATCTATATTAGTCTTTAAAATTTATATACAGTACTTTGGACTAGTTTTGTCTGATAAAGTCCAGGTAGGAGGTAACACGCGTGTAGACACTGGGGTATTCAGTCAGGCAGGTGTTGGCCCTGTTACCGATGCCGTATGAAGTCACACCCGTTACCTTCCAGACACTACCAACCTTGCACTGCAGGGGGCCACCACTGTCACCCTGTGTTGATGACAAAGACAATATTGTTAACATAGAGTGGACACACAATGAAATCTCGTGGTTCTCGTTTTCCATTTAATACTCTTGTGTACTGTACTGCAGGTAATTATTTTCATAATTATACTGGAGTGTATCCAAGAACTTTTTGAAAGCAGCTACCAGAATTTCAGATTCTGTTAATTTAAAATATGAATGTTGGTGAAATGACATTTTTAAAAGCATCTCTCAAATCATGAAAAGATGATTGACAAAATGTTTGAGGCGTCAACATGGAGGTTTCCAGTCATTGTAATGGCGTCACGGAAAAAGTAAAACAAAAATGGAAAGTGAAACTAATTTTAGTTGGGCTCAGTTGTCAGTTAACTGAGCCTTTGATACTGGTCCATCTGTGTGTAATTGATGTTGCTTCTTCTTCCAAATACACGTCGGCCATATGGACAAGCAATGAGCAGTACGTACTTTAAACTGTGCCTAGTTTGTGTACAAGAAGCCTGAAGCAGGGAGTTTTATTTCTCGGACTTGGAGGAGGTAAATCTCAAATTACCATTTTTTAAAAAACTTTTCCCAGAACAAAAATTCTAATCGATGATACCGTTGATGACAAAAATATCATTTCTGTGACATCTATTAACAAGGTTTAACTGCTTTTGGCCTTCACAGAAATATGTTGAAACAAACAAAATAGAGCAGAAAAGCTCCTAAATTTAGTTGTGTTTCGGGCCTCATAAAAAAAAAACTGGCAAGACAAACATCATTTCAATTATAAAGGGCTGCTTCAAGAACGTTGTGCAGAATTATTCACAGTAAATCTAAAACTTTTATGCACCCCAAATTCTACACCGTTTTCAAGGGCTTGGGCAGCATTTCCTAATCGTCAAGTTCAAAAGACTTGTTCAACGAATGTTCGGTATTTACATTTGTGGAACCATTTAAGAAATGAGGGTCGATCTTGTGTGTTATGGCATAATGACGCGCGTGATTGAAGCTGACATCGTGGGCGTGGTGCACGCCGATGCCAGCTTCAATCACCCGCGTCATATAACACACACAAAAGCGACCCTCATTGCCTTATATTTACATTTCCCTCTTAATTTTTCTGCTCAGTTACACAACATTTAGAAACTTAATACATAGAATTACGAGAAACGATCAAAAACTGATTTGCCGAGCATGTTCAAGTGTTAAGTTCCGGAAACCCAGGTAGGCGTGGCTTATTGGAATGTGGGCGGGACACCTGTGTTATGGTTCCATAACACACAGGGCTATTGTGTTATGGTTTCATAACACACCAGTCAATGTCAATATGTCAATATTCAACAATGTTTGCATTCAATCTAACTTTTAACATTGCAAGTATAGGAGAGAGCCTGGTGTGTTATGAGACCATAACACAGGCGCCTGTGTGTTATCGGACCATAACACATGTGTCCTGCCCACATTCCAATAAGCCACGCCCACCTGGGTTTCCTGGAACTCAACACTTGAACAAGCTGGGGAAATCAGTTTCTGGTCGTTTCTCTCAATCTTTATAGGCCTGCTAAATTTCGAGTAATCAAGCACAAAAATTAAGAGGAAAGTGTAAATATGAGCAATGATGGTTGCTTTTTTGTGTGTTATGACACTATGACGCGGGTGATTGAAGCGGGCATGGGGGGGGGGGGGGGGGGGGCGCACTGGCGTGCGCCACGCCGACGACGCCATGTTCCATCACCCGCGTCATTAAGCCATAACACAAACGAAATCGTCCCTTATTTCTTTAGTATCAGATTTTGAAGGGTCCTCATCATTTATGAGAGCAGTGCATACAAACGTAAAAAATAGTTTTCGTTTGGGTGCCCGATACTAGGGATGAAAACAGGTTCACATAGTTTGCAACTTTCCACTCACAAATGCAGATTAAAATAGGGTGCGAGTGGAGGGGCAGAGGGGGTTTAATAGGTTTATACGCACCCCGCATGATCCGCGTTCACCATCACCGAACACACACAAGTGATTGTCTGTGACAAATCTCAGATGGGAAGGCATCTTATTGTTACAGTCTGTGGTTGTGAGAGCGGCGATTTGGGCTTCATAAAGCTTTGATGGCAGCCCTCTGTTGGTTCCATCTGTCGAGAAAGAAAAAATAGCTTCCTTGTATTGGGTCCCCAAACAGTGTACTTGGCCAGGTGCTAGACAATTTCACAAGATCTACGCTTGTCTTATACTCGGTAGTGCAGATGCCTTCGCGTTTATCTTACAAGATCAGCAAAGTTAGATGACGGCAACACGAAGGGTAGAAAAGACCAACATCCACGGGCCTGTCACCAGGAGCGGGGGCGGGGGTTCGAGGGGTTCGAGCGACCCCCCCCCCCCCCCATACAAAAAAAAAAACCCCAAAAAACAAAAAAAAAAAAAAAAACAAAAAACAAAAAAAAAAAAAACAAACAAAACAAAAAAAACCAAACAAACAAACAAAAACAAAAAAAAACCAAACAAAACAAACAAAAAAAAAACAAAACAAACAAACAAACAAACAAAAAAAAAAAAAAAAACAAAACAAAACAAAACAAAAAAAAAAACCAAAAAAACCCACAAGGGGGCTGTGTGAACAGCCCATGCTCAGCTGATCTTGACATTCATCACACTTGCAGCTCCATGAACTTGAGAAAGGATCAAGGTCACCCATGTTCTGAGTAAATCTGACCTTTATAGGAGAACACTAACATGTGCAACATCAAGGTTCAAGTAGTTCTCAAGTTATAATGAAGAGTAAAATTCATGTATGTTACACTGTGACCCCAGAAACGAAGCCAAGGTCATTCATGTACTGTCTAGGCATGACCTTCATACAGAAACATTAACATGTGCAGCATCACGGTACTAACTCAAAACAGATCTCAAGTTATCAAGTAAACAGTAAATTTTGTGTTAGTTGTCCTATGAATTAGCATTAGAATGCCCATTGACTTACATAGTAATCAATAGGTAAGCTGCATTGACCGATAAGTGCCCGATTTGAAAAAAAATCCTTACAAATCAGGAATCCAAAGCAGTGCCACCTAGTAAACAACTTTGTTTGACCCTTCCACAAAAACATATCCATCACATTTCAGCTTAATCTGAGTGACGGTTCTAAGAACAGGTGAATAATAGCAAAACCATACAAAAATATCATAAAAAAATAGAAAAAATTGCAGCGCCACCGGGTAAAAAATTGGGAACTAGGTGTCCCTGGGAGTGTCTATGTACGATATCAAAGCAATTGGGTGAGCGGTTTCAGAGGAGAAGAGTTTTAAAGGTTCACCGCAAAAAGACCCCCCCCAAAAAATCATAAAAAATCCAAAACTCAATGGAGCGTGACCATTTGAACAAAATTGGTAGAAATCTACCCAAGGCACATTCCCACCAATTGTGAAGGAAATCTGGCCAAAATTATTTCAGTTATAACAATTACAAGAAATTCCCATGTTAAACTTTCCTATTAAAACTTTTGTTAAGATTTTTCCAAAAAAAAAAAAAAAAAATCATTGGAACATGGCCATTGGTACAAACCTGGTAGAAACCTACCCAAGGTACATCTTCACCAAGTTTGAAGTAAATCTGGATGATGGTTTTGGAGAAGAAGTCGAAAATGTAAGTTAGCATTAGAATGCCCATTGACTTACATAATAATCAATAGGAAAGGTGCATTTACCGATTAGTACCCGAATTGAAAAAATCATTAAACATCAGGAATCCGCAGCATTCCCACATAGTGAGCGACATTGTTTGACCCTTCCACAAGGAACATGTCCACCACGTTTAAGCTTAATCTGAGTGACGGTTCTGGCGAAGAAGTCGAGAATAGCTATAACACACACACAAAAAATCATTAAAAAAATATAAAAAATTGCAGGGCCACCTGGTGAACAAATTAAGAACAAGGAGTCCCAAAGTGTCTTTCTCTATGTGATATCAAAGCAATTGGGCAAGCGGTTTCGGAGAAAAAGATTTTTAAAGATTTGTCCACCCCCCCCCCCCAAAAAAATCATTAAACATCCAAAAATCACTGGAGCATAACCATTTGAACAAACCTGGTAGAAACCAGCCAAGGTACATTGCCACCAAGTTTGAAGTAAATCTGGATAACAGTTTTGGAGTAGAAGTCGAAAATGTGAATTAGTTTAGAATGCTCATTGACTTCCACAGTAATCAATAGGAAAGCTGCATTGACCGATAAGTACCCGAATTGAAAAAAATCGTTAAAAATCAGGAATCTGCAGCTTTCCCACATAGTGAACAACTTTGTTTGACCCTTCTACAGGGAACATATCCAACATGTTTCAGCTTAATCTGAGTGACGGTTCTGGAGAAAAAGTCGAAAATAGCTATAACACACAAAAATTCATAAAAGAATAGAAAAAAACTGCAGCGCCACTTGGTGAACAAATTAAGAACTAGGAGTCCAAAGGATTGTTCCTGTGTGATATGAAAGCAATTGGGTGAGTGGTTTCAGAGAAGATTTTTTAAGATTTGCCCCAAAAAAACAAAAAATTCATTAAAATTCCAAAAAGCATCGGACCGTCACCATTTGAACAAACTTTGTAGACACCCACCCAAGGCACATCCCCACCAAGTTTGAAGTGGATCTGGCCGACGGTTTCGGAGAAGTCGAAAATGTGAATTGTTGACGGACGACGGACGGACGACAGACGACGGACAGAGGACCATAAGATAAGCTCAGCTGACTGACAAGTCAGCTGAGCTAAAAAAACAGAAAACAAATAAACAAACAAATCTGGCATCAAAGACATATATCTGTCATTTCACCGGACTTCTCAGGCTGAACGAGTGTCTATGAATCGTCCGCGCATATAATAACACTGGAAGCAATAGGCTCTCTGTCTGTCCATTAACTGCACGTTGTGGTATGTATTGCCAAGCCAATTTTCAAAAAAAAAAAAAATTTGCGAAACATACAGTTAAACTCGTTTGTCAATACTAAAGTGGAGTTATGCTTATGTATGTATGTGTGTATGTATGTATGTATGTATGTATGTATGTATGTATGTATGTACGTATGTATGTATGCATGTATTTATATATATTGTATTTGTGTCTTTTTGACCAGAACCGCTTCCAAGTAGCCATTACCCTATTCCGCTGTCCGAACTCTTTACTTTCCATAAGCTAACCTGTCACTGTCTAACCTGTAGACATAATTATGGAAGTACTATTGTCCATGCTGCACACGTCCATCTGTAGAATTTTGACATAGGCTGTATCAGCTCAAATAAATCAAAGGGTCTTCAGCGGGTGACTACTCAGAACATGTTTTGGAGCATATATACATGTATATACAAGCCCACACTTTTTTGGGCATGATCGTGGCCAAAGGGCCTACCTAATATCACTGAACTACCGGCACTATTAATGCAGTACTTAATGATTCGTATTGATGGTTTAAAAGCTGAAGGACTTGCTCAGCGAATAGATAGAATGTCATAGTCCAGATCAACAGCTTTCCTCGACACGCTTTGTGCGCATTGCGTCCCAAGCGCGCTGAGGAAAGCTGTTAACTGACTATGGTTTTTTTATTCGTGATTTTGACTGGGACCAAATCATATTCTAGATGCATGTATAATATTCTGCTCGTTGATTTTGTTTTGAATTTCCAGCATTTTTTCATGCCCTGCAAAATGGTTCAAATCATGTTTGGTAATGTGGAACCATCGTTTATGATAAGCTGATAAATGTCACATGGCATTTGATCTAGGCAATCACTACCTAATTCACTTTTGTTTTCAACAAATCAGTGGTTCTCTGCAACTATGTCATACATTTTGTGGCTAATGTTCCTGCATAAAACTGTTTCACTGTTTGTCAGAAGTCTGTGTGATTGGACAAGTACAACCTTTCTCAAACAGTTAAAAACAAAAAATAATAACGGCAATGCAGAGCAGTTAGGGTGGTTTATGTCAAGTTTTTTAAACACGTAAAACACTTTTCCTGCACACTTTCATGACGTCTTATGTACGTTATTGACAAATTCATCATATGAACTGCATCTTAACATTTCTAAGGTGTAAATGTGCATGTTAATGTGGTACATGTAAGCATATTATAAGCTGCAAACCCAGTAGCTATCCCAATCGTCATTAAAAATCAACATTACTGATTTCGCTACTTTAAAAGGTCTAATCAACGTGCGTTTACAGCGATCAACATGCCAGTAACTGGTCTCTTAAAATTGACAAGAGTCTAGTTTAACTGTTTAAGTTTTACCTGCAGTTGAAAATATGTCACGGGCGTTGGTTTTTTCAAGGTGCACCTTTTAGTGAAACACTGTTGTCATGCCACGAATCTCTTTTAAGGTGCGGGGGGGGGGGGGGAGGCTACTACTAAACGAGGGTGATAAGGTGATCCCAGTTTCAAGATTGATGGTGTCAAAATTTTTTACGTTTCAAAATATCCCAATGGAAGTATTCATGTTTATGACTGTTTGGTTATAAGATCCTAGTGCATTAAAAGAGAGCATATTTAATTGCATGTGTCAACTTGAACCCCTCTGAGAAATGGTAACTTTCCCCTTTGAAAATATTATTTTGCCCTGTCTCAACATTATGAAATACCAAGGTTAAGACGTTTGGTATGGACTGGTGTTTTACCTAGTTTGGCAGTTTTATAATTCAATGAGGTATAGATAAAATTTGGACATGCAAACTTTGTTCTTGTGATTTTGATAACAGAAGTTTAATCTCATTGTAGCAAATAACAAAATCGAAATTTGAACTATACGACCATGGTAGACAGATTAAACGTATGATTTTACAAGTTTGAAACAGATTGGACAACAAAAAACGTTTTCAAATGACATTTATAAACACGACAAGATGAGATTCCCTTTTTAGCAAAATCGACCATACTTAACAAGAAATATATTTCCTGTTATATGTAGTCATCTCTAGATCCTGACAATTCTAAAAATGCATACTTGTATAAGATTTTCTGAACAGTAAATAATTTGGTAACTATCAAAACCAAAGACCTTTTGAATGACTGAGGTTTCCCAGAGCTAACTAGTGTCCATGTCTATTGCATGCATATCTTGAAATAAATAGTATATACATCCTGCAACTGCCTAATTGGAATTTGATACGGTATTTCTTTATGGACAAAAAGTTAACCGAGAAACTGGCCAGAGGACACTATTTTGGCAATTTTGCAGAAAGCTGCTACCTTGGGAGGGGAACAAGCCCCCTTCTCCCCCCTGCTTTGTTCCATACGCTTCCTGGCAGTATCAATATCTTCAAAATCCAAACCCTCTTTCAGGAAACGCTGGTGACCGGCCTGATTTATGCTGTATTTCAAAACGCTTGTAGCACCGTCTGAAGTTGTTACTATCTATCTATCTATCTATCTATCTATCTATCTATCTATCCATCTATCCATCTATCCATCCATCCATCCATCCATCCATCCATCCATCCATCCACCCACCCATCCACCCACCCACCCATCCATCCATCCATCCATCCATCCATCCATCCATCCATCCACCCACCCATCTATCCATCCATCCCATTTGTGGACAGTCTGAAGGTACAGTTTGACAAAAACACCTGCCAAGAATCAAAAGGTTGTTCTGCTCAAGAAACGAAAACAATCTGATCATCATAATGTTATGCTTACGAGTCTTGCCAAAACCAGTTATCCAACACTCTTTGCCGACGAAATCTTCTCCGGCATTTGGGAGTGTGGCAAACTTCACATACTGGTTCGTTTTTGCGGCTTCCTTCAGGTGAACAGTTGCAATATCGTTGGGGAAGCCTCTACCTCTCATGTCGAAATCTGGATGCTGCAAAAGAAAAGCACAGAAAACTATAGGCCCTGTTGGCTCACTGAAAAGGCGCAAGAACAACGGCAGCATATGTGTAAATATATGTATCTCACCTGCTTGTGCGTCACATCCGCGATTATAATTATTTCCTCCTTTGCCGTTTTAACCCTTTCTCTCATATTTCTTGTGCAAAGCACAAGCATGTGAATTAAAGTTGGAACAGCACCACTACCAGTACTACTTTTAAATATATTCAAGATCTAAATTTTTTAATGGTCCAAATTTCCCAAATTTTCAAAACTGTCACCGCTCTGCAAAAAAGACCAGGTTTTATGTATCGAGGTATAATCAGGCCAAGTTTCGCGTTTTTGCCTATAATAATGTTCAAATTGAACGGAAGTGATCCCGGCGTACGGATTCAAAATTTCCCCTGCTCTCATTGGTCGCCAGGGAAGCTGTGACTCTAAGGTGGCTGCGTCCCAGGGTTATGATAAGATTTAGACCAATCCGAATGAAGGGCAATTCTGAGTCCGTACGCCAGGGTCCCTTCCGTTCAACGAAGATTGGCCCATTAGGAATCGAGTGACTCCGCAAGGAATTAAGTGGCCAATATGAGCTAAAATACGTCCGACAGCTAAATTAATCGGCAGGGACCGAGAGAGTGGATTGTGACGAATCTTTTGGTATATGGATTGCATGTATCGGGGCAGCAGAAGATGTTTAAAACAGGACAGCAGCATGTAGGCACCTTGTTTTGCTTTTTGCCTTCTAACCCGGAATAATTATTTTCGGTAGACAGTGATTTTGGTGGTCAGTATCTATGGGTTTGAATCTACAAGAATACGAGGAAAACGATTCTGCACGGGCTACTTGCGTGTTCAGCACATTCAATGAATTTGAGTCTGTGCGAGGCTCGACTATTCCACGTGTTTTGATCATTATGCGTCTCTCTCCGGTTGTAGATTGTGTGGGACGTGTCTGAGTCAAACTTCGTAGTGGACGACAAAAATAAACCTGCCGCGTCTTAATTGTCTCGCACATTTTACGAAGTTCATCGGAGGTGCCGTGAAGTTGACGCAGGACCTCGGACCGGCTTCTGCACATCTGCGCAGAGAAGAAGCTGTCATCGGAAACCCGAAGTGCTTTCCGTTAATGCCGTAATAAACGCATATCATTATACAGCGCCGTTTTGCATGTCCGAAGCAGTCCGAGTACCATATTCCGATTGATGACCCGATAACTTCATAAATGTTTTCAGCTATGGATATTGTCGTCTATTTTAAATAATCTTTACGACGGGAAACGTCAACACACACATTATATTTAGTCAATGAGGAGAGTACGTGCCCCCAAAATTAACAGACTTTGGGCTTCCTGACAGTAAGAAACACTTCAGACATTTGTAAACAAATAAAGACGTACGGGGATCGCAGACTGGCTATTTTGTCTCCGGATTTCACGACTTCTACCCGCGATAAACGACTGACAATGATGATTTTTACTGCCATGACAAATTAAATATCAATATTTTTCCGGAAACGAAATATAGCTACTGAAAACTTCTATGTGGAATCGTTAATGCTATGACTACACACACGTGCAAACAGCGTAATACATGGGCCATCGACGTTCATAAAACATTTTTACCCTGCACAACAAAAGTTAATTTGATGAGTAGAGTGAACAAAAACCCAAGTGAAAAGAGGGGGGAAAGGTTAAAACAGTAAGCTTATGTTTTAAAATACTTGAACCACTGTTTTCACCGGTAACTCGAACAATAAACACATGGAATTGAGCGACAGATCGTAATCTCCGATCACCCAATAAGCGTGGTTATCAACACAGCCGTTTCCCTGGCCAGAGTTAACCTCTAAATAAGTTGAAATAAAATGTTGTGTTTTCCGTTGACCACTGCAAAATAACGGTACAAATTGCTCCGATTTTTTCTTAGTTTACAACACGGTTGCGGTCGATGAGAACGTCTAAAATGTGGCAATGAATGTCAAACTTAAAAAGAAACACGAGCCTGTTGTTGGACTCAGGGTGAGTGCTTGGTCACCAATGTTTGTGTGCGGTGGATATTTTGTATGCCAGACACTGGACGAAATGAACCCACTTTCTGTGGAGTTTACTTAATACTTTCGACAATAGAAAACCTGGATTCTACTTATGACTGCTTTCATGATGCATAAATATTCGCTTCTCACAACTTGCAACTGCATGGGGTATTTACTTGCCCAACTAAGCTATATTGTATGCACATTTATATATGTATGTAGATTTTTTTTCTACATATACCTATCCTTGGTGCCAGTACCCCTAGTATACTAATAGTACAACCAGCGCATTTCCAAAGTGCTTAAAGATCTATGCATTTTCAGAATATGGCTTATGTTGGCCATTGGGTAGTAATTAATTATGACAAGGTATCTTACAGAGTATATAACATCTTCACAGTGACGTGGGAACCATATCCACCAAAAATGTACATCTTATTGCACTCATGATCGTACGACGATATTTACCACTATTTCCATTTTAAAAACTTTTTTCCATATTTATGGAGCTATTTAGACAGAATCAAAGTTTATTTTTATCTGTGGCGAAGCCACAGATATTACAATCAGTTTTGGCGGCCATCTTTGTTTACGTGTTGCTTGGCAATGCCAAAAAAAATTGGGGATATCCAAGTTTCTGAACGGGAATTTGTGGTTTAAGGCCCAATTGTTGAGGTTGCGGGTCTGAAGAGCTTGAAAAGAACCATTTGTAAGTCATCAATTAATTCAATTTAGTTGAAAACTTGATGCGAAGTTGATATATGGGTCAAGGGCCGCTCTCAGAAGTCTGAAAATATCCACTTGTTGCTCATTAGGGGATCGTTTCACCCGAAAAAACGCGCCTCTATGTCGTGAAGAAAGTTTAGCTGCAGGTCGTTTGTTAATTTGTGGGGTACATCTTTTAATAAGAGGCTTTTTCTTATCTGTGTGTACACAAGTGTTCTAATATTAGGGCGTAATTATCCAACCTTGATGCCAGAACAACCCTGCCATCGGAGACAAAGGAACTTTCCCCAAGTCCAAGCGGTCACCCGTGGGCGTGGCGTATGCAGTCAGAGTTACATGCGTGCGCACAATGGCACATCGCTCCACATGTTGGCCGACGTTCTGCTTGTGTTTACATCGGCCATAACGAAAGAAAGTGCGTAATACTATTGACTTTTGGTTAAATTTTTGGGAACATCTTTTTATGAGAGGCTATTTCGTAAGGCAGACTTTGTTCGAAAACTTCGGCACATGTTACCGCAATACAGAACGGGAAGACGGGCTTGCGCTTCCCTGCTGAAGGCTGAATAAATTAACCCAAATTCTTGAGTTTGCATATCCGGGCATACAAATGGAGATGTACGGTCATCTGTTTGCACGAGAACGAATCTGGGGATTGTTGTGTCGAGTTCTTTGGATTGCATAGACAAGAAAGAAAGACCAAAGTTTAATATAGAAGGCATATCAGAGCACTGGCCGCATAGAATGACAGAATCTGTTGTATTCTAGCACCGGATAGAGTGTTCAAACGATCGCAATTTCACCGCAACCCAAATGAGGCCCCAGCATACGCGATGCAAAGCGAGAGCCGATGAATATTTCTGCGTGCCGTGGGGCTCCCGTTGGGATGTAGGATATCAAATCAATTTAATGGAATTGAAATAAAAAGTACCTGTACATAAGAATACTTGAGGCCCCCCACCCCCCATGTCAAAAGAATGTGAAATTAACAGCTGAGTTATAGCACTGCAGGCTTTAGATATTATAATGAATTTGTAAAGAAAATTAACATATTTCTCCATTTACTACTCTGGCAGATTGTCATATTGAGATGCACAAGTTCCAACATGTATCATTTTTCATCTTTCACTGTCTTTTACCGACCACACGTCATCCAACGAGGAAAGGATGCCAAAGATATATTTGAAGCAATCATTCTGTAATATACTTGAAATTTGAAAGTTTAGTTTTATTTCATTGAAATGCAAGGGAGGCCGACACTGGAACATATACTTTTAAATCAATCAACCAATACAATAAACAAATTAAAATATATTACAATAGATTGAAAGCTAATTGCCTCCGTGAAAATTTTGTTTGCATCATCAAAAAGATGCAGTGCCAGTGTCATGTTTGTCAAGAATAATTTTTGTTTATAATTTTCTAGAATTTGTCAGAAAATCATTAAATAATTTTTGGAATTCAATAGAATGTTGATATCATATAACTCAAATCACATTGTGATTCAGAGATTCACAGTTTATAATGTGAATTATAAACTGTGATTTATAATTCACATTATAAACTGTTGAAAAAACATTGAAAAAAAAAGAATCACTACCTGCCTACCTACTCTACTTTTGTGCTTCGCTGCAACAGGAAACACGACATTTGTTTTAGGTCTCACCAACGCTATTTACCTGTCCGGGACTCCGCAGAATAGAAGTGCTAATATCTTATAACATTACAGTCTTGTATTGAAGTTCCTGAGTAAAGTAACCACCTGTAACATGGCTTTAAGACTCGCAGTTTTTTAGGAATTTTTTGTGTTATAGCTATTTTTGACTTCTTCTCTAGAACTTTCACTCAGATTAAGCTGAAACATGGTGGATATGTTCCTTGTAGAAGGGTCAAACAACGTTGTTCACTATGTGGGGCTGCTGCGGATTCCTGATGTTTTACAGTTTTTTCAATTCGGCTCTTTTTCAGTGAATGCACCGGTCCTATCGATTACTATGTAAGTCAATGGGCATTCTAATGCCAATTTACATTTTCAACTTCTTCTCCAAAACCATCATCCAGATTAACTTCAAACTTGGTGGCAATGTACCCTGGGTGGGTGTCTACCAGGCTTGTTCCAATGACTTTTGAAATTTTTTATGATTTTTTTTTCAAAAATCTTTACAAAAGTTTTAATAGGAAAGTTTAACATGGGAATATCTTGTAATGCTTATAACTTAAATAATTTTGGCCAGATTTCCTTCAAACTTGGTGGGAATGTGCCTTGGGTGGATTTCTACCAAGTTTGTTCAAATGGTCACACTCCATTGATTTTTGGATTTTTTATCATTTTTTTGGTTCTTTTTTGGGACAAACATTAAAAATTCTTCTCCTCTGAAACCGTTCACCCAATTGCTTTGGTGTCGTACATAGACACTCCCAGGGACACATAGTTCCAAATTTGTTCACCAGGTGGCGCTGCAATTTTTTCTATTTTTTTAATGATTTTTTTTTGGTATGGTTTTGCGATTTTTCACTTGTTCTCAGAACTGTCTATCAGATTAAGCTGGAATGTGATGGATATGTTCTTGTGGAAGGGTCAAACACAGCTGTTCACTATGTGGCACTGCTTTGGGATTCCTGATTTTTAAGAATTTTTTTCAATTACGATACTTACCTGTCAATGGAATTTTCCTATGATTACTATGTAAGTCAACGGGCATTCTAATGCTAATTCGCAGGACAACTGACACGAAATTTACTGTTTACTTGATAACTTGAGATCTGTTTTGAGTTATTAGTGTGATGCAGCAGGTTAATGTTTCTGTATGAAGGTCACGCTTAGACACTACATGAATGACCTTGATCTCGTTTCTGGGGTCACAGTGCAACATACATGAATTTTACTCTTTATCATAGCTTGAGAACTACTTGAACCTTGGTGTTGCACATGTTATTGTTTTCACTATTTTCGACTTCTCCAGAACCGTCACTCAGATTGAGCTGAAACTTTGTGGGTATGCTCCATGTGAAATTGTCAAACAAAGTTGTTCACTAGGTGGCATTACTATGGTTTCCTCATTTTGAGCGATGTTTTCAATTCGGGTACTTATTGGTAAAAGCACCTTTCTTATTGTCAGATTACTATGCAAGTCAATGGGTATTCTAATGCTTTTTCACGTTTTGGACTTCTGTGAAGAAACTGTCTGTCAGATTCACCTCAAACTTGGTGGCAGTGTACGTGGGTCGTCACACACCAGTGAATGTTTTATAATATTTAGCTCAGCTGACCTGCTAGTCATCTGTCAGCAGAGCATTAGGCCCATGGGTCTGTTGTTCAGAAAAATATTTTGATATGTTGGTCCGAAAAAGTGATCTCAATTTGGCCTGGTCTCTCAAGCCAGCTGTCACTGTATTCCCTTCTTTGGCAACAAATTATGAAAGGTACAACACCAAAAATTTTAGAAAATGGAGAATATTCTGGAAGCACATCATATGCACACACAATTATGTGTCTACCAAAAATACCAATCGACCAACTGGTCAGTCTGCCGCCACAGATTACATTTTAGGCCCATGGCCTTGTTTATGAGTCGAAAGTACTTAATTGGTGCTAAAACTTTAAGTATACTTTTGCATCGCCTCTATGGATCTAGACCTACTTACATTTACATGCCCACAGTTATCCACCTTATATATATATATATATATATATATATATATATATATATATATATATATATATATATATATATATATATATATATATATATATATATATATATATATATATATATATATGAGAGACAAAACATACTCTAGCCATTAAAGTTTCAGCTGCCGTGCTTTGCAAAAACCGACTTTTGCGCGTCAAGGTTGTGTGCTATAATTCAAACACTGCTACGAGACGGCGCAGCAAGTATGTAATTTATAAACAAATTGGATGTGTGTGAAAAGCGTAGGTAGCTGGGAACACTTTAACTCCCCACACAGTCTGGCGGTCTGTGGATTTTCATTTCTGTTTGCAGCAAGATTATTGAGACCTTCATCGGTCAATGAAGCGAATGTGTCCGGTATATTGGGTTCTGAAACATGAACGGGCACAAGCAGTAGTCGCCTTTGCACCATTTTCATCATCCAAACGACCATGACAATAGGCCTAGCTGGGCCGCATTAACCCGTTTGTCGAGTTCATGTATGAAGGCTACTTTACTGCCTGTGTCGAATCTAATAAAGGTTATTATTAGATGAAAGTAAGTCCATTGGGTATGTTAACTATCACACAGTGGTGTTCTCATTAGGGCGCGACTTAAAAAATATCATAGTCCAAGGTTCCCATGAGGAACCCGAATGGAACATGGGCTGGTGCACCACCTGCTGCCTTACTGAAAATTGATTGCACAGACGCACTTAGCGGATGGCATCCTCCTATTTTTTAAAATTTTATTTAAAAACATATTTCAGTGGCGGTCACACTCGCACAATGTTTATTAAAAATTGTTTTCAAGTGACAGAGTGGTTCTACAGTGGCAGTGCGTGGTACTATTTAAAGTCCAACTCTTGTTGGCTACTCCTTGGTTACGGGAGGTAACAGTGTGTTGTACATTTCTGTAGTGCGTTGCGCCCCTACAACACTCTGCTATTCAGGTTTCCTATTGGTTACTCTTGAGTTACGTGATAACATCATGATAGAAATACAACTTATTGCACTCATGATCGTACGACGATATTTACCACTAATTCCATTTTAAAAATCCCGCAGTGTCCATATCATATGCGCTTATTTCCATATTTTTTTAAAAAAAGTATAGACACATTTGTTTTACATGGATTGTGAAAGAAGTCAAGCATTGACTTATCGAGTCACTCTCCATGGCACAGATGTTGGCGTATACTTCCAACCTTGTCCGTGGTGTAGGAAAACCGAAAAACGTGGAGAAAACCACCGTGCACGGTTAAAGTGGTCGGAACTTTTTCCATATGCTGCCCAGGACGAGAATCGAACCCGGGTCGCAGAGGTGAAAGGCGAGCGTCTTACCACTCAGCCAACCATGCACCCTCTACGTATTTATGTAGTATTTCAGGCAAAATCAAAGTTTATTTTTTATGAGTCGAAAGTTCTTAATTGGTACTCAAACTTTACATATTTTGACTTCACGTGATCTTAGCAATTCAGCGATTGACACTAAGTTGCTACCCTTCGTTGACACACTAGTGGGCAAAAGTCAAACTCAGCTTGTTTTGTTTCGTTTGTGTTCATGAATTGTGGATGTACAGATCATAATAGCGTATGTCTATTTGTAAATAACACACAGTTGTTACAGCACAAATTTCGGAAATATAAATCAGAATCGGTGGTTTTATTGCCTTGTACAATGATATGGCAACACTGGAAGTGATATAGGGTTTTCTCTTACTAGTATCGCATCGTGTCACAAGAACACAGACGCATACTACAATCCACACACAATTCTACGTTACTGCAGCAGCCACATTTTCCACAGGCCAAAAAAACTAAAATATTGGACAGGTATGTAACATGGGATATATTAGTTTTTACTGCTCGTTTTACTTCAAGTTTATTCAGGGGGCAAATTTGGCTGGTCGCAGCTCATTCTAAGTTTACATATAATATGGTTATAGAAAGACTCCCGAGTAACCATGTGGCATTTAGATGGAGTTTGCATAATTCATCCATGCTGTTTTAGAAAGTCAATATCTAATCAAGCTTTCTAATATTGGAATGTAGTTAGGATTGTTGTAATTCTCAATGTTGATCTGACGTAAACGTGCCCTTTGTCAACAGGACGTTTCTTAGTTCGTCATTTATTATTTTGCACATCCGCACCAGTATCCGTTAGTCTTTACGTTTTATGTGAGGCTACCCATAATTATCTGTATCATATACTTACCATGACCTGTTTGGTCGTGCCAATTGTTTGTTCTTGGTTACCATTCCCACTGCGGTCAGATAGTCCCGATTTGTAACGGAAGTTGTTCGGATTATTCCTGGACAAAAGTACAAAACATTGTGATGTTCAAAGTTCTAAAAGCCGTGTAAAAACATAAGGGTCAAGCGCCTTCCTTGGTTGCCCCAAAAGCAGGCAAAAGCTCCGTGTTATGTCTACTCCGCAATAGAAAGTATTCATATATAGTATTTGGGACCCTGTCTTGCCACCGAGGCTGTAGCAAAGAACCCAACCACATTGAGGGCAGATTCATATATCTAGCAGCGTCAAGATAAAATCTATGATAAAAGTACTGGCTCAAGAAAGAAAAAAAAAAGTCATTCACTAAGTTTTAAACATACCAGATGCTAAACTTATTTAGAAATTATCTTTGTTCAGTCGAACGGTGTTTTTTTATTTTTCCTGGACGGTTTAGTAACAGAACTGGTACAAGTGCCTCATCATGGCGGAGGCATAAATGTTGTGCTGTTGTCCAGCGTCTGGGCTGACCAGTGTCAGTCTTAAGTTAGTATAGTTGAATATATGTACCACCCATTATGCTAGAGACAACACGGAGACTGGCATGTTTTTGAGGCAACCTCTTTAGTTAAAACAAACTGAAGATGCACAGGCTCTTCGTTGAGACCTAGCTTTGCAATCCGTTCGTCCAAACAGACAACAGCTGCACACAGACATTTCCGTGTTGAATAAACGGCTAAGTAAACGTGCCGTTTCCTTGTTAAAAATACTATTTACAATTGCGAAGTACTTCAGTAAAGCCAAGAACCCCACTAGTCTCCTTGCCTGGACAAAGACGATCTAGCCATAAAATCACTTTCACTATTATGTCGATCTTACCTTCCATGTACACAGTGAGCTGCAGTAATAGCTTTCTTTTCGCCGATGAGAACCGCACCACAGGAGTGGGACCAGCCGATCCAACCCTTGTATTCCAAGGCAAGGTACCAAGGCCACCGGCCTTTCTCAGCAACTCTACCGCCAACGATAAATGGCAAGTCGAAGACGGGTCCTACTCCGTACACACCAAAGTCCGCAGATGGACGTCCTTCGGCTTAAAAAACATGGAAGAATATCTAAAAGGTTCATCTCAACTTGTGTGAAAAAAACAATAAGGGACTGAATTGAATTGAGTAGAACAGAATAGAATAGCATAGGATAGAATGCTATAAGGTACACCACAAAAATTTTGCGGTCACCAGCAATTCTCTGTTAAACCAGCTCGAACATGCCACAATGATACCCAGATAGAAACAATCCTTTTCAGCGGTGTGCCTTTATATACCTTAAAGACTTAATTCTAACACAATTAAATGTACTTTAATTTTAAGATTATGTATGCCGGGAGGGGTTGTCATACGGCTGTACAGACAAAGCTCTGTGCCACAATTGTTCAAAATTAGATGTTCTACCAAAGTCTCTAGTTCTGCAATACAAGTTTTAACGTCCTACTTTTGCAACATGCGTGTTTAATTTTCATACCATGATCAAACAGAACATGTATACTTGTAGTTTTGAAAATGAAAATAAAACTCAAGCCACAGAACTTTGAAGACAGAACTATTTCCAGTACATGGCTTTATTTTTGTACCCGAGTAATATACATGTATAATGTGGGGGAATATCGCCTCTTCACGTGGCGGGGGCATACTTGAAATTGACTCACTTACAAAATTAAGAATGTTGAATAATGGACGTTTAACCATCTTTCATAAAACTCTCCACTGATATTTTATCATGGCAAGTATTGTCACCTACAATGCTAATTTTATGCAAAATAATTAGCCCAGAGAGTGCCAAGACTTCCAACAAAAGCTCACAAAGTCAATCTCAGTTTGTGTTTGACTATACATTCAGGGACTGCTGATGTCATTAGCCACTTAGCCAAATACTAATGTTTCATTCGTTTCGTTAAAGAAAATAGCAAATGGCTACTATATTTTAAAATCAATTATGTATCAGTCAGGTCGAATTCTGCAGTAATTAGGGTCTTATTTCCTGATTTGGCTAAAAATTTTGAAAACCTAAATCTGTCCCTGAACAGTCATATATCATAACATTTGGATTGCAATCATGATTCAGCCATCCCCAGCAAGGTATTATGTTTGATACATCAAAGCATACTGGTTACCAGGCAATGTTATGCGGAGATCAATTGATACAATGAAATACTAAGAGCCCGAGTACATATTGATTCATACCATAAACATGATAATTGACCATGGCTCTTGGTTGGAACCGTGAAAGCCACCCCGGATCCGGCAATTTGGACACCATAGACGTTCTGCGCACTTCTTATTTTTTTTATCATTATCTTTTATTAATTTATTTTTGTAACTTTTACCAATTCAGAGTACTGTATATACATCACATGCCAGGCGTGCAGCCAGTGTGAGTGTGCTTGTTTTCTACTTGTTAAAAACACCAACTGCACTTGTGTATTATCCCTGTTGAACCAGGGAGCATACTTCAGGCTCCTTAGTAAGAATGCATATAACGAACAACCATTATTTCTGCCTGCAGACACAATTTTTTAAAAACAGCCGTGCTAATAATTATATGAACCAATCTCCATGAATCATATATGTTTTTTTGAGTGCCCCTATTTTAAAATTTAAATAAGACGCCTTGACTTAAGTGTCAATTGCGAGTTTAAAACCAATTTACAAATTATTTTATGTCAGAGTAAACAGCATATCAGAAGAATAGAACACCTCTACAGCAAATGTTGCAGAAAAAGTGAAAAAAAAAACGTCAATTGAAGACCAAAATGCTGTAGGTGCATCCGAATGGCCCACTTACATTCAAATACATACTTATACATTTACATGACACTGGCATGAAGTCAATATGTCGCCCATAATGCAAAGAGCTGCTTACCTGTCATAAAAGCACAGGCTACCAAAACCAGGAGGAGCTTCATGATTCCACAGTCTTGCAATGCCGAGAGAGGGTAGATTGTGACAACTATTCTCTTAAATACTACATTTTTATCAGTAGCGAAAGTCTTGACGTAGTTCATACACCTATCAATTTTATCAAGTTTATGACCCGATATATTCATACTAGGCCTACGGAAAAATTTGATCTACAGCAAATGACCTTGATAGGCGTACATGTAGCCTGAACATGTGTAACACAACCCTACTTTCCTTTCTGAGGGCGCAACTGACCGGAAAGTCAGTTGTCATCGCTTATAATAATACATGGCAACAGTAATATGGGGAAACATCTACTGGGCTTTCGATCGCGACACACTTACAGCGTTTTCACGAACCCTACTCAAGCTATTTCATTCTTACCTCCAAAAGAGGAGAAAATGTGGTACAGTCAATGGTTTGGCATCTCGCCATTTTTATGTTCCTTCAGGAGTGCAACTGGGATGCATTCTTAGTCCTCTGATGATAGCAATATTTGTAAATGATCTCCTCACAGCTGTACAACACTGTCAGATTAGCATCTATGCAGGTGATTCAAACTTTTTTTTCGTAGAGTCACTTGTATGTATGACTGTTTTCTACTGCAAGACAATGTGATGAGAATATACAGGTAGTGTGTATTATGGAAACTGTTGTTGAACACTTGTAAATGTCATGATATATCCTTCACTAATAAGACAAATGTGATATTGTTTGACTACATGCGTGATGGTCAAAGGTTGGAAAGAATTTTTGACGTTAAGGACCGTTATGTAACTCTCACAACGACCCGGAATTTTAAAAATCATGTAGATGCCGCATATGTAGAGTCTTTTAGGATGCTTTGGCTCATTAAAGATCATGAAGTTCTTTTTGTTCAATGAGCGCCCTGAAATATCTCTACTTATCACTAGTTTGTGATCAAATGACAGACCCGGTAAAACTGTATATACAAGATAAATACATAGATTATTATAGATAAAAACACAATAAATAATATAAAATATAAAGAGTCCACATATTAGAGTCAACTGTAAAAGAACTTGGACACCTGTGTCTTAGAACTGAAAGGAGAGGCAGAAGATGTCCAAGTTGGGCACATCATTAAAAGTCCCATGTTCTCTTGGCAGGAAACTAAATTTTTTGACATATATTCGAGATTTAGGAACCTAAATACAGGTGTTTCTAAAATATTCCCAAGGAGCACGAATGAACTTTGAGCGAGCAGATATGAGCAATTTCACTTAGGGGAGATTATACCCTGTACATCAGATTTAAAACCCCAGCTCCACATATGGGTCCCCACAACTGTCTGTATGCCATTTCAAAGCAATTGGCCAAGCGGTTTTGAAGAAAATAAAAAAGACCACAATAAATTCATAAAAGAATTTAAAAAAACAAAAACGTTTGAGCAAACGTGGTAGATACTCACCAAACGTACATCCCCACCAGGTTGGAAGTGCATATAATCGACGTGTTTTTAACGGTTTTACAAGCTGCACTTCCACCAAGTTTCGGAACAATGTAGGTGACATATTGAGCGGAGTAAAAATTGCAAAAACACACAAACAAATCGTGCTAAATAGACAGCAATCGCAGCGCTACCTGTTGAACAAATTAAGCTCTTGGGGTAATTTTAGTGGAGGAGCAGGACTGTTCCTGTACTGAGATGACACGGACAACATCACTGAAAATCAAGTCTCACCCAAACAAGATGTGCCAACTTAGGCTGGACAGTCACTGTACTTGAACTGTATTCAGAAACCAGAAACACCTTGCTGTAACAAAAGCTGAACGTGATAAATGGGTCATAGTGACCACTAAATAGGTGAAAGTTACCTCAAAATCTATTGACCTGCTGGGTGCCCTGCAACGTTCAAGACATGTGTATTATATGTGAGCGAAATCTGTCACTAAACTGTATCAACACTTTGTCACGGCCGCAACGGAGAATGGCACTTATGGTGCTGTGAGTATGAGCGATTGCTGTTGAGATAGAAAAAAAGAAGCTAACTGTTGATTAACAGAGCTTTAACGTATTACTTATGTCACAAAAATTGAAGTAGGGTCGTTATTGGTACGCGTGTTGCCCATGAGAAATTCAGAAATGAAAAACTCTACTTTATTTTGGTAATATACATAACATAGAAAAAGTCTAAATGTTTAAATCTAATTTTACTGGCTACTCAGACATTGAAAACAGTTTTATTTATTAGGATCATCCATAAATTTTTACATTTAAAATATCAAAATGTCAACCTAATTTTTAATTTTTGCTAGACTCAGACAAAAACAAGTTAATTTATTTTGAAAACGTATATAAAACTATCCAACAAGCAGGAATAATGATACATTTATGAACCTTGTTGCCTGGAAACTCAGACTCAAAGCAGTTTTATATATAAATATAATGTACATAACATTATCAATTAAGGAATGAAAAGAAAAAATATTAATATAATTTCGTGCTACAAAATTGTTATCCAACAGGAAAAGAACAGCTTTCATTTCATCAAGAATGCGCACCCAAAGGCAAACGCTACGGTGCATTATTCTGTCATCACATGCTGGAACACCATGGCGGGCGGGGTGGCATGGAACCTGCTCCAGGAAAAGGTCCCCATACAGTCCGGTCTTCCATTCCTCTTACATGAACCCTTTTTCCGAATAAAATCCAACAATTAACCAGGTCTCGTTTCGATCTGGTGAACATATGTGAACGAACATATTGGTAACGATATCTCGAATTTTTGATAAAATCGGCGTCCAGAAGACCTATTTAATTAAATATTTTCTGAAAGCTGCGTTTATAACGGAAATGTAAGTACCAAATTTAATAATATTTTCCACCAGTATTAATTTTGCAAGACCACAAAATGAACGAATCGTTTGTAGCAACGCGACGCCACTCCCTGGAAATGGGAAATCAGCAGAGTAACAAATGACCACTGCCACCCTTTGCTCTTCTGGCGCAGACTCTCTATCACCAAAAGGTGTTTTGAATTGCCCTTAAAGTGAAAGAGACCGCTTATAGGTCACGGGACATATTTATAGTTGTGTCTTGTAAATTTCTTCTGGGTCGTATCTTTACAAATAACGTATAAAATACAAACTTTACCAGGTATCAGGTCAAGGTCACCACAGCTGTGAGTGGATCCCAGTACACCAACTCTGGGAAAAATTACGCTTTTACGACAAGCACAAAGAGTTCATATTTGAAATACCTGCAGTCTATATAGAGCTCAAGGTGGGGAACATTTTGAGATATTATTTTGGACTGCTTAATTTGGAAACACCAATGCAGCAGTAGAAGCCCTGTCTTGCATGTGGTCTGATTGAGAGCCATTGAGATAGCCACACCATTGCTGACTATATAGGCGTGGAATCGGTGAGGCATGACAAGGTGTTCATTGTGCTGTACTGTGTGCTCATGTAGTGGATCAGATGCACTGCCTATTTGCTACAATAGTTATTCAATAAGCCCATGCTATAAAGAATAAACAATATGCAAGAAAGCACAACATAGAGATAGCTGGTATGAAGCAGTAATTCAGAGAGAATGGTTCTTGTATAGTGGTCGAGCTATGCTGAGAGACGTAACAAGTGGATGTTATACAGAGGAGGATATTAAAATGGTAGTACAGAATAACACGATGCTGACATTCAAAAGTGTTTTTAATGATAAATATGAGCTAGCTAAGTTAACAAATGTGATATGTCAGTGAATTGTTTTCTTGAACTGGTGTCCACTACAGCCTCATTCTGGTTTCTGTCACCAGAGGTCAGAAGAGTTCCAAATATGGCAGGGACTATTGAATAGGGTGTATAGTGAATACTAAAGTGCCATTTTTTATAAATCCATATTTCCTGCATAATTCAATAGTACGCCAGATGCATTATATAAGAAAATGCAATTATGAGTTCAACTGTGGCCTACAGGAAAAAGAATGGTTTGCTTTATTCAAATATCTTTGTTTTGCAACAATTTTTTCAGAAATTTACAGTTTTCAATTCAAATTTATTCATAGAATTATATGACCTAAGGGCAAAGTACACAGATCGAATATTGCCAAAAAAAGCCAGCACTGCTAATCATATGTTTATTTTAAGAAGCTTAATTGATCTGTATACAAAAAGAATGATAAATTATACATGTTTTCAGCTCTAGACAGGGTCTACAAAGACGACTAGATAATGTACAGGAGTTTTGTACAAACGGAAACTAGAATTCATCTCAGTAAAACTAAAACAGTTATTTTTATCAAAACTAGAAGGCCTATAAGGGAATATTTCAATTTGAAAAATAATCAAATTGATTGTGTGAAATCTGACAGGTATTTAGCTATTAGGTTCTGTAATTCAGGTTCATTCCAAATGGCCATATCTGGCCCACAGCAGTAGCAATAGCAACGGAGGCAAGGTTCAATTTAAAGGAAACTATCAACTCCAATAATTTATCCCCAAACGTCATAATGAGCCTATTCGTTTGTATCGCAAACCAATCGCAGTTTATGGTTTCGAAATATCGGTACAACCCTATTTGCTTCATCCATCCAAAATATTGGACTCTTTGTTGGAGAAAGTGAAGTTAAGGACTGGTTTAAAACCACCCTTTCCTTTCGTCGGTGACTGCTTGTCTCCAGACAGAAGGGATAAAATTTGTTTCTTTGCATTGCGTTGCTATGTTGGTGTTTCGGTAGTTCTTGAATGTCTGCCTTTTGTTGTATTTGAATTTGCTTTCGTTGTTGGGTTGCAATTTATGAATATGGGTAATGTTTTTGCTGAACTGTTTGATAAATACTTGATTGACTATGTTGTGCTGTGGGCTGCTCTGACTCATAGTTATGATGGAGGTAGAGTGTTTTTGTAGTGTTCCAGATTCGCAAATGTCACGAAAACGATGTAGGCATATTTTATTGCTTTAACTGTCAGCTCAGCTAATGAACCGGTGAGTATTACCAAATAGTGGCAGGTCTACCGTGTCTCTTTTTATCTTTGGTGCAAAAGTGATAGATATTTTGGGTTTTGCGTGGTTGGGCCATGTGCTTTGGAAAGAACTTAAATGTATCCTCTTTGAAGAATATTTCAAAGGTTGAGAAAGCCTGTTAAAAACTACTAGTTTCCTTTTATTGGTGGCTGCCTGTCTCAAGTCAGAAGTGTTGAAATTTGTTTCTTGCATTGCATTGGTATTGAAAGCTGAATATTGATGTTTCGGTAATTCTTTAATGTCAGTCTTTTGCTGTATAAGACTTTGTTCTAATTGTTGGATAGTGACTAACTGGTAAAGCTGAGAAATCGTTATTAGGACTGGCTGTTTCCAAATGTCATAATCCAAATTTTATTAATTGGTGGTTTAAAGTAAGTACTCAAGTACTCAAATGTTGGGCTATTTCCATTAATCGACACTTGAAATAAACAGTGTTTCGTCAGGTTATTTAAAGAAAATAAAAAGTATTAATGAAAGTGGTAACAAAATAAGGGCAATTGTCTCACCACAACTTTGTACTACACAACCAGGTTGATATAACGTTGAAATAATTATCAGATAAACCAAGTTGAACATGGTGTGGAACATGTGTAATTTTCTCATGTGATTCAGCAGTCTGAAGATAAAAAGGGACCGGGTGTCCTAACAAACCTCAAGACTGATATTATCAGCCCATTCACCCAGTCATTGCGCATGCTCCATAAGCCTTTACCTCACACAAAATTTATCGAATCTTTATTTCAGATGACATTTGTGGAGAATTAACGTACCCATTAAAACTACATGAATGCGTTTTGACTTTCCCACTTGCCCCATGCCCCAAAGGCCTTACTGCAGCGTCTGATAAGATGTAAAAATTTAAGTTAGGAAGTTTGGAAGGATGTCACAGAGCACAGCGTAGCGTGACGTCAGCACTGGTTGATAAAGCGATACCGCAAGCTTGCAAACCTATGTGAAAAGCAAAGTGGATCATTGTGGCATGCAAAGCACAGAGCCAATCCGAAAAATTAAAATCAGGAATTACCCTTTTTTGCCGATCATATAGAGTGATAGTTTCTATTTTGAAATATATTTTGACTTCTAATAATATTTTGGGATTAACCAATTGGTGCCCAGAATGTCTGCCAATTCTGAGCCGTGAACGACATGCATTGCCAACTATGAGATGTCAAACAAACCCATAGCACATTATGTATTCTATATAAACATGTTGGTTTAAATCAGGCAAAAGTGCACTTTCCGTACTGTAAATTTCATTAAATTCCAGAGACAAATGGATGAGAGCATAGTTTGAAAATAAAAATGATTTGCAACTCAAAACCTGTGTCTAGTCTTGTGTAACTCGCATGCAAAAGTAAGACAATTTAAGATGGGAGTGAATGGGGAGAAACGTATGTCCATGGAGTAGAGATTAGAAGGTCAGTACGTGATGTCACAGTGAATCAAAGAAGCGTCCGAGTCATTTTAATCCATAACACTTCATACAGACCAATGCACTCTGTCCCTGTCCAAATGCTTATGGGCTGTCACCTCCAGGAAGCTGGAGCAGCACTCTATATATCCTCCAGTGCAAAATGCTGTCTTCCAAAAAAGGGCATTTTTAATTACCACTACCTAAAATTAAGGCGCTAATATAAAGCCACAGTTTGTATAGTTAATACATTTTGCTGACCATTTCTTTCAGGACAAAATTTGATACCGATTGCTGCAAACCGGGGCCTCGCAACCCAGTAACTGGTCACAACATTGACTGTAACTTGGCCATGCATATATAGAGTACCGGCATATGGTGGAGGACAATCAAGCAAAAAAACAACAGTATATCTGTGATACCAAAAGTTGTCCGGTCAAACCTTATGAGACAAGCCCAACTGACTCATGTCTGAGAGATTGTTTTGCAGTTTCTGGTTTAGCCAATGAATTCTTTTATTGCAATTCCCATGTTTCAATTTTGGACAAAAATGCATTAAGTTTGTAGTTAAATTTTAGGGTGGTACATTAAAAATTAAGAGAATTTAGGTTACTGGCGATAAAGTGCTTCGGACAGAACAAAACGTAAATTATTGCATTATTGAGGGTTTTTTTTTAGCTGCAGATGGGGGGGGGGGGGGGGGGCTACTCACCCAAAGTGTTTTCAACAGTACATTTGGCATTTTGAGATGTCATATGGACATCGATTTGTACACACAGTTTTATAACAACGGGAAACAACAAGTTTGTTGTATTTGTACGCATCTAGTTCTTTAATTTCACTGGTCGGTGGTAACTTCATTTTTGTGCCCCCCCCCCCGTAGATTTCAGTCTGCATCAGATCAAAAAGGATATTTCACATCTGCATAGATCGGCATTTGCCACGAATACTAATAAGAATTTAGTGGAAGGCTTTCATTTTTAGCTCTGCTGACTGATATAGGATTCCGTTTGCGTCCGTCGTGTCTGGCCGTCCGTCAGTCGTTACACTTTTTACATTTTTGACTTCTTTTCAGAAACCGCTGCATGGAATGTTTTAATTTTTGCACATGGATGTTCCCCAGGTAGACCTGTACCAAGTTTGCAAAGGAGTCGATGATGCAATAATGTGTCTATTTTTATGATTTTTTGTAATTATCTATTTTTTTTTGTTATCTTATTTTTTTATAAACTTTACTTAAAGGCTATTTTGGACTTCTTCTCCAGAACAGCTGAAAAAAGTGCCTAAAATTTTATCAGAATATGATTTGACTTTCCATAATGAAAGTTTGTGAAAATGATATGGGATATGTAAATTTTTGACGAAGTTATGGGAACTCAAACTTTACAACCATCGGTAAGTGGTACCACCGCATAGTATATATGGCCAGTTTATTTACATTTTAAAGTTCCTCTCAAAAAATAGTGCTTCGAATATTTTGATTTTTCACATGGATGTTCCCCAGATGGACCTCTACCAACTCTATAAGGGAGATGATGGTACTTTTTCTATTTTTTATTTGTATTTTTAATTGATTTTTCGATTTTTCTTTTATCTGAAGAATTAATTGTGCAGTTGCGTTGATATTACACAGAGGGGCACTTGGGCTGGGGTCACCTAGTTTTATTTTGACCCCCCAGGTTGTGGTGTAATTTTTACTTATTCTTAACAATTTAGTTGTGTGTTAGGGCTATTAATGACTTTTTCTCCCGAACGGTTGAACTGAATTGCTTGTAATTCTATCAGAATGTATCTTGACTTTAGACAATGAAAGCTTGCGAAAATGATATGGGTATATTGCAATTTTTTATTTTCTATGAATCTTTGTGTTTTGAGGGTATTTATGACTGCTACAGAATGGCTGAAGAGAATTGCATAATATCAGACAATGAAAGTTTGCAAAAATGATAAGAATAAATTAATTTTTTGTACGTGTTCTACGTAGTTTTGAACTTAAGCTTGAGTCACGTTCAAAATTTATTTCAATGTCAAATGACACATTGGCATCTTCGTAATGGTACATCATAGGCCCACTGTTCCTATTAGACATTAGTAGCAAAACACTCATTGGGGCTTTTTTGTGATGTTACTTTTGACTAAGTGATCTTGTAAGGTCTAACTGCCATATTGGACAATCACAATATATCTCGGTAATGGTGGATCCTACGTCCCTTGTTACTGTTAAATATCAATAAGAAATTGCAATGTGGGGTTTGTTTTGATATGGTCCCTTTTGACCTTGTATGGCCTTGAATTATCAAAATAAAGCTTAATGACATATAAGCTTATATATTGATAATGGTCAATCCAAAGCCTGTGGTTACCATATGCAGTCCAAGGCCACATGAATTACATCTATTATTCAGCACACCACAAATTGGGAGCAGGGGATCGTAACAAGCTCTCTTTATCCAGAACACGCACGCGATCATCATTATTCTCTTTGGATTTGTGTGTATTAAGTCTATTTTGAACTTCTGTGAAACTTTAGGTAGCACTGTTCATGTATATGGGTATAGAGACTAAGGTGCTTGTGCTGCAAAACTATAAAGGCAGATTCCAGTCAGCATGATCATGATCTTCTTGTTTAAAATTTATATTTCAATTGAAGTTTCACATGCAGTACACTTTACAGCTGAATTCAGGTTTGGACAGTCATACGCCCCCTGCTTTTAGTGTAAAGTTGAATCAAGCTCAGACCTACGGAACAGAGACAGAGAGAGAGACAGCGAAAGAGACACACAGAGAGAAAGTGGACAAGAGAGACAGACAGAAAGCAAAAAGACTCTCTACGACTCTTGATTCGTGGCTACTGATGACAGTCTCACAATTGTAAACTCTGCTAATTGGAAATATTTCAAGTTTACGTCTTAAATATATTTAAACTACATGCGTACCATTGCCATTTAAAATCCTAGGAATACATGTACATTAATTCGAAGGAAACTGAATAAAAGTACGCCAACATACTATGATGCACAAGATGATAATCACCAAAACTGACACTGGACTTTTGTAAAGATATAGGTCATCCTGTTGCTTGTTCATCTTATGCCGGAAAATTGCATGGTGTGATGATTTTTTTTCCTCAATTTGAGGGACTGATATTTCTCTCAAGCCACGGAAGTGCAAAAAAAGCAAGAAAATGGTGAAGAAGAAGAAATGTGTAGAAACAGGGCAACGACAGCTCGAGCAGAAAGAGAAAGAAGGCTGGCCCGTCTTCAGTCAAAATGACTGGTGCAAGTGTCCCGAGGGGTGCGAGGTTATGCCAAAGGTCAAGGAGTGCTTGTGCTGCAGCGATATCAACAGTGCTGTCTTCAAAATGGAAGCGAAAAATCAAGAGTCTATTACCCTCCATCCGAGTTTTCCCCTACGTGTGCTTAGACCCGGAAGTACTGTGGACGACCATGGGCCTATGTTGGAATTCCAGGACAAGCGGATCCCTGACCCTGTACCAAACAGTTGAGTGATTATAAACTTTCCAATTGGAACACAATGTCTACACATTGTTTCTGGGCAGACTGAAAAACATCAAGCTCAACATAATATGGGGTTCCCAAGCCCTGACCATGTTTGTTTAATCAAAACTAATTAGGACCCACCCCAAGGCCAGGCTGGCGTGGTGTTATCGCAATTATCAGTAAAGCACAGAAGCTACTTGACACCTGTTGCATGGTCAATATGCCACACTCCCAGGAGACCAGGTTACCGACACACAGCGAGGTTGGAGCTCTGTGTATGGCTTCTGGACTGTTCAGCTGCAGTAAATAATTTTCCAAAAAAAGAAAACAAAAATTGGAGCAGGCAGATTGTGTTATAATATAACAGCATGGATAATTTAGTAATATTGTATATTGCACACAAACAGGCAGATAGACCCTTGATCGCACATTGCCGAAAACGTTGGAGTCTGTGAAATTTGTGTAGTACAAAGTTGTGGTGAGACAATTGCATTTCTCCAGCCATCCCCGTGAGTGTGAGAAAAAGATGAAATGAAAAAAAAAAAAAAAAAAAAAAAAAAAAAAACAACAAAACAAAAAACAAAAACAAAAACAGCAAAACAATAAACCAAAAAAAACAAAAAACCCACAAACAAACAAAAACAAACCCGAAAAAATTACCCTCCCCCCCAACTTGTGTATACATGAGTAACTTTTCTTTGCATCTTTATATCTTGCAGGATCTGGAGAAAGGCCGCCTACCGTATGTTTACGTGGTGAATACACCGTGGGCTTGGAAAGCTGAACAGGCGGGCATAGTATCCCTATCATGTGAGGTATTGCAAGTACGCAAGGGATTTCTAGACCCCAACGGCCACTACAAGGGGTATGAAGACTTGATGAATATTGGGAGACCCAATGGTAGGACATCATGCAATTCTTGGACTGCTGATTCTGAAGGTCAGCCTAAAGTACTTTGGAACTGGACTTATATTTGTGTCTGTAAATTCTTTTGATGATGATGATGGATTCATTTCATGGACATACTACGATGTAAATATGTTAATAAACTCACTGATCCTGAACATTCGAATTTTTATTTTTACTTTCTGTGTCCCATGCATTAAGTGCTGTGGTGGGCAATAATTCTGTACACTGTATGTTATAAAAATTTGAAATTACAAAAGAAAAACCTTTTTACATTTATATCTATGACATAATTTATATCCTCAGTGGACTGATCTCCATAGTGTTAGATAAGTATTTCTGTGTTTTATTTATGTAGTTTTCAAGTTGCCTTTGCTGCAGAAAAAGTCAATACATGGTGTCACCATGCAAACTGCACAAATCTGCAAGTTTCTATCTCATTTGTTGCTGCCAAAAACAACTATAATACGTTATTACACCCCCCCCACATTATAATTTAATCAAGGATACAATAACATGGATGGAGGGGCGATACAGTATCATAATGTACTATTGTATCTTTTGACCGAACAAATCAAAGCATGATAATGCCGACTGTGGCCTTTGCACTGATATTTGTGGCCATGCAGGACCTCAAGCTGGCTATCAATTTTGTAAAATATGATGTAAATATATGAATAAAGCTGCAGGTTTATTTTTTTTATGTCCCATGTGGTAACTGCTATGATGGGAAACATTCTGCAATACATTCTATTTCATTAATAGTGAAAATCTCATTTTTACAGTGAAATTTAATTATACTATAGCCCCACCCCACACTTTTATTGTTGAACCAAGGATACAAAAATAACAGGGGGGTTTAACAACATAAATTCAAACTTTACAAACACTTTATATATTCTATATTCTTACTTCTAGACATCCTGACAACATCATAACATATTCTTACTTCTAGACATCCTGACAACATCATAACATGTTCAGACCAACACATTATGAACAGTATTTTCATGCAAATACTGTTTATTACATGTGGACTTGGGTACATCCCCACAGATATATCACATTGTGTGTACATGTCGACCCCCCATGCTTTCAACATCATATGTTTCTGTTACATTCTGTTTGTCACAAATAAATAAATATACAATATGCGCACTAAGGTCTTCATGTTGTTGCCATCAATGTGACCCTTTGGTCCAGAGGCAGTGTCGAGAAGACCACTTATATGCAAACACTGTTCATATCTGAATAAAATTCAGATTCATGTTTCATTATGGACAGAACGTTTATGCAAATACTGTTTATTACATTTGGATTTGGGCTTGTTCAACATTTCCCTTTTGTACGTGTGTGAGTCATATGTCAATTAGTTGCACAGTCTATGCTATTGCTGCTGTTAAAATGATATACTCACATTTCCATCAAATTGTGCTAAATGGCATGAAAATTAGTAAATAATATAAAAGGTGGAAATTTGCTGCTACACTTTTGCATGGTAGCCGGGCAATTCTACAAATTTTTACCATTTCGAAATTATATTTTCTTTTAAAAGTCCACAAAAAGACAGCATAAATATGACATTCCCCTAAAAGAGATGAAAAAAAAGAATAAGCAACTCCCAAAAGAAAAAAAAAAACATTGCAGAAGGTACATGTAGCTACACATAATAAGGCCTGCCTGCCAATTTCACAATTGATTGCTATAAAAAACTGCCCAAACTGTCAGTAGAAATGGTCTCATACTGCAGGCGCTTTTGAAATACGGGTAAATGTATCAAATAAATAGACTTAAGTGTCATGAAAGCACAGTTCTAAAAAGATATATGCTCTCTCAAAAGAGGTGGTATTTATAGCAGTAAAAACTGTAGTAAATTAATTATTATTATTGATTAAAACTTTTAAAATTTGCCATAGTACTCTATCATGGGTGTTTCTAGTATATCATTCTACTTTCTTTTGTCAAAATCTGAGACATTTTAAATTTAAATTTTCCTGGAGATTTGTGGTGTTGTATAAACATGAACACACATATTTATATATATATATATATATATATATATATATATATATATATATATATCACACATGAGGGATCATTTGTAATTGCAAGAACTAATTATTCTGTTGATCAAAGGTTTGTACACACATGTAATGTACTTATAAGTTTAAATCAGGTTTGTCATGATAAATTGCATCAGTATTATTGGGACTGGCCCTCAAGGAATTTTGCAAATGCACCAACCCATACAGTCATGTTAATATGACAGACACCAACTAAATTCTGATAAATACCGCCATCCACTTTTAAACTTTTATGTACTTGATCATACCTATCTACTTGAATGGTAAAATTAAATACCTTCCTGACTCAGAATCATTTTTATTGATGTGCCTTTTTCTATGCTGTGTGTTTCTGTGAAATGTTGAGTTTGTAACAGGTCGTGTGTTTATTTTGCCACTTCCAATGTAACGGGAGCTATTGACTCGGCTCTCTTGGATCGTGCAGATATCAATTAGTACATCGGCTTGCCTTGGTCACCTGCAATTTTCCAAATTTACTTCCCCTGATTGCAGAGCTCAGGAGAGTAAGACAGTTTGTTTTGGAATATTGTCTGGACTTGCCGTTATTGTGTTTTTATACTTTTTGGCAGCAATGTAGTCATAAACTGGAAATCACAAAATATAAATGCGAAAAATCTCAAGTTATTTCTGTAAGGTTCAAAGTGGTGAAATTGCTTTCTGAATTTTCTATTGCCTCTGGCTATGACCAGTGTCTATATTCATTGTTATAGTGTGAACCAAGATAGACTCATAAATCTTTATCCGGCTACACAACTGTTTTAAGCAGTTTTTGTTAACTTATTTCATTGGCACATTTTTTTCCATGATGATATATTTAATTGATTAGGGAGCTGCACAATGTTCAATAGATAATACTATAACATCCGTCTTTACATGTTCATCTATATCCACTGGTTTCATAGAGGGTTTGCCCCAGAAAATTCTAAAAGAGTAAGGGGATTGCTGAATGTTGCACAAATTGTAGAATCAGGATGAGGGTCTGGTTCAGTTCTATTTTGAGGGTGCTTGTAAAGATTCTATCACAAAACAATCAATATGCATAAAAACTGTCACAAACTATACACTTTTAAAAAGCTAACAAATTCCTAATTCTTTTTCTCCCAATGTCCTGTGTGTTTGTTGTTCAATTTGAAAAAAAAATCATCCGACCAGTTTTGCGGTGGTGTGGCTCACCAGGGACTGGAAATAACAGTTAGGGCATCTGCGTATATACTCTAGAATCTATAGTGACAGGACTTGCTAGTCAGTTTAAATCACTGGCCTGGAGAGTCTTTCCACCCATCTTATAACGTACTGGTCAGCCGTCTCTAATATACATGTTCTGGATTGTCATGCTCCTTGACCTGAAGGGCCTTATCGATAGTCACTGTGACATCCTGAGGGAATTTTAAAACAAAGTATTTTACTTATGGAATCCTGGTTGAAGGTCCAGTGTTTTTTTTTTAAGCCAGAAGGACAGTAAAGGGTGATTCTATGCCCTCAGTACTCTTTATTATTTTGTTGCAGCTGTTATGATGTAAAAGAGACAAGAGTCCTTATTATATTTGTGTATCTCGTAGGTGCATGTGGGGATGAGCATAAACCCATCAATTTTAGCATTATACGAAGCAAATGCGCTCATTTCCCGACCACATTCAGACCGTGTGGTTCCATGGTGCAAAGCGAGTAAATCCAGTGATACTATCTCGATAACGTAGGGGTATGAGTTTTGTTCCATCTTATGTGCGATGTGAATGTGTTCTAAGATTTGCATTTTCATTTTTAGATTTTAAAAAATGCTGTGCCTCTCAAATTGCCAAAAAGTGACCAGATTTTAGTTACTATCTGCCTTTGAAGTTTTAACTAAAGTTTCCCATCAATAGAAAACGTCCTTGATGACAATTGTAGATAAGACCTATTATGAGAGTATGCCCCACATCAACAGATTTCCTCTTTCAATGGAAGGGTGCATTGCATGGCAAGAAAAGCTGTCCCAGCCCCAGCCTAATCAGCAAAGGGTTACATTCTGCCATCTAAATTTGTAATCCAAGGGGGATTAATGGCATGGAAACAAATCTTGTGCTGGTTCCTCACTGATGATCAAATTTTTTTATATTTAGGCTACTGAAGCCTAAAAATTTTCAAATTTCATAAATATGATTTCTTCCTTTTGCAAACAAAATTGTCATAATGATTTAGAACTGTAAAGTTTTTCGTTGAGTTGTAATTAATAGGGCTTTGAATATTGGACTCAACACTTTTCAAATGGTACTCGGGCTCACAAGTTATGGTTTGTTAAGTTTATATCAGATCTGATAAAGTAAAGGTAGCAGGAAGTGTTTCTGGCACACTGAAAGAAAAAAGAACTCGGAGCTCAGAACGGCTTATATCGACAGAAGTTTCACTGTGATCACTGGACAAGAATGTGCGAATTGTCGTCCCACTGTCACTGTCATTACATGGCAGAAGAGAAGTTAACTTTTCAGCACTTTATTGCAGAAAAAGTGTAGTTCTGAGCAGAAAAGGTCCAAGGAAGCTACCATTTTTGCCCATGCCAGTATCATTCAGGTAAATAAAAGTTAAAGCAAACAAATAAACGCTAACATGTATTCACTACACGCCCTTATAGTATGGGGGAGAAAATAAACCTTAGGCCACTAAAAGTAATGTCTGTCTGCGAAGACTTTCTTTCTTTTCTTCCTTCTTACATGTACCTACCTACCTACCTACCTACCTATCTACCTACCTACCTACCTACCTACCTACATGTACATCTTGAGATGGGAATGAGAAAAAATACTCCCAATTCCAACTCTGTAAAAACTTCTTAGTTCTCAACAAAGTATACAGAATATATTAAGCCATGTTAGTATTATTCACGTTGAACAGATTTACCAGGAAAAGATAACTAGGTGGACCCATCACAATGCTGCAGGTGTCATAAGAATCATTGTGCCACAGCTATCCAGGTCATCCCTGTGGTTTGCTTAAGCCTGCAGTGGCAGCCGTTCGTTGTTGTTTTTTTTTTTTTCTTCCTAAAACTTTTTCAGTGAAACTTGCTCTTTAAGGCACTTTGAGGTAAAAGGGAATTAATTAAAAAAACAAAGACCGTAATGTTTAAGATGTACATATTTTACCTTGGGTCATAATGTTGCGCATTTATATGGATACACAAATAATGTTTAATTTTATATGTACATACTGATCTATGTCACTTTGACTGAAGGAAGGACTCAACTCGAACCGTTTAATCTCCATGGGCATTTATTGACACTAGGACGTCACTGGGACATCATAGAGACATACTGCAACAATATACATATAATCAACATATAATCATCTTTACTACTCATTTGGTATAACTTTTAATTTATATACCATTTATCGTAATATATCATTTATCGTAACTATTTTAACACTTGTTCACTTATAACTTCATATACAATATTCTATTGAACAATATACCAAGTTTTAACAATATGACATTTCACCATTTAACAAATACTTCAATAATCTATGCTCTTGGTAAATAATTCATAGTTAAATAGAATTTCTAACCATTAATTAATACGGCCAGTGAAAGCAGTAAGCTGAAACAACAGCGACACCTGCTGTCAAAATATGTAACTAAAGAGAACAAAGCGTAAAACACATTGAAACCACGGGGGAAAAAGTATCGACTGTTAAAACCCAAAAATGCCAGCCAAACTTTTTGTGTTCAAGTCGCACAAATAAGAAGTCCTTTTTACATAGATTTATAAGAAAAGTTTACTTTTAGACATGAAATTACACTCTGAATCGTTACTAACCCTTTGACCATAGAATGCACGCAATGACTTCGACGTGCTCACGTGCTAAGAAAGGATATTTGTCGCCCGTTCCTTTGACCAATTCATACCAGAAAATACGCTGCCAATAATTTTAGCTCGTGCATCATGAATCTTTACCTTGATTCATATATATATATATACATAGCTTTAATATTAACCCTTTATAACCAATGTTAAATACTCTTTTCTCAATTCAATATACTCCATATACGTAACCTGTACAAGCTATCAACTTCATTTACACCTTGACATAACCTGATTTTACAACACTCTTTTACATGTTTTATGGCTTTTAACCAGCATTTAAACTAAATGCATACTTACAAAGCTATTTTGCGGGATTGCACGGTCTATCCAACCCCAGTAAAGCACAGAACTTCAACCATGTTAGTACCTATAAGCAACATACGAACGATGCCCATAAATACTACGAAACCACTGGAATTTGACACATTAGTTTAAACATATTTTATTTCTCAAAGTACACGAATGAAGTTTCACAAAAATAATATGACAATTGGGAAAAAGGGCTGAGCCCTATCCAAATCCCTCTTGCGGAGAAGAGACAGAGACAGGAGATTACAAAGCAAGACAAAAACACACTTGAGGATGACAGTCACAAGACCAGGACAAATAGATGTGCTCATAGTCTTAAATCTACATTGTAACACTGCCGTTTGTGTACATGTATAAATGAACTCAAACACTAATGACCTTGCTTAGCCTTTCCCTGATGATTTAAAACGTCCAGTAGCTGAAATGTAATCGTGGGTAGCAGAAAAAATTAATTCATTATCGAGCAGAGAGCATGTGGAAGAACCATACAATATTGTTTGCAGAGTAAATGGGGCGAGAGAAGTGATGGCAGAAAATAATGTTGATCATGGTACAGTATATAGAGGGCATGCGAAAAAATAATGCCATGTATCTTCAATGGATGATCCGCAGCGGCACTTAGGTGTGTCAAGAACACCAATTTTATGTAAATGAGAATTAAGTTGGCTGGCACCTAGACGTAAGCGTGTGTGCTGAACCGATATAATAATAATAATAATAATAATAATAATAATAATAATAATAATAATAATAATAATAATAATAATAATAATAATAATAATAATAATAATAATAATAATAATAATAATAATAATAATAATAATAATAATAATAATTTTATTAAAACCCCCGAATTCGAGGAAAAACTACATGATACATCGAGATAATCCCAGTAAGACAATACAAGTAAAATACACAGAAGTTAATACAGGATCAAACAAAATGCACCGTAAAACTAAAAAGCTTTCGTCAGCATTGATACAAGCATGTGTTCTTCCCCATACGGTTTAATAAAATTTTCGTGATGCAATAAAAATCTTAAAGAGTCGACTATGCCGTCTTGTCTGTTAAAATGCTTGCAGTTAGGCCGACTTCCAAACGCTAAAGACACTGGAGAGATCCCACTTTGGGTTACGTGATCTAAAAGTGTCCCTGGTACAGCTGAACCAGTTAAAACATATTCTGAAAGCAAATACAAATTCAAGTCACGTACACATGTGTCAACCTTAAAAATATTATTAAACAGTGATATGGCACGTTCTCTAATTAAGGACTCGACAGGCTTTACATTTAGAGCCTTCACTAAGCACGTATGGTGATGTCGCTTCCCAATCTCTAGACACTGTTTAAGGAGACAGCCCCGCAGAGACTCCATTTTATTTATGGATGAACGATCAAGATGAACACATTCCATGCAGTACAGAAGACCAGGGGCACAAATGGTGTTCCAGAGATGACACTTTGTTTGGGAATCTAGCCTAGGGTAGACCATTCCAACTTCTCCGAGTCCATAGAAGGATCGTCTACAACTATTGATACGTCGGTCCACGTGACAACCACCAGAGCCATTACTAGTAAACAGGGCACCCAAGCTCTCAAGCTTATCTACAGTTTCTATCTTATTTTTACCTAACCACCATCTTGGTTTAGTTGAAAAGGGATGCTGACCAGAGATAAAACATTTTGTTTTAGCAGGGTTAAAGGAGAAACGCCACTGATCTGCGTAACGGTAACATATATCTAACAGACTCTGAAGTCCAGTTACTGTAGAGCTAAGCAAGGTAATGCCATCTGCATAAGCGTACGAGTTAAACTTACAGGTGTCGACACGCACACCAATATCTGTCCTATACAATTCAACCAGTAAGTCATCTAAGAATATATTAAACAGGAAAGGAGAGAGCAAACTTCCCTGCCTCGTGCCTGTAGTGATACTAAACGAAGTACTGTATTCTCCGTTCCACCTCACCATGGCGGACAAAGAGTTATACCAGGTAAAAAGAAATAGCCAGTGCTCAACGGGTAAAACACCCCAAAGTTTATGGAACAGCCCGTCATGCCAAATGCGGTCAAAGCACTTCTCCGCATCTAAACTACATGTATACACAGCACTTCCTTTGGATTTGGAGAAGGCACTAATATCGTTTAGAAAACTATTACAAAAGCCAGTGCCGCGACTTTTACGGAAACCAAACTGTGTGTTTGACACTTTGTCTGCTGGTAGCATAAACAATTCCACTAGTTTGGAGTGAACAGACGACAAAGTAATAGGTCTATAACTGCTGGCCTCATTTGGGCTCAAAGTCTGTTTCTTTAGAATAGGTACAATAATCCCGATACGGAAAACAAGGGGGACAACTGTTTGAGATAATATTACAGAATACAATGAAGCCAGTATAATACACAGTATATCCGACTTTCCATAGACGAGATGTTCGGTGCTGACCCCGTCGTAACCTGGAGCACAATTCCTATTCAGAGAGTTTATCATGTCATTTACGTGGTCACCTGTAACAGTCACGGGCGTCTTTTTACCAATGTTTTCCTGATATAACGAGTTAACACTTTCTGAAATTGCCGATTGGCTTGGTGACAAATTGCAAATTTTACCATTACCCATTATATCTCTGTAAAAATCACCAATTTGCTGTGCATGTAAAACAGAATTCACCCTCTTTCTTTGTTTCTTTTTAATGCAATTCCAGAAAGCTGTCATTTTTCTGGAATTATATAGGTTATTCAGTTTGTTGTAGCTATTTTGGTGTACACAGTCTATCTGTCGACGAATCTTACGCCTAAACAACTTTTTAATCCCTTTGTAACATTTGTATACTTCACCGACCTTTGGGCGCCCGTTATCAACCCATAGGTGCCACCACCATCTTTTCCGGTCACGGAGTACACTGAGGTCGGGGCACCAATACTCTTTTGGCTGATATCGCCGACCCTGGCGCCCAGGAACACACCCCGCTTCATTTATTGCATCATGTATGACATTGTTAACCTGGGCGACATACTTATCAACCAAATCCTGAGCAGTTGATCGGTCACAATTTCCAGGGATACTTAAAAGAGACATGCCAGATAGCTTATTTTTAAGTATGTCCTGGAACAATGAATTTTTCCTGTCGTTAGACCAATTAGGAGTTACAGTGCGGTTATGTAAGACATGAGACAGGCAATTATTGTAAGATGTAGGTGACAAATCTGGAGCCTTTGGTGTGAACATTAATCATAAATTCTAGTCTGACCGGTAGGTGGTCGCTAACATTAGAACTTTCTTCCGGTACAATGCAGCAGCGGACAATATTATCAGCATCATATTTATTGGAAGTAATATGGTCTATCCATGTATAAATATTCCTAGTATGATTGAAGAAAGTGTAACCAATGCTCTTATCGGGGATAAAGTCTGCAATCATCATATCATTTGACGCTAGGAAGTCGAACATAATACTGCTGTGAGGGTTGAACCCGGGGGAAGAGTACCAACGTTTATGTAATTTGTTTGATTTCGGGAGTTGGACATTAAAATCTCCACAAATTTTAACAGGTGCTAACATGCTGTACGAATCGAGAACGGCTTGCAAGCAATCAATAGTTTCAATGATATAAATCTATTGCCAAAGTTACACAACTCAGAAAAGTTTATACTTCGAGGAACTGGTTGGCATATCTTAGACTTAAAAACTTGAAGTGATCGGGACTGTCGGACATCAATAGGTAATTCATTCCATAACCGAACTGCGGAAGGGAAAAAAGATTTATCGAAAAGTTCAGTACGAGCCCTGAAATGAGGTAGGTTAAAATGTTGGCGTGTAGTATACGCGGAGGTATTCGGAACTGTAGGAATATCAGAACATAAATTATCAGGAGCGAGTTTGTTTGCCAGCTTATTTAAAGGATCAATTTCGAAAAATCCCTTCTCTTAGCTTAATGTATGCCATCCGAGTTCCTCGTACAATTTTGCATTACTGGTACCATGCATTTCCCCAGTAACAATGCGAGCAGCATTTAATTGAACACTTTCTAATTTGGCTTCGTCGGCGGCAGTACACCCACTCCAAATAGGGCTACCATATTCAAGAACTGGTCTAATAAAAGATACATATATTGTTTCCAAAGTTAGTCTATCAAGAGTAAATTTTAGTCCCTTCATGATATTGGTCAATTTACTGGCTTTACAAACAATTTCGTTAACATGACCACTCCACCTTAAATCAGACCGCAAAGTGACGCCCAAGTGTTTATGTTGAAGGACATGGCCCTGGAAAATAATAGGGGAGTGATATGGAGAGTTAGTTTTCCGAGAGATAAACATTGAGTCTGTTTTTTTGGGCATTGAAAATAATAAGCCAATCATCGGCCCATTGACTGATATCAGAGAGATCAGAGTTAATAGATGCAGCCGCCGCTTCAGGGTTATCAATTTCTAAGTACAAACAGGTGTCATCGGCAAAAAGTTTAATATTGGAACGAACAATATTAACAATATCATTAATATAAATTAAAAACATGAGAGGACCAAGAACCGAACCTTGCGGCACACCTGCACCAATTGAACCCCAAGAAGAGACTTGACCTTGACACATTTCAAAACGAACACGATGAAATAGCAATTGACAAACGCAGGTCTCTACTTACGTTAGTTCCTTCGACGCTTGTTAGTTACATTATATGCAGGTGCGGGGACAAAGCCCCTAACTCGCGACTCTCTCGACCTCGATACAACTCTTTGGCTCGTTGAAAAATGGGGATTGTATCCACATGCCGCCTGCTAACAGTATATATATAGCAGCGCGAATGAATCACCAACATTATAATATAAAAGGAAAGTAGTACCTAAGCAAAAAAAGGGAAAAAACTAAAGAACTCTACCCTGAATACATTATTAACCCGTGTATACGGTACCATAACACTACAGGGTTTACAAAGACACATGTACAACAACAACAAAAAGAAAAAACCATGGAGATATATGAAAAAAATCACACGAAAAAATACAAAACACGAGATAGTGTTTGACAATCTATACTTAAAAGGACTGACTCCCCTGGAGTGGAACGCTGTGACAGTAGCGACTTTTCACCAGTCCCAAGGGTGCTTGCAGTGAGGATTCATTGTATAAGCAAATTTGTAATTGTGTCTATATAGGACTGTAAAGTTTGCTGAGAGTTGTGATGATATACAAGTTTTAACATGTGAATGCTTTTAATTAGTCTGATTTAAATGCTTCACTGGTTCAACGGATGCACATTACTGCATACATATGTACCAGCAGAAGTTGAAATTACACCTCTCCCTGCTACAGATGTGAAGACATTCAAGACGTATTCCTAAGTATCATTAACAGTATTGTTTTACCCTCAGGGCACACATGCTGATTTGCTTATACATATGTATGTATGTACGTACGTACGTATGTATGTATGTATGTATGTATGTATGTACATATATATATGTATATATATATATATATATATATATATATATATATATATATATATATATATATGTATGTATATATATATATATTATAAAGGATATAGGTGTCAATCCAACTTAAGGTTTTAGGTTTGTATTGTAGGTGCATGCAATGAAATGAAAGTCAAAATTGTCAAGTTTGACATTATGCAAAGACTTCAATATTCACTACTTTAAACCTATTGCAAATGAAGGGGCAATTTCAATACGGAGGCATGCACAATCATCTCCCACCACAACTGCACACCTGGGTGCCCATGTGACCATGATCGCCCCTGGCAAGATACGGGCATCTGCCTGGGCGGGGAGGTGGGATATTACTAATTATTTGGAAATTATGAATGGTTGGTACAGGCAGAGGGAAATCGATTCTTGTAACCGATGTAATAACTAGCCAATAAAAATGTGATTGGAATTTTAAAACTTAATTTATCTGAAAAACACTCAGTTTGTGACAAAGGAGTATCCAGCCTATTGTGAGACACTCATATTCCCATGTGTTGTCCGTGATTGACAGGCGTAAGATCCGTGCTTTGTGGTGGGAAATTAAAATCCATGCCTCGTATTTAACACATTGTGGCCAATATACATTTGATTATCATTGAACAAAATTTTTAAACATTTTATTTATTCATCTATCTTAATTTTCAAGATACCGACACAGATTTACCCTTAAGCAAATCTTAGATGGAGTCTATTTGTAATTTTTCTAGAATGTTTATACGGCATTTTAGCTCTGCTTACCTAAGGTCACAGAGCCTATATGATCACTTATGCCATATCATCAATCAATCTTTACACTTTTGCTTGTGAGTGGGATACAGTCCAGCGTTTTCAAGGTAGTCCCATAAACTTTCAAGACATACCTGGTGTATGAAAATCTTGATTGAGTTCAATATTGGTGGCGCCACCTACAGCATCAGCCGATGTATGGGTCAAAATTGATAGGTTATATGGATAATGTTCAACACTATTATATCGTGAATATCGATGACAAGGACCTAGTATTTCAGAGACTGCCAGTCTCATTAGGCAATTAGCCAATTGCTACTTCTCGTTCAGTTTGGGTAAGGAATTTGTAAAAGGCTTAATTGGTTTCAAATTATTAAAGGATCAGGGTAGAACTCTCTATGAATTTTGCTTTCATTGCCAATTTTAACTTAATATTTTCAAAGTCTAGAACTGTAGCTGGTCACCAGGCTTATAAAGTTAAGAGATATGATTTGGTGGTAGTATCACACAGCTCGGACATCAATGGAGCAGAGAATCTATCCTCAAAATCAATATTTCACTTGAACTTTGCATTCCCAATCAGACAATAAACACATTAGTTTACCCAACCTTTTGTTGTTTTGTTTCGAGTCTTTACACAAGTCAGCAGAGCACTAGGCACATGGGCCTCTTGTTTACAATATGTTTTCTCACGATACAAAGTCATTGTTACTGGGAAAGTTAAGCAACATTAGTTAGGGAAATAAAATCTTTGGAGAGAAAACACGATAAAAAAAATCTTGGTGGAGGCGAAAGTAAATGAGAGATGAGGGTGGTGACTGAAAAACTAAACAATATTTTTTGTGTATTGCTTTGTAAGGGGTTGCAAGCTGAAACCCCATATTTACAGTACACAAAGGAAACGTTTGCTTTCACAGTTCCTGAGTCCAAAACGTGAGAGAGGCTGGTAAGAAGAGACAACATGGTTAACCATTAATATACAATAAAATCTCCAATCAAGATTAGCATCATAAAGGCAGCATTCCTGTTTTAAATATTCCCAACTTACAGACCAGTTCTTTGTTCATCCTTGATTAAATAATATCCCCATTAAAACCACATTTTTCACTCTCTTAGGTGGTCTTAACAGGGAGATTCCACTGTAGTTAGTAAATATGATTTCCTTGTGTGCATTTATCACATAATTCTTTCATGGTGTTCATAGAATTTTTGAAAACCCTGGAAAGTCCTTGAATTTCATTTTGTATTTTAAAAGTCTGTGAAGTCTGTGGAATACAAAGTTGGTCATGAAATTGTGTTCATGTAAACAGTTTTAAATACATGGTAGTTTGGTATTTTCCAATTTGCCATGGACGGTGCAGTCATGAAAAAATACCATCATAGGTCCTGGAATTGTGAAAACTTTACCCTAGACAGTGCTTGAAAAATCCTTGAATTTCAAAGCTGCTAAAGTGTTTGAACCTTGATTCGAAACGATTATTTCGAATCTGTTTTAGCTAGGACCTTAGTATCACACACATTTCTGGATATAAAATGGGGCTGGAGTTATTTAATTTCCATTTGGATAACTAAAACAATATTGACGCTAGGAATGTAACATTGGATGTAGTAATGGTCCTACAGACTTCACTGGGAGTTTCTGATGTATGATTAGAGTCATCTATAAAGGCTGGGTGTGAATTGCATTGAGGTGACTGTGAACCAATTTTTATGACAAAACGCTCTTTGAACACCAGGGGAAAACCTTCTCTGTAAACACTTGATTTGGATAACAGGATGGTGCCCTGAATGAAATATCTTAAGTCACAAACCTCCTTCTGTTTAGTTCTAGTTGATCCAGGACCTTGATATTTTGTATTTCCAGAAGGTTCTGTTTGAGATTGTGTATGTACATCGTGAGGTGTCTTTCTTGAGGAAGGCTGGTGTATTATTGACTCCTTTGGTGACTGCGCCCACATTATTGTTTCAAGTTAGTATGGAGGTAATATCCACCCTTAGGTACTTGCCAGATGGAGTGTCTGTAGACGTGTGTCAAGGGTGGTACATAGGTTATGTTTCTTCTTTATTTTTGTAACTTGGATCACCATACACTTTTCTGGATTGACGCTCCTCAACCAATCTGATAGCCACTTCTGCAATTGTGAGGAATTCTTGACTCTTCAACTTGGACCCACCATGATCACGTATCTTTTTCTTGTTGAACTTATCCTAGTTTCCAGGTTTTGAGAGATACAAACATCAGGGGTAACAAATAATTTCAACTACCACTGAAAGCTTTGTTCTTGCCCAAAGAGAAAGTAGTTTTCTTTTTTGTCAGGGGTGTGGGGGCAACCTAGCATATCTATCAAATCATTTCCATATATATATATATATATATATATATATCAGAGGGTCTGATCAAAATTCTTCCCTGCATGAAGTATCACCTCAACCCTTTTCTGGGACTAAAAGAGTACAATGTATACAGCACTAGACTGATCCCAGTGCCTTCCTTACAAACGGACATGTACCAACTAATGCCAAATGAAGGAACCAAACAGGACCCCACCAACCAGCCACAGTCCAATAATAGTCATAGTGACATGCATCACAATGAAGGTGAACAGTACAGCCACGATTAAAAAAAATAAAAAGTTGTTTGGTATCCTACACCAGATAAAGGACCTTACTGAAGCCTTACGAGAAGATTGTACTTCATGTCTTTTAATTTTCTATTCAATGTATAGATGTTAAAGGGGATCCCTGTGTTCTGAACTATAAGAAACTATACCATCCATTTTTGCTACTCGGCTGACAAATTTTTTATCAGTGTTCTTTATTTAATTTAATTCTTTAATATTTATTATGCATACAGCTAGCTTGACTAGCTGCTGATATTGCCTGTGGCAAGTTGACCTTAGTGGTGCATCTCAGCTGAGCTAGGTGCTGAATTGTTCTTTTCTTGTCATTAATTTATATTCTTTGTATTGGACTCAGAGCCTTATTTTGTCTCCCCATAACAATATTCTTATTGCTTATATCAAGATTGATGGTCTCAACAAATAGATTAATGGACGGCGTCATTATAAAATTGAAGATCCAGACTTCATGATGGAAAACCTGAATATGATATACATGTAGTTGGTATGGTGGAAACCCATTGTGGTGTGGGTGAACAACTTGCCCTCTTAGGGAACCATTTATACTTGAGTACAAAACCAAGAAGCCCAAATATTACAGGCTACTATGGTGGTAATGCCATATTTATGAAGTCAGATATGGACAAAGGTGTGAAATTGCTGCCAATTTAAACCTCTCAAATAACGTGGATTAAACTGTTGAAAAGTTTCTTCAATCTGCAGAAATACATGTGTCTAGCTTTTTCATATATAAGTCTAGCTTCACCAACGTATACCTCTAAACATGATGGTATATTCGAAATATTAGCAGATGATGCTCCAACATATTTTCAAGGGAGAAGCTGTTTATTTGCGGCGTTTTTAATGGCAGAACAGGAACAATGCATGACTATTGCACAGATCAAAATACCCATGTGGGTGATCTTCTTAATAGATATATGACCTGCCTGTACACACTAGTCTCCTTCCACATGCACCTAAATATTGACTTCAACTGAGTGACGCCGGCCATACTAACTAGTTGAAAAAGCATGTATACAGTTACTGACCTTTCCTGCTCCAAACTGGGATTCCCTAATTAAACAGATCTGGTGTACGTTTGGTCACGAGAGGTTAGCGAGCACCAGGATTATTTCTATCAGTAATAAAACTATTTATACTTTAAAGCAGGCTAGCAATGAAAATGAGATTAACTGTGGGTCCAATTACTTAAACGGCGCTGGTCTCAATTCTGACTATAAAGGAAACAATCTATGAACCCACAAGTAGTAACTTCAAGGCAGATTGTTTATATTTTCTGGTAATGCTCACTCTGCAAAAGACCCATTATATATTGTTCATTACATTCATTAACCTCCCCTTAACACTAATGACACATATATTTGGATACTACCTCTTCAAATATCCAATTAGGAATAACCTACATGGACTTGCCTGTTATTTTGAAAATTGTGGATTCCGCACCCAATGGTTTGTAATGATGATAGAACGGGATAATCTTTGGCGGGGAGGGGGGGGGGTAATATATGAAACCAAAATTATATATTTGGCCGAAAGTTCAACATTTTTGTTGGATAGTTCAATGAATACTGACTTAGCAAGTTCACAGTCTTGGCATGTACATGGCTATGTGGGTTTCACTATCCAACTGTCTATTTCAAACGCTTATGCAATGTTTGGTTCATGCAGATTATGATATTGTTCACAAGTGATATATCAGATTTGTTTCCAAATTCTCTAAGTATTTCCAACCAAGTGGCATTTGTATGCTACAGGGAAATGTTGATCGGCAATATAACAAAATCCAACTTTCTTGAAAGCTGTAGTAAAATTAGTTCCAATGAGCAAGTTTTTACTACCATCATGATTAACTAATTCCGATATACCAGTGAAATGTGGGTATTCTGCGAAAAAATGCTCATCTAGGGGGATCACAAGAGACCATTTCTAATGACATGGTATTGAGCATGTAGACTTTAAAGTCACTATTGCTGGCAGATAGTTTGAGATGATAGCTCCTTGATTTTTCTACTGAACCACTACCATCAGCTAACTGGATCTGGATGTGCAAACTCCTGGCTTGGCTACCTTAGAGTCTCAGTTTGTCAACAAATGAATTTCTCACCCAGGATTACTGGCTTCTTGAATCAATTATAGCAACTGCTTCCTGTGCTACACCATACTCATTATGCATAGGTACCTTTAAGACTGGCTGGTGTCCGCAACTTATAAAATGAGGGGCTAAAGGGCTCATATTGACTTGTGTTGCTCTTTCCATAGTGGCTCTAAATTCATGAAATTGACCATAATGAATTTCATTCTATGGGCACCATTTTGTTTGTAAAAAGAAGTTTTTATTGGATTACTAGGCTTCACACCAAGATATATTGTACTGCACAAACTTCCAGTGCCCTTGTGGTGTGAGTGTGGCAAAAGATGCAGAATCTTTCTGCTGGTGATTATTGCCATACTTGATTAGACATGATTTTGGTGCTGGTTTAACCATTCTGGCACTTGCTCACCTTTTTGGTTTGTTCAAACCCGCTTGATCTTAGCTGTGCTTCACCTGATAACCAGATCACAGAAGTCTCTTGGTCTTTTGGCTCTTTTGTGTCACAATAAATTATCTTAATTTATACTGACTATCCGCAGGTAGCTTGTCCATTGAGTCAACCAAGATGTAGTCAGCCTTAAAATCATGTTCTTTATTGAAATCTTTCACTCTGGTAATAAAAAAATGAATTTAAGAGGCAAAGTTTTTCAAGCCTTTTGCATCACTATGCCTCACAGGTTTGCATGGTTTTATGTTTCGTAGAAGTGATAACATCAACTCATCTTCATTGCCATAAATCTTGTCAAGAATTTCAAAGGCAAAGTCTACAGACAAACAATGGAAGATTTCTGTCTTAGCTGGGGCATCATAGGGCCTCTTTCAGGCTTTATAATTATTCCTCTTCATCTTGACGATATTTTATCATTGTGTCCCTAAAAGTTTTTTTCCAACCAATGTAATCTCTCGTATTACCTGCAGATTGTCGAATTTTCAGTCTTTTAAGCTGGCCATTGGTTTAACTTTGGGTAGGCATTACCGTGCACATCCTTTTTCCTCAGCCTTTTTAATATGAACGGTCGAATTTTTCATTGCTGTAGTTACTGGGGCTCTACATTTATTGACATTTTATAAATAGTCCATCTGTTCTGTAACGTCATTTGCAGAACAGTCTGACTCCAGTAAACTTGTTACAGCTTCTTGGGCAGTGACTAGATTGTCATAATCCATCTCCATTTTTTTCCACTGGCCTTTCGTACCTGGGCTAAGGTTGGCGTGGTAGTAGGGTCATGATCGGGGGCAGCGACCATTGATTCCAATGAGTTAGTGAGAACGTGAACAGATGATTGGCAATTGTTCTCTGTTTCTTGGCTTCCTCCATTTTCATCACAGTTTGGTGCAGTTCACTGACAAATTTTGAGATTGTTTGGACATGAAAAGGATCGTAGCCTGGCGGCAAAATAGGTAACCCAGCAGGCAATTGACTTTACTGCCTTTGAGTATGTTTAACAGTGTTTAATATTTAAGCATCTCAAAATTGTGGTGTTACAATAGTCAAAATATCAGCCACCAGCATGGTTCTCTAATGGTCACTGTGCATGCGTGAAAGTCCAATCACATAGGTCACATGTCGCGGCAGCACAATAATGCATATGTCCAATCAGATAAGGCATAATGGCATGGCAACACTATAACGAGACCTAAGCTGGTAAATTAAAGGTCCATGCAAAAAACTAATTAATAATGATAGAGTAAATAAGTACATTCACTACAGTGTTCACAACAGTATCAAATTATGATTATTATGACCAGTAGAGTTGATAAGGAACCATACAGAATAAACAGTACCATCTCCCAGAAGTGCCGAGTAGGATCATTTGTTGGAGACTAGACAGTCAACCCAGGAAAGCCCGAGTTGGTGACAGACCAAGAGTAAAAAGGTGATCAATTAGGGTTCCGGGAGGGGCTCTACCGGAACCTATCAGACAAGCTGAAAAGGAATACACAATTTCTAAATGGTGAATGAACAGCGAACGCTGTTCTAGCAAAATTGAGAGTATCTGAAAGGAGTAATTTACAGATAGGAGAAATGTTAAGAGCACTGAGCAAAGCCAAAATATCAGTAAGTTTTGTTTTTTTGTTTTTTTTTTTTTTGTTTTTTGTTTTTGTTTTAAGAATGGAAGCATGGGCGGTTTTAAGATCAACTAAATTTCCCTTAGACAGATTTAAACATTTACTGCCTCTGCCCCATTAAAGCAGGTACACCAACTCGGTTCCATTAGTAAACTTTGACAGGATTTTGAACGCAAGGATAAAAAATACCGATCCTGGAGTGGCTAAAAAAGGATATTTTGGAGCAGGCAACAATATTCTTAACATGAATATCATATGAACTATCAGGCAAATAAGTAACACTGAGAATATCTTAGCTTCTGACTGTTTCAATATTGTCAGGGCCCAAACTCCAAGTGGGTTAATAATCATGACTGAAGATATCTTATGCAAGAACCAAACATTTAGAGTTATTTTTACCAAATGTGAACTCCCATCGTTCCGCATAATTATAACATGTATCGATAAATCAAAGTCTGAAGGCCATCAACAGTACCAGATATGAAGGTCATGTGTCTGCATAGGCAAAATTATTGATTGTTTCTTATCTATGGGAACTCCACAGTTGTTATTATGAAGTTCAATGAGAAGGTCATTTGTAAAGATATTAAAAAGGTGGGGAGAGGTAACATTCTTCTGATGGGCCCCTGTGTTATACGGAACACTTGATTAATAATTACGCCTTGCATTCTCTAGATTAAATTCCGAGCTTTACCAAAAAAAACATCCCCGCACACCCATCATGTATTTGTTCTTACTCCTCAGAAGACTTCAAACAACTTTAGAGCTTCTCTTCGGTCCAGATTACATTGTCAGTAAACGAAGTTATTCAAAACTTTTATGCCCACAATTGCTCCTTGGGTTATCTTATTATTCGTTTTGGTAGTGATTGGCTAACCGAAATATTCCTGTCTGGCAGTAATGAAGTATTAATGTCTGATTGTCAGAATATTCAAATATATGAAAGCCTTTCAACAGTTCATTCAAGATATTAAACGGTTCAAGGACTGAATTTTCTGTCATTGCAAGGCCAATAATCTTGACTAGATTTACTTTCAGCCCAGCTGACTTGTCAGTCAGCTGAGCTAATGTTAAGACTAATCATCTGTCGTCCGTCCGTTGTCTGTCCGTCGTCCACAATTCACATTTTTGACTTTTTCTCCAAAACCGTCAACTAGATTCACTGCAAACTTGGTGGGGGTGTGCCTTCAGTGAATTACTACCAAGTTTGTTTAAATGGTCACACTCCAGTGATTTAAAATAAAATTAAGAATTTTTTGTTCTTTTTGTGGGCAAATCTTAGAAAATCTATTTCTCCGAAACCGCTCACCTAATTGCTTTAATATCACACAGGGACACTCCCAGGGGATCTTAGTTCTGAATTTTTTTCCCAAAGTGGTGCTGGGATTTTTTTTATTTTGTTTATGAATTTTTGTGTGTTTTTGCAATTTTCGACTTCTTCTCCAGAACCGACGCTCAGATTAGGCTGAAACTTGGATGACATGTTCCTTGTGGAAGGGTCAAACAAGTTGTTCACTAGGTGGCACTGCTGTAGATTCCTGATTTTAACGATTTTATTCAATTCGGGTACTTACCGGTAAATATACCTTTCCTATTGCTTACAGGGCAAGTCAATGGGAATTCTAATGCATTCTAAAGGTGATTCACATTTTGGACCTTTCTGAAGAAGGGTGTCGATCAGATTTACTTCACACTTGGTGGCGATGTACCTTGGGTAGGTCTCTACAAATGTTGTTCAAATGGTCAGGCTCCTGTGACCTTTGGATTTTTTAGGTTTTTTTTCAAAAATCTTTTAAAAAGTTTTAATGGGGAAGTTTAACATGCGAATTTCTTGTAATGGTTTTAACTTTAATAATTTTGGCCAGATTTGTGCCAAACTTGGTAGGGATGAACTTTTTCTAAGCGTCTACCTATTAGGTGCAAATGGTACTGCTCAAGTGATGTTTGAACCTTTACCTCATTCCCAAGGTCACGGAAGTTACTGCTCACTTGATAACTTGATATCTGTTTTGCGTTAGGACCTTGATGTTGCACATGTTAATGTTTTTTTTTTATGAAGGTCATGCTTAGAGAGTACATGAGTGACCTTGTCCTCGTTTCTGGGGTCACAGTGATGTTGCACACGTTAGTGTTCTTCTATATAGGTCAGACTCACTCAGTACATGGGTGACCATGATCCTACCCCAAGTTCACAGAGCTGCAAGTGTGATGAAGGTCAGCTGAGCATGGGCTGTTCACACAGCCCCCCTCCCCCTTGTTATTACACATTCCTTTAGAGCAGGCCAGCTAAACACTGAGATTTTCATGCTAATCTAACATTGCATCAGGGTTATTTATATTATCAGACTGGTGTGGACAATACTCTTTTGTGCAATGCTGACAACCATTTTGGTACCATTTATAAGTCATTTCAATGTGCGATCAGGTCACCCCGATGAGAGATATATATGTTGAAACTAAACTAAAGTGAAACCACTGTGGGGAGATGTCCATTCGAGTGACCTTTTGTGTAGTATGGCGAAGTAGGTACATTATAACATGTACTGCATTATTCAAACAAACATATTCAATATACACAGTGTTATAATTCAAGGGGCAATTAGATGGATTACAAAACTGCGTTTCTTTGTTATATCAAAGCTGATCAGATGTTGTCAGTACAGTACCTGTGATGGAAAGGCCTTTTTTGTCACTGCTTGTGAAAAAAATAAGGTTTCCCATGGTAGGCTTGAGTAAATCACAGAGATGACATGACTCCACACATTCATGACTTTACACTCCACTTTTGTGTTATTAGCCCACAAAGTTGTCAAAACAGGCACTTGTGTTTTGATTGTGGTATTTGTGATAGGGGATGACATCTGCTAACTTTGGCCCACGGGGCCAGTGCATGTTCATTTGGGATGAACAGCAGGCTGTGACAGCTCCAGGCAGTGGGACACAATGGATACAACTGTCCTAACACAGGACTTACATATGTACATATACCCTGGTACCCAGCTTTTAACGCCCTTCTCATCAATGGCCACCCTCTTAAAAGAGCCCTTTGCCTAAGCACACAGTGTGATATTCCTGTTGAGGCCACCTATCTTAAAAAGCCATTTTCAGGCTGCATTTGGGGAGTGGCTTTATGAGAGACCTGTAAGGAACAGACAATTAATCATACTGTGATGTACGTTGCCTGGGAGACAGGTTGTGACAGCCTGGGCTAATTTACTAATAATTGCATAACAGCATGGAGGCAGATGAAACTAACCAGCTTGTATATGCTATGGTAGAAGCGTGGATGTGTATTGTTGGGACGTTCAACGAATTGAACATAAATTGAAATTCCCCAACTTTTGTTTATCATTTGTTTGTGGTTCATTGGATGTCCATACAGCAAAAACCTACAAATTGAAGTTGGAATTACACCTCTATCTGTAATATTTTGAATATATTTAAGTTTAAAAGTGTCTGCAATTAGCATAACTTTAAATTCTACAATTGTTGTTGTGTGCCCAATAGATGCACAGCCCCAAGAAATAAATCAACAGAGCAACATATTGGCCGCTATGGTGAATACTTTGGAAGAAAAGCAGGGATTAAAACTTTTAAATGGCCATAATTTGCATAATTTTCCACCAGTTAACTATTCTAAACGACATGAAAGGTTCACCATCACAGTTACTCCTAACCCAAATTTGACGTTTCTAGCTTGTATGGTGTTTTAGCTTATGCTGACACAAAAATAAAGTGGAAAGAAAAGAAACGAGAAAAGATTTGCTTGAAAAATCTGTGAGTGTGTGTGTATGTGTGTGTGTGTGTGTGTGTGAAAAGTTTGCATGTGTTAGTTGTAACAATAGTCCTTCTCATTCCCCCACTAATATGCTATTGGTGCCTAATCCACAGTGTTTATCACTTTACGTGAGCAAGGGCCATATAATCCTATATCTAGCCCCACTCTTATGGCAAATTTAAAACAGTTTTACTTTTGGATGCTCATGATTTGCATATAGCTTTCTCTGTTTGTTGCTTTTGTGTACATCTTGGTGGCAAAATTAGATTGAAATGTGATTTTTTTCCAACATACAGTACCCTCATGGCACTGGAAATTGTACCCTATCTACCACTACTTTAAGAGCTGACTGTGGAAAGTACACGGTTTGTAAGGGTGTCATGAGGCCTTTCTACAGGGGTACAGAGGGATATCTCTCTAAGAGCATACCCGGGCATTTCATTTTCCCTTCCATCATACTGGAATCTTTTTCATGTTCTGTACTTCTTGTGGGCCATTCTTTTGGAGCAGTAGTATTTTCTGTATGCTGTTCTGGTGAAAAATTATTTTATTACGTGCTGCCAGCCTCCCAGTCCCCTTATGTAGCGTATACATTTTATGAATAATTAAGCATTACGCTTTCAGGTTGCACAACTTTTGATCCCATGTTCATCAGCTGAGTCACACCAAAGATATAGCTATGACATGAGAAATGTTATCTTCCTGCTTCAGCCTTCTGGGGATTGAAGATTAAATAGAATGAATAAATTCGCTAATACTGAAAAAGTGATGAAACACATAGATGTACAAAATAATAACATTACTTTTAATACGTGATCGGCATTGGTCTACCAGAACGCATGATTTGACCTGACGTAGTACCTAGCTTATATCAACAAAACAACATGTTTTGCATCTGTGGGAGCAAAAACATGTCTTGTAAAAGTTAGGTATTTGATTCACATAGAATTTTCTCATACAAAATACAGAATGGTTTTGATTATTGTTAAGCCTATCATGCATATATGTGTGTATATGTGTGTATGTGTGTGTGTGTGTGCGTGCGCGCGCATGTGTGTGTACGTGTACGTGTACATAGTTCTATATGTAATCATTTGTGTACCTGCAACTCTTCAAAAGAGTACAAAACAGTGCCAGTCACAGTATGTGACATGAATGCTTTCAATGTATCAATCTATATTGAAAGATAAGTATATCAATACAAGTTTTCTAAATGAAAAGTATATCAATAAATGTTTTCTAAGCAGATAGTCGTGTTTAATGAGTTCTTCACCTTCATACATTTGCATGCACATAAATTGTGTGAATTAACACATACATTTAAAGTCATCAGGAATACGTAGGAAGCCAATCTCAGAAAGGATACACAACTATACAGATTGATTAATATACCTATTACATTGACAGTTGACGATGCTTATTTATTCTGTTTTAGCCGTTGGTACCAAATTAAGTTGTGAACTTTTGTTACAGGTCTTGTTCATTAATGTCACTTACTTCTGATATCTTTAGGCATACATGTACGCTGTATTGTGTGTTCCACATCAGGGTTGATATTTTCATTTTGAGGTATGATTTCTTGTATGCAGTCAATTATGTATAAAAGTCAATATATGTCTGTTCAATATATTTGGCAGATTTTTGTGTATATAATCAACTTATTATATACCAATATTGTACAAATTAGACGATTTTTCCAAGAATTATTTAAAGTTTAGTGATATATCTTACATCCTGCCGCTATACACATGCAACTGACCAGAAACAATGTACTACTTTGGGCTGCTCTCAACCAAAGTAAAGGTAATGGATTTTATAGACCATAGAGAGGCTTTCTAATGACTTTTGAATCTTAGCAATACAACAGTTATTCATCCTATGCTTAATATTGACATATTTGTCACTTGCGACATATAATAGCCACGGTCATGGTGCTGGTCGATGGGAATATAAGCAAAAATTATCTGACCGCTATGACATTATATTGTTGCAAGACCATTGGCTACTTGAAAAACAAATTAATTCAATCAGTAAAGTGTGAAAGGGATGAATGTAATTGGTGTTTGGAGTAAATACTGGGCAGGCCGTATGGTGGTTGTGCAATGTTACGGAACATTTATATGAATTTTAAGGTAACCCAGGTTGAATTTACATCAAAACGGATATTGAGATATACTTCAAATGAAGTGAAATAAGATTATTGGTCATATATATATATATATGCTCTGTGATACTTTAAGAAAAATAAAATAAGCCTTTAATGTCAACAGCTCAACACTGTCAACATTATAATAGGCGGTAACCTTAACACTTATTTGTCACGCCTCTGGTCACTTTACACACAATCCCTGTTGTCTTTTTTGACAAACGAACGACTCTTTTGTGGGTTAAAGCATGACAAAAGCCAAGCTGATTTCTCTTACGAAAGCAAAGCCAATCATGAAAGGTACACACTAGACCACTTTACAACGTCAGAAAATCTATTATGCGGCTATTTCGCGATGCATGAAGGCGGCCACCTCTCTGACCATTCACCAATTGTCCTTGAATTGCAAATACCGACCTCCTACTGTGTACAGGAAGAATATAAAGTTCATATCCCTAAACCACTGTGGCATGATGGTAGCAAGGTGGATTTAGAAAATTATAGAATCAAACTCACTGACAATTTGAAAAATATTAACATCCCTGCATCTGCGGTGCATTGTACAAACACAATCTGTAAAGAACACGCATTTGACATACAAAAATATCATGACGATGTTATCTTGGCTTGTATTGACGATAGTAAATGATCTATCCCCCACAGTTCCACCAAAATGAAGAAGGTAATGTCAGGTTGGAATACCTATGTAGATGGCTACAGAGAGGATGCGATAGTTTGGCATTACATTTAGAAATGCAACAATTTGCCAAGGTCTGGTCTTTTGGCTGACATCAGAAACAATACTCGCGCCAAATATTATTACGCGCTCCATTTTGTCAAAGCAAACAAAGAAATGTGTATGTCTAATGAGCTAGCCGACAGTATTTTGAGCAACAGAAATAGAGACTTTTGGTCAGACCTGCAGAAAGTTAAAAACACAGCTGGGAGTAGACCAAAAGTGGTTGACGGACTGTCAGAACCCCACGAAATTGGAGAGCTGTTTGCCACTTAGTATACCAAACTGTATAATTCAGTTCGCTATGATACACATGGAATGGAGCAAGTAAGGAATGACCTTGACAAGGCTATAGCCCATGATAAGGACGCCCTTATCGGGAACTAAATTTCTGTAAATAAGATCAAAAATGGGATCCTGAAGTTAAAAAGAGGTAAACATGATGGGGACATTGGATGATACACTGATCATATAATTAACGCTGATAGCTCATTTTTTAACACTTATCACTACTTTTCTCAACAATAATTACCCACGGTACTGCTCCCAAGGGACGTACAAGGCCCATGCTTCATCCAATCCCTAAAGATAAACGGAAATCAATAAAAAAAAACTCAAATAACTATTGTGGTATAACCCTCAGTAGCATATTTGTTAAATCATTAGATTGCATTATAATGGCTGATAATATGGAGACATTATGTACGTCTGACTTACAATTTGGATTTAAATGTAACACGTCCACAATTTAATGCACATTTGTTTTGTCCGAAAACGTGAACTATTATGCAGTCAAAAACAGCAATGTAAATCCTATTTTTCTTGATGCTACAAAGGCTTTCGACAGGGTCGAGTATGTCAAGCTTTTCAGATTATTAAAAAGAAGGGGATTGTCTCCAAGAATCATCCTATAGCTTATTGATATGTATACCTACAAAACTGTTAATGTAGTATGGAACAGCACGGTGAGTGTGATGTTTCAATGCAGGAACAGTGTGAAACAAGCATGAGTACTCTCCCCAATCCTATTCGGAATTGACATTGATGGATTAAAAAGGTCTAGATTTGGATGCCATATCGAAAATCTCTTCATGGGCGCACAACCGTTTGCTGGAGATCTCGTTCTGTTGTCTCCCACTATAATGGGTCTTAGTAAATTATTGAAGATATGTTCTGTCTTTGGTAAAGAATATAATGTAAAGTTTAATCCTGTTAAAAGTAAATGGTTGTCATATGATGACGTAAATCCATGCAAATCAGTCCAGTTAGATGGGAAAATGTTAGACAAAGTTCATAAATGTGTTCATCTGGGAAATGCTTTCGGTATAGACGCACTTTCATGTAATTTCACTCAGAGGTCAACATATTAATGGCACAATTTGGCTATGCCTTTTCATCAATGCTGTCAATGCTGTTATTCAAATACAAACGTTGACAAGATATATGATGCATGGCGTAAAACGACACGCCTAATATGGAAGTTGCCATACAGGACATACAGTTCCTTACTGCCCTGTATATGTGAAGTACCTCCTTTTGTTGTTGGATGTTGGCAGATCATTGAATCATTTTTTGAAAAAAATATAGTCTTGAAAGATCACAGATAATAGAGGCTGAGTTCACCCATAATCTTTATAAATCTGAGGTAGCCGAAGGCCCTTCAGTATCTATGGATAGGGCCAAGTTGCAGGTGATTCAAGAGTTATGCAACATTCGTGACGGGAAGCTAGACTCACTGCATTCTGCAGAAGGTGTAGAACTGCTTGATCACTTGTGCATTTCCTGATGCTGTGTTGTCGTGTTGGACTGTTTGATATATGGACTGCTTTTTTGTTTTTGTTTTTGATTGCATTATAATTCTCGCACTATGACTTTTTACTTCCAACCTAAATATAGAATTCCCACTTCAATTTGTGGCATGTACTGAATATACAACATGTGTGCTACGAGTACGAAATACATTATATATATATATATATATATATATATATATATATATATATATATATATATATATATATATATATATATATTTATTTATTTATTTATAGAGGGTTGTGCCAAACAAATATGCAAAGAGATCCCAATTTACGGCATCAGACATTAGTTCTACGATATCAGTCTTTTTAAAAATGTGCATAAACGCCTTGGTTTTAGGATAAAATTTTACACTTTCAGTAAAAATATGGATCAATATTGGCCTCTGAGTGACCCCATATATTAAAGACATTTGTATTCTTTGCCATGCGACCTATTATCATGTGAAAGAGTGATATTCTTTTCCAATAGTACAGATTTGATTTCGATGTACCAGATATAATATGCGGAGTGCGACAGGATTATTATTTTTATTATTTATTTGAATTAGATGTGCTAGGCCATGTCAGTTCTGCATTATGTATTTGGGACATGCTTTTCCAAAGACTCTACGGGGTATACTGTATGACTGTTATTCCCACCAATCTCTATGCTTCCAGTGTCCCTTACAAGATAATCTAGCTCCCTTGGAAGATCATGTCCTTTCTGCATTATTTTTTGGGAGACATGTTTTTTTAAAGATCCTATGGGGCATAATGTATGAATGTTATTCCCACTGATCTCTACACTTTCGGTTTCCCTAGTAAGATATCTAGCCCCCTTTCAGGATTTCACCGCCATACTACAGTGATTTGCATGGTTATCAATAGAAATGCAAGCAAAAACCAACAGGTAACTGAATTGAATAAAATCGTAATAATAAGGGATCCAGAGTCTCACCACCTGCGACAGTTTTCTTTTAATGTCCATAAAACTACACTTACGCCAAGTTTCAGACCAGTCTGAGTGACGTTTAGGAGAAGTCACAATTAGAAAAAAAAATACATTCGTAAAAAACGTTGAAAACACGAGGACTGTGACAGTCCTGTGCACAGCTAACTTTACAATCACCCACTGAGGTGATCCTGTGATCTACAGGATGATATACATGTCACCTCACCTTTGTTTAAGACCATTGTTATAGCTGCTAATGAGGACATACCCCCTTACTGATTTTTCTAAATTTTGATATTGTTAAAGATTAAAAAACGACATCACCATCATGTAGTAAGCGTATTTGGTAGAAATCAAGTCCATATACACTCCCTATAGGTCTAACCATTATCTAACTAACGGTTTGGGAAAAAAGGTGAAAGCACACAAAAATTCTTTTACAAAGTGAAAACTAATCATAGCATTTACTGTTGAACAATTAGGGTTAAGATTTCCCCAGAAATGTCTCTGCCCGATTTCATAGCAATTGAAGTTACTGTTTGTGAGAATTTTTTGTTTCAATTTTGAAAAAAATGAGCAGAAAAATCCAAAAACCATTGAGGCATGGCGATATGTACACACGTAGTAGTTTTTAAGGGTTTTGTCAAAATCTCAACGAAAAATAAATAAAAGTTCGGAAATTTACTGGAGCGTGACCATATGCACAAACGTAGTAAAGACCTACACCAGGTAAACCCCCTCACTTTGAAGTGAATCTACCAGAAGCATATATGTGTCAAAAGTAGTGCCGAAGATCAATTATTATTACACACAAGAAGGACAAACAATAAATCAATATACTAAAAACATTCATAAGTTTTTCCTCAGACTAAAACTGTCACCAGCTTCGAGTTTTATCAAATTGGACTGTAAATAGGTTATTGCCACCATAGACTAGGTCACAGTGACCAGTTAATATAATCAGTTAATAAAATCAGCACTCTCAGTACTCTAATGCATCTATGCACCAAACAACAGAATTTCTCCGTCTACTTTGACAATTTTTCATTTCAACATTGATTATTATGTGGTAACGTGGGAAAATTGGGGTTGGTGTATGCACCAAAATAGGTTTGAGTGACCTAAATTTCTCATCAGCAAATCTCTGCCTTTTAATGCGCTTCTGCACCAAGTATTAAATGAAACCATCCAGGGACTTTGAAGATATCCCTGTAACAATGTCGAATTTAACTGTAATAGGTGAAGATATATCTCTGCAAAATTGTCAAATTTAACTATAAAATAAGTCCCTTTGGCCGTAAAATAGGGGACAATGACCAAAAAATCTAATCAGGTTATTTTTGTCTCATAATGCAATCTTTAAAAAAAAAAATCAGTCCAAGCACTTTGAAGATATCTTGCAGTAGCATGGCAAAATTCAGAGGAATAAGTGTACCGTAACCACATTATAAGTCACAGTGACACGAAAATTTAATAAGCTAATCTTTGTCCTAAAATGTATATCTTTACCAAAATTAAACAGAATCCGTCCAGGCACATTAAACTGTTGCAGTACCAAAGTCAACTTAACTGTACATATGTCACTGTTACCACAAAATAGATCACAGTGACCAGAAAATATACTCAGCTCATCTTCGTCCTAGATTGCACATCTGTACCAAATTTAAGAAAAAACCCATCCATTTTTCGTAGACAAATTGAAGTAGGTCACTATGCCCTGAAAATAAGTCACAATCTCCTAAAAATCTTGTCAGGTATTCTATGTACGCTAATGCATCTCCGTATCAAGTCTGAAAAAAAAATCACGGGAGGCACAAAGTTTAAAAAAAAAATCAATAGAGCATGGCACTACTAGAAAAATGACATTGTCCTGTAGAGTATATGTGCCAAAATTCAAAGGAATAGGTGAATCAGCCTACTTTAGGCCTGTAATTGTAGAGTGTGCCATTTAAAGGTTAAATATAGTTTAAACATGCCAAATTGCCATGAAAAATCAATGATGATCTTTATAAAATTAAATAGTACTCAAACTAGATCAGGACAGTTGTGACAGATCAGAAAACAAAGGGCAGAGCAAAGTGATTAAATGTTTGAGATACTTCAATAATATGTTTGCTGGCAGACGTCATATTGACCAGAGTCTACTTCCAAAATGTACTGCTCTGAGCATGAGCAGAGGTGTAATTAATTATAGGCAACACATTGGCCAAATTAGGTCAGGGGATCAGCTGCTCTCACCTTGGGCCAACTTTTCCTGAGGCTGCCTGTTACTTTCTTTCAAATACACTTTTGGTTGGTGAATTCTGATAAAACTTTAGATGTGAAAATTATTGTCTACTCAAAGTACCCAGAAAATTAGATGATTTTCCAGCAGACATTAATTATTTGGACTACATATTTCTTCGGTATTTAACGTTTTGTTTTTCTCCTGAACCAGGTTGCCATGCCATGTTGCCCTGTTCGTGCTCAGAAGTAATACATTTTGGATGTAGACGTAAGTGAATTCAGAGCAATTTGGTTCCATGTTCAAGGTTGAGAAAAAATAAGGCCAGATGGTGCCATATAAACTCGTTGTGTGGACTGTTTGCATCACATGGCATCTATCTTTGCCAAATTACTGCTGCTTGTGTCCTTGCGGTTTTCACAAATCTTTGATAATAGTCTTCATTTTGGCGGTTTTGGACAGATGTAAGCCTGTGGCATGTTTAAATAAATGCCAAAGGATTGATTTAGAAGTTGTAAAACGAACTGCAAAATGTAGGTATAACCAATTCATCTCCTGCCGTATGGAGTATATTTCTGGTGCCATTCTAGGAGAAAAAATATCCATATGTGCTTGATCAAGGCAAAGAAAATACCAAATTATTGTCACCTGACTCAGTTTTGATGTCTATCCCAAAATTTGATAAAGTTGTTCTGGGGGTCCTCAGAAGTGTCTCTATGCAATTTTAAAGCAATTGAATATGTGAAGAAGATTTTCTCAAGGTTTTGCACCTGAAAAAGTGAACGAAAGAAATTCATAAAAGATCAAAAGTCATTGGAACACAATTACTAGACACACACCCAAGGTACATCCCCATCAAGCTTCAAGTGAATCCAGCAGACTGAAGATATTCCCTATATTTTGTTTAGAAGCTGGGTTATTACATAGTTTGATGATTTTTTTGTTATTTGCTGCAAGATATAAGCCTTTCAAAGCAGACAGTCAAGTGTACTTTGGATAGTAGGTTGCCGGGGAGACAGGTTCTGACATTGTAATTGAAAGTTCATTTAGTATGTATGCAAAATGGTTGCATGACAGCATTGAGTTAGATAACACTAACCACCTTGCACATTTAGTTTTTGTGGTGGTGGTGGCAGGGGTGTTGTTTGCGTGTTGTTCAAAGTAAGCAAGGAATTCAGTAAATTAAGCGAAAATTTAAATTCCTCACCTTTTGTTTTCATGCCACAGGATTTGCCCATGACACAAACCGATATGTATGGAACTGGTAATGCCATTTCTATCTAGAATAATTTTGAGGAATACGGAAGATATTTATTGAAATTTAAATTGCCTGCAATATGCATAATTGTGAACATATAACATCATTCTAAATCAGGGGACAGATTTCAATAATAGGGTTAGGGCCGAAAAACAGAACTTTGAGGAAAAAGAATTTAAATTTTTTAAGAGTATTTGCACAGTGACATAGTAAATTATGAAAATAAACTAGAAAAATTTAGTTTGCTTCTCAGCAAATCAGTCCCTGTTCCCAGAAATGCTTACCAATTGCCTTTTCAGTTTTAAACTGCTGCAACGATAGCCTATCAACTGAAGTTAGAATGGCACCTCTATATATTTTAAGTTATTTAAGATTTAGGTTTTGTGTACTAGCCTAATTTGCACAGATAAAATTGCTACAACTTTCATTCTTGTGTGATTGGATGCAGCTGTCTTACAAACCTATCAATTGTGGGTAAATGGCACTGCGCTCTGTAACAGTATTGAAGCTAATTAAGATGTCTATATTTTGTCTATTAATCTTGCATCAATTAAAATTTTAACACATTGGTTCATGTTTCATTGCATGCAGTTGTGTCACTTACCTATCAATTGACTTTGGAATGGCACATCTATCTCTAGTAGGTTTGAAGTTATTCTTGATTTCTACGTTTCGTGTATGTGCATGAAGTGTTTTACTATAGCAATTCAAATTCAGTTTAACACTGATAGAGACTTCATCATTTCAATACCTTTATCATCCTTTATACTTTCATAAATATAATTGGAATGGTCTCATATACGAATTCTAGTGTATATAAGCTCCAGTTTGGAGCAAAGTCATGTTTTCTGTGTAAAGTGCCGTGAAAGTGTACCACGCCTATATACTGGTGAACACCCAAATATTGCAAATGTGTCTAATTAGCAAAATTTCAAATTTTAATCTTAATTTCAAATTTAAAAGCTGCAACTTTTTTTCATTGGATGAATATACGGCACAAACCATAAATTGCTTTCGCTATTGAAAAGTCTATCTGCAGTATATTTGAAGGTATTCAATGAAGAGTTATTTTGTAGATAGATCTATGTTAAAACATAAACATAACATTCTTTGTTTCTTCTTCACATGAAAAATAAAGGAGAAAAATGAGAAAAATTACACACACACATACACACACACACACACACACACACACACACACACACAAACACAGGAGATACTAGAGTGCAACACAGGGACTGAGTAGGCACAAGAGATCCTATTGTATGTGTTTCTTTCACTACAGAACCACTTCTTGATAGTCATAACCATATTCCGCAGTCCGAACTCTTTACACTACTCAAGCTACCATGTCACTATCTAACAAATATGAACATATAAGTACAATTGTCCATACTGCACATGTTCTTTTATAGACCTTTGACATAGGCTGTATTAGCCCAAATAAATTAAAGGTTCTTCAGCGGGTTGCTACCCAGAACATGTTTCGGAGCCTATACCCGTTCATGTCTCTCTGAGTAGCGGATCCTTGTCTAAATAAAATTCAGCAAAGACAAACCCTCATAATAATGAATATATATGCATGTGTCAAATGATGCAGCAGCTAAATAAATGAAGTTTTGCTTATAAATACAGAGCTTGAATATGATTGAAGAATACCCGTACTAAATTTGTATAGAACAAACTCAGATAAGAATAATTTGACTAACCCCTGAACCAGTATGCTAGCTGGGCAGCTTACCTTAGGTAAAACATCTGCCAGCGTATAAATGAAGTAGAAATAAACTGGAGCATTATTTTTCAGTCACAGTGACTATAAAATGTACAATAACAGATCAACCACCTGTACAAACTAAAGGAAATCCTAAGAAGTACTGCAACAATGGACATCCTGCACCAGAAATGTAAAACAAACCCCATGATCAAGCCTACTCCTAACTTTGAAAGTCTCAAAACAATAAAGCTCTAGTTCGTTGCCAACTGCGTTTTATGTTTCAACATTCTAGGTCAGGTTTGTGACATTTGAATAAATGCCGTCAAAATTCAGTAACTTTTGACATTGACTAAATGTGTGCTTAGGTATGTCACAAAGGAATTAAAGTCATTACCTCTTAAGAGAAGAAAACGTAATCAAAATATAATTCTTTAACCAGATACTTGGTATAATTAGGCAAGCTTGTAACTGTCGAGGGCTGCTGTTTGCCACCTATATCCCGTGGCGGTTTAACCTGACAGAAAATATTCCAGCCTAAAATATCTGAAAGGTGAATATTCAGCAGAATGATGCCAAAAGGTAAAATTAAGTAGCAAAACAGGCAACTCTGAAATCTCTACAATTACTGCGGCCAAACATTTCTACAATCTCTGGATATTTACAACAAAATATCTAAAAAATATTTGATTAAAAGGACATCTTTGTATACTCTTGACACGAGTTTCTTGTAAATAAACTTGGGTCTAGATGCTAGTCCTGAAACTTAATACAAATACTACCAAAACTCAAAATGTGTGACACACAATGCATTATAGCCAATATCTTCCGAAACATTACTGTCAGAGAAAGGATAGTTAACTACTTCAAAGTAATACTCATCAATTTTTGACATATTTTAATGCAAAACCTGTCATTAGTCACCCGAATATCAAGGTCCAAAAACACATCTCTGAAACCACCTCAATTGTTACTGTACAAAGGGATATCGCTCAGGCAAATTTTGTTTGCAAGTTTACTAAAATTTCACACATTTAGACAAGCAATGTCATCAATATATCTAACATTGTTCGACAATTTTTTAGCCTTGCAAAAGTTCTTTTTCATCAGTTAATCCATATATTTAAATTCGAGCCAGGTTAAACATAAATCAGCAAGTAACAGGGGTCAGTTGCTACCCATTGGAATGCCTGCCTTTTATTCGTTGAAAACACAATGGTCCACAATGAACAAAATTATTATCCAAAAGAAATTCTAAAGCGTCTGTCAAAGTTTCAAAGGTAACATTTTACGTTACTTTTTAATATTTATTATACCACCAATATGCTTTTTTTAATATGAATTAATATTTTGAGTATGGTTCACCATGTGTTTAAACATTTTGCTGATTAATTCTGAAAGAGAACTTTTGAGTTTATCTATGGGTAAATTTGTGTACAGTGTAGAAAAATAAAAACATTTGATATTTTGGCCCTTTAAGTCTTTGATTTCAGATTGAAACTCGGAAGCATTGTTACTACTCTTAAAGCAATCTATTTAACATCTTCAAGAAATTGCATTACAGTATTTACGGAAATGATTTCTTATTGCAGTCAAACACAGTGTTACTTCCTTTGATAGTTGCTTTATTGCATATTTTGAAGCACCAGCTATGAGTCTTTATTTAAAAGTGGTTTTTAATCTGTATACGTCATTTCCTCTAAAGTCTGCAATATTGTTTATGCGGAGTTCATTTTTCAAACCATCCGGATAATATTATTGCAATATGATCCCAAAATTGTTACCTGCATTATCAACGTTAGTGATTACAAATCCGTCTTGTAGTGTTTTTACTGCTTTTGAAACGTTAGGCTGTTTTAAATTTACCATATTGAAATTCTTAATGTGGGGTTTTGGACAAAAATTTTATTTCTAGAGACTTTCCACATTTGATAACCATCCTTCAAATTTTTGAAATTCTACTTTGTCTTTTTTTTTTTTTTGCCGATTTCATACAGAAGGCATCAAAAGCAGCACGTGTCCTGAAAAATATTGTCAATGTTCAACTTGAGATATATCCGAAATGTTTACCTTTTTCATCAGTTCTTGCAACACGAATTTTGCATTATATCCAAATAACCTGCATATACATGTTCGTCGTAAGCATCAACAAAAGTGGAATATTAACTGTTAGACATACAATGACAGTTTTGATTAGCTGCGATGTCCTCAAGAGTAATTGAAGCCAGAAATATCTTGAAATTCATAATACTTTGTCCAATGTTATTGCCACATTTTTAGGAAATAATGAGGGGGAGGGGGGATTTTGTATTCCTTGGGAATCATGTTACGAGCAAATTTCATTTTCAAAAAGGATTAAATGTCCAGTTAATGATTTTGGGTTGGAAAGGAATACTAAAAACATTTGATTTTTAGCTCAGCTGACTTGTCAGTCAGCTGAGCTTATCTTATGGTCCTCCGTCCGTCGGTCCGTCCTTCGTCCGTCGGTCCGTCCTTCGTCCGTCGTCCGTCAACAATTCACATTTTCGACCTCTTCTCCGGAACCATCTGCCAGATCACTTCAAACTTGGTGGGGTTGTGCCTTGGGTAGGTGTGTACCAAGTTTGTTCAAATGGTCACGGCCCAGTGATTTTGGGATTTTTAACGAATTTTTTTGTTCTTTTTTGGGCAAATCTTAAAAAATCTTCTTCTCTGAAACCGCTCACCCAATTACTTTGATATCACACAGAAATACTCCCTTGGACACTTAGTTCTTAATTTGTTCACCAGGTGGCACTGCAATTTTTTTCTAATTTTTTATGAATTTTTGTGTGTTATAGCTATTTTCGACTTCTTCTCCAGAACCGTCACTCAGATTAAGCTGAAACATGGTGGATATGTTCCTTGTAGAGGGCCAAACAAAGTTGTTCACTATGTGGGAATGCTGAGTATTCCTGATTTTAAACGATTTTTTCAATTCGGGTACTTCTCGGTCAATGCAGCTTTCCTGTTGATTACTATGGAAGTCAATGGACATTCTGATGCTAATTCACATTTTTGACTTCTTCTCCAAAACCGTCTCCCAGATTAAGTTCAAACTTGCTGGGGATGTACCTTGGGTGGGTGTCTACCAGGTTTGTTCAAATGGTCATGCTGCAGTGAGTTTTGGATTTTTAATGAATTTTTTTTGGTTCTTTTTTTGGACAAATCTTAAAAAACGGCATCTGCAAAAGTGCTTACTCAATTGCTCTGATATCACACGGGATGACACCTAGGGACTCTTTGTTCTAAATTTGTTCACCAGGTGGCGCTGCAATTTTTTTCTAAATTTTTTATGAATTTTTGTGTGTTATAGCTATTTTCGACTTCTTCTCCAGAACCGTCACTCAGATTAAGCTGAAACATGGTGGATATGTTCCTTGTAGAGGGGCCAAACAAAGTTGTTCACTATGTGGGAAAGCTGCGTATTCCTGATTTTAAACGATTTTTTCAATTTGGGTACTTCTCGGTCAATGCAGCTTTCCTGTTGATTACTATGGAAGTCAATGGACATTCTGATGCTAATTCACATTTTTGACTTCTTCTCCAAAACCGTCTCCCAGATTAAGTTCAAACTTGCTGGGGATGTATCTTGGGTGGGTGTCTACCAGGTTTGTTCAAATGGTCATGCTGCAGTGATTTTTGGATTTTTAATGAATTTTTTTTGTTGTTCTTTTTTTGGACAAATCTTAAAAAACGGCATCTGCAAAAGTGCTTACTCAATTGCTCTGATATCACACGGGATGACACCTAGGGACTCTTTGTTCTAAATTTGTTCACCAGGTGGCGCTGCAATTTTTTTCTAACTTTTTATGAATTTTTGTGTGTTATAGCTATTTTCGACTTCTTCTCCAGAACCGTCACTCAGACTAAGCTGAAACATGGTGGATATGTTCCTTGTGGAAGGGTCAAACAAAGTTGTTCACTATGTGGGAATTTAGAGGATTCCTGATTTTTAAGCATTTTCTTTCAATTGGGGTACTTATCGGTCAATGCAGCTTTCCAACGGGAATTTCTTGTAATGGTTATAACTTAAATAATTTTCGCCAGATTTATTTCAAACTTGGTGGGGATGTGCCTTGGGTAGATCTCTACCAAGTATCTTCAAATGGTCACGCTCTATTGATTTTTGAAATTTTTATGAATTTTTTTGTTCTTTTTTGGGGCAAACCTTAAAAACTCTTCACCTCTGAAACCGCTCACCCAATTTTTTGATATCGTACATAGACACTCCCAGAGACACGTAGTCCCCAATTTGTTCACCAGGTGGCGCTGCAATTTTTTCTATTTTTTTAAATGAATTTTTTATATGGTTTTGCTATTTTTCACTTGTTCTCCGAATCGTCACTCAGATTAAGGTGAAATGTGATGGATATGTTCTTGTGGAAGGGTGAACTGTAAGGTATTTAGTGAATTAAGCATAAATGGAAATTCCTCAACTTTTGTTTGCATACCCTGGAAATTGCCTGTGACAACTAACATATTGAACTTGAAATGGCATCTTTATCCAGAATAATTTTGAAAATATGGATATGTTTTTCAAAAAATGCAGTTGTCTCTAATTTGCACAATTTTGAAAACATTATGACGGATTTAAAAAAAAAAAAGGCTTTTGCCATTCAACATCTTAGATTTCTTACCGTTTCCGAGAAAAGCTGCGGAGATGACGTATCCGGCAGAAAGAACGAAAGAATTCCGAGGAAATACAATGACACACAGACACATAAGTAAAGAAAGAATCAAGTGTTGGGGGAAAAACGAAAAGTAAGTGTTAGCACAGAGACTTAATAAATAAAGTATTTGAGGGAAAACAAAAAGTCTGTGTGCCTGTGTTAACACTAAGACTTAACAAGTACACATGCGTGATGACCTCTATTGACCAGGTCAGGTCATGCTATCCCTTCTTGTCCCAAGCATTGCTCACCTTCCAATACTAACAGACATAGCAGTGTGAACAGATGGCGTGTCCAGTGCCTATGGTATCCAGTCCACTAGTGAAATTTGTTTTAGTCAACAATAATAATGTCCAAACTTGCCGCGTTTGCCTTCAGTTGAAGTGCAGCAGGACCAAAAAGAAATTTTATCATTTACCAACCGCAACATTTTTGTATTGTGCAAAGCGACATCTTGATTCTGTACCTTCAGTTAAATCCATGTAGGGACGTGCATGTCCCTGATCCATGTTCTATTCTGCTTGACAGGCCTTTGCCTGATAAAACTGAAAATTTGCTTACATAAATCTGATCGTGATAGAAGTGCCACCAGAAATATAAATAGCACGAACTGAACATGTTATAGCGGGCAAAAAGGGCCCATGCAAATTTTCTCCTCTCATCTCAAGCAGAGAACAGAAAAATGGAGTTACTCTGCTTGATCATCAAATGTATGTATGTATGTATGTATGTATGTATGTATGTATGTGTGTGTGTGTGTGTGTGTGTGTGCGTGTGTATTTGCGTTACCATTTTCTATATGCTTCCATGCGACATGTAACAATTGAAAGCAACAATATTGTCGTCATTCTTATAGGCGCTTTAAATTTATTGAAAATTTTACTTTCGATTAGTTTTGTCTGATAAAGTCCAGGTAGGCAGAAAGACGTGTGTAGACACTGGGGTGTTCAGTCAAGCAGGAGTTCCATATGGTACCGATGGTATACGAAAACAGGCCAGTTACTTTCCAGACACCATCTACGTTGCACTGCACGGGACCACCACTGTCACCCTGTATTGATAACAAAGACAATGTGGGTAAGATATTGTGGATACACATTGCCTTCTGTTTGTTCTCTTTTTTCACAACCCTTACAAAATCAAAATTCTGGGATCATGCTGGATTTTGCTGGTATTTGCTGGACATACTGAGAAATGCTGGAACCACGTTGCATTTTGCTGGAAAGAGGACTTAATTTTTTTTCGATTTTCTGGTTTTTGCTGCCAATGCTGAATACTGGTGGAAATATGCTGGGTTTTGGTAGAAAGAGAACTTAGTTTTTTTTTCAGGGTATTCTCATTGTTGCTGGGAATGCTGGGTATTGCTGGAAACAGGCTGAATTTTCCTGGAAAGAGAACTTAGTCTTTTCAGGGTTATTTAGTTTTTACTTCGGTTGCTGGATATCGCTGAGCGCATGCTTGATTTCGCTGGGAAAAGAACTTGTAAAATTTTAGAATGTTAGATTTTTGTTAAAGATGCTGGATTTGGCTGGAGTAGGCCTCAGGGTACAGAGCTTAGAAAATTTTGAATCTTGAGTCTTTGACAGCCCAGCAGAATCCGGCACAGTGTTAATTTTGTTACTGCCAAGTTTTTGATGGGCATGCTGGATTTTGGTTGTTAAGAGTTTGCTGAAATTTACTGACACAATTTATAGTCCAGCAAATTCTTAAGTGTTACCACAGTGTGGTTTTGCTAGATTTTTCACATTGCTCAACCCAGCAAATGATAACGTTTTTGGTTTTTTTTTGCTGGACCTGCTAGATTACAATTAAAAAAGATCTCAATCTTGGTAAGATATTCAATGGTCAAGATTTCTGTGGAGGGAAGGCAGCATGGGCTATAAAGGAGGAACAAGTGCATCTACCCTCGCTCAAGTTCGAATAATAATTTCGATGTTTCAGCATTATTAATTAGCCCCAAAAGTTTTATTTTAGTATGCAATCTTATGTATATATCTTATAACTGGATCTTTAATTACCTGTGCCAGATTTTTGGAAAATTCATTAGACTTATACCTATCAAAATATAGAATGAAGATACAAAATATTCGATCATTGGTCAGCCTCGTTCTCAAAGGTTTGCAAGGCGGGAAATTTCGTTCAACTGAATTTGCGGATTGTGAAGACTGCGTTCTGTTGTGCTGTGTTGAACGACTGCAGAATTCAACAAAGCATGGGGCAAGGCAACAAATTTAAATATGAAGTAGTCTTTCCCTTGTGGTTGGATCAAACATTGGCAGTGCTTAAACCCGCGCAAACATCACCGGCCTTCAATGGGAACAAAATATTGGGGAAGAGGTGGATGTCCAAACTCTGCAATGGCCGGGGATAATGCACAAGGCTATCATAATGGAAATGGCTTGTGAGTACACTATTATTAACTCATAAACTTTCATGTCTTACCGTTACTGGATTAATACACAGTCTGAATATCTTTATTGACATGAACCAATGCAGCTCAGTATGGTAGAGGTACAGTCACGATGGATGTGATGTACAGTATTCCATTTCCCTCAGCGAAAAATAAATGAAATTTTAGATTTAAAAATCAACGATACTTCAATTTCAAAAACATCCGAATTTGACTTTTTAGGTTTACGCATTCACGAGATTTTAAATTTGCAACCACACATGAACAAAATTGGCAAAAAACTTTCGAAATTGATAGGTATTTTCAGAAAACTGAATAAGTATTTACCTCTTAACACTCTCTTACTCATGTATAATTCACTTTTTCTACCCCATCAAACTGAATAAGTATTTACCTCTTAACACTCTCTTACTCATGTATAATTCACTTTTTCTACCCCATCTTAATTATGCCATCCTGGCATGGGGCTTCTCATGTGACCGCATTTTCAAGTTACAGAAATCTATTGTTCGGCTGATTTGTCTTACAAGATATAACACCCATACAGATCCACTTTTTAAAACACTGAACATTCTCAAAGTCGAAGACTTATTCAAACTTAAAGCTCTGAAATTTTATTTTCTATACCTACAGAACAATTTGCCTGCATATTTCAATGATATTTTTGCACAGACACCTGTAAATCACCCATATCAAACCAGAAACAAAGAATCCATGCAACTACTTGTCCCAAAAAGAAATAGAACACGAAAATGTATCAGATTTTTAATTCCTTCACTCCTTAAAAGTACACCTCCTTGCATAAAGGACAAATTTCATACCCATACTCTATCTTGTTTTTCAAATACGCTAAAATTCATTTCATTAGTAAATACCCTGAAACATGTACCATTCCAGATTGTTTTGTGTGCAACGACTAAAGCGCCTTGTCTTTTCGTTTTCATATAACTGCTATTCCATTATGATCAATCTACTGCAGAAATAAATTGTTTTATGTTTACTCATATCCTAGGTGGAACCCAGTGATAGCGGACATCATGTTCTTAACTGGGGTCATCCTGACATAACCTCTTTTTTGTATAATGTACCCTTATCTATCAATGGAACTGTCATGTATGCGTATTTGTACCTCACCTGTATGTATTTGTGTCAAATAAACCACTTCTCAGTACAATGTAAAACGTAAAAGATGAAATCATACCTTTCATGGGGTCACACTAAACACCAAACCCCACCTGAACCCACCAAAACTCACCAAACCCCACCTGAACCCACCAAAACTCACCAAACCCCACCTGAACCAACCAAAACTCACCGAAACCCACATTTATGCTGGATTTTGTTGGGATTTGGTTAAATCCCAACAGAATCCAGCGAAATTTTGTAGGAACTGGCTGGAAATATGCTGGATATTGCTGGATGCTTGGCAGAAAATGCTGGATTATGACGGATGTTTTCTTCAGCATTTTCCACCACGCCCAGCAATATCCAGCATAATCCCAGCATTTCGTTTTTGTAAGGGAAGTTTAATACTCTTAGTGTACTGTACTACCGGTAGTTGTTTTTATAACAATCTTGGAGTGTTGCCATTTGGTATATCGAAGCGCATACCAGAAGTTTACATTCTAATTTGAAATATAAATATAGATAGACGGATCTTTTAAAAGCATCTCTTAAAATCATGAAAATAATATGGCTGAAGTTTGAGACATCAAATTTGAGGCCTCCAGTCACAGCACATCTCAACTTATCAAATGCCAGAAAACTAAACTTTTGCCTTCACAGAAATTCTAGTCAATGAATTGTTTTCATGAAAAAACCACATTTTCTGTGACATTTATCAAGAAGGCTTTTCTGTGAATGGTCTTCAGAAATATGTTGAAAAAAAGGAAGAGTAGCGGAAAAAACTCAACAGTTCAATTGTGTTTTGGGCGCTCATCATAGATTGGTAAGACAAACATTATTTACAGGGGTAAGTCAAATTGTTCTTATCTGAACCTGTACTATGAAAATTTGGTAATTATGGTTTGTTTGACAGGTTTTCTTCTTTGATATGAAGCTCTGCATTTACAAGCAAAACTTCACATATTTAGCTAATTCATCAATTGCCACGTTCATATTTATTCATTATTATGTGGGTTGTCTTTGCTGAATATTTAGCTTAGGCAAGGAGCCGCTACTCAGAGAGACGTGTACGGGTAAAAGGCTCCGAAACATGTTGAGTAGTTACCCGCTGAAGACCCTTTAATTTATTTGGGCTGATACAACCTATGTCAAAATTTTACAGAGGAACGTGTGCAATATAGACAATAGTAATTCCATATATATACAGGTTAGACAGGGACAGGTTAGCTTATGGAGAGTAAAGAGTTCGAACTGCGGAATAGGATTTTGACTACTAGGAAGTGGTTCTGGGCAAAAAGACACAAATACAATTACGTCATAAACGACAGTGTGTAGAAATAATATCACAATAAATCTAAAACCCTTTTATTCACTCAATATTCTTCACCAGTTTTCAGGGCTTTTACAGCATTTCCTCTTCAGGTTCTAAAGACTTTCGCAAAGAATGTTTGGTATTTATGTTTGTGTAACCACTCACCAGTATCAGACTGTGAAGAGTCCCCATCATTTATGCCAGCTAGTGCATCCAATTGTAAAAACATTTTCGTTGGGAATGTCGAATACCAGATATGAACGCGCGTTCACAAAGTTTGCAAAATTCCACTCACAAACGCAGGTAAAAATAAGGTCAGAGTGGAGGGGCAGAAGGAGTTTAATGGGTATGTACTCACCCCGCATGCTCCGCGTTTACCATCGCCGAACACACACAAATGCTTGTCTGTGATCGTCCTCCGGTGGGAAGGCATTTTATTATTACAGTCTTCAGTTGTAATAGCATCGATCTGGGCTTCAATAAGCTTTGTTGACCCCCTTGACTTGGTTCCATCTGTCGCAAAAAATAGCTTACCTTGTGTTGGATCCACAAAACATTTGCTTGGCCAATGCCTGGACAATTAAACGAGATCTATGCTTGTCTCATATACTCTATAGTACAGATGCCTGCATGGTCATCTAACAACATCAGTTATCTTAGATGACGGCAACATGCAGAGTCGAAAACACTAAAATTGATTAAACATTCCGAAACGATTGTAGCACCGTCTTGGTGTATTTACTTTGCAGAGATCCATTTAGGATACTGCCTACATCCTTTCATGAATGCGATCCGGGTATTATTATTTACTTATTTGCTCCCCCCCCCCCATCGATTTGTAAGAAAACTCCTCCAAGAATCAAAATGTCGTTCTGTTCAAGAAATGAAAATAATCTTATCATAATGATGTTATGCTTACTGGTTTTGCCAAAACCAGTGATCCAGCACTCTTTGCCGACGAAATCTTCGCCGGCATTCGGGAGTGTGGCAAATTTGACATACTGGTTCGTTCTTGCGGCTTCCTTCAGGTGGACAGTAGCAATATTGTGTTCGTCGCCAACACTTGAGTGCCTGTAATCTGGATGCTGCAATGGTAAAAAAAATAATAGTATAGACCCTGTTATCTCACTGAAGCGCAAATACAACTATGCCATGGGAGTGATAATGCATCTCATCTGCTTGTGCGTCACTTCCGCAATCTTCTAATATTTGTGCCTATGTTGTCTTAACGCTTTCTTTCACATTTCCTGTGTAATGTATTATATTTGTTGCATATCTAAATTATGCATCTGTTTAATGTTCGACTTCGGACGTGTATGTTTTGGCAAATGTATAGTTGTTTTGTTGCAAAAAATGCGGTCAAAATGACAGCCCACTTGATTCCCAAAGATTTTGCAATAATTTTTGGGATAGGTAGGCCTACCTTTAGAATAGACCTTGTTTGGTATTTTGAAGTGTATCATGGCAAGAGGATGTATGATGAAACTCAGTTAAAACCGGGCGTTTCCCAATCTCCAATCTCAATAAAAAAGTATGCTAAATTAATTAATATAGCGGCCAACACTTAAACTAATATTATTGGCTATTATGGGGCATTGGCACATGTCAAGCTATTGACTGACTGTATTGGATATCACTTTTCTCGCCCTATTTCTGCCATTTAGGGCTATAGATTTGAACATGATACATATAGATGGAACTAAAGGACCATGATGGTCTTGTGCTTTGGTGTAATCCCATCAAATTTTATGAATTCCACAAAAAAATTGTTTAAAAAGACTAAAGTGTTTTGAGGATTTCCATATTTTGGTCCACACATTACGTAATACTGTAGATGACGCTACCAATACTAAACTGAAGCTAGATTTGCATTTATATGCAATATAGTCTGAAAATTGTAATGTGGGGCTGGCTTGAAAACTATGGGCAGCAATCACTACAGGTTACAAAACTGTCACATGTATACAATACAGATACCTATACATGTGCACACGTTGTCAGTCCATTTTCATGTCATAAATTACCCATAGTATAACATTGCACGTTAAAAGACTTGGTTATGAGTTTGGCATATTGTTTACAAAGCATCATTGATGCAAATTTTCAGTCCATACTTTCTGGCTTTTCTCATTGCATGCACGAAATCGACTTTTTTTCACAAACGCATTCCATAATACAGTGGTGAAAGCCTAAGTCAGCAGTTCTGTACTGCCTGGCAGGTGTCCTTATGACTCTCTCTCTCTCTCTCTCTCTCTCTCTCTCTCTCTCTCTCTCTCTCTCTCTCTCTCTCTCTCTCCCCCCCCCCATAGGGTCTTTGGAAAAGCATGTCCCAAAAACATAATGCAGAACTGACATGGCCTAGCACATCAAGATCAAATAAATAATAAAAATAATAATCCTGTCACACTCCGCTTATTATATCTGGTACATCGAAATAAAATCTGTACCGTTGGAAAAGAATATCACTCTGTCACATGATTATAGGTCGCATGGTAAATAATACAAATGTCTTTAATATATGGGGTCACTCAGAGGACAATACTGATCCACATTTTCACTAAAAGTGTAAAATTTTATCCTAAAACCAAGACGTTTAAGCACATTTTTTAAAAAAATTATATTATCGTAGAACTAATGTCTGATGCCGTAAATTTGGATCTTTGTGCATATTTGTTTGGCACTCTCTCTCTCTTTCTCTCTCTCCTCTCTCTCTCTCTCTCTCTCTCTCTCTCTCTCTCTCTCTCTCTCTCTCTCTCTCTCTCTCTCTTATATTCTAGAACTTTTGTTTTAGGATCATCAGATGTGCCTACAGCATAAACCTATGAACTAAAGTTTGAACGTCACCTCTACCTATAATACTCATCAGGCAGGGACTGGGAGATGAGATGAAGTAATTTATGACAAAACCATGAAAACTATAAGTTCTTATTTTCAGTGTCATTTTTACCAATAAATTGTGACTAGACAGCAAGATGGGACGTCTGTTCGGTCACTTACTGATCGTGTGAAAAAGACCATAGATAAACATGGGCTGCTTGCAATGCATGTCCAGCACATTCAATGAATTCGAGTCTCCCCGTGGCTCATGTCCGCGTCTTTTGGTCATTATGCGTCCTTGGCAGTTAGTATAGGTTTTGTGGGGTGTTCTTCTGTCGAAATTTCGTAATGGCAGGCAAAAAAAAAACCTTGTTGCATCATATTCGTCTCGCCCGTTTTGAAAAGTTCATTGGAGATGCTCTCAACTTGAAACAGCACCTCAAACTGGACATTTCTGCACAGCATTGAGGCTGTCATCAGAAACCCGAGGTGCATTCCGTTGATGCTGAAGAGATTGCATGACTAAGCCTAAATAATCGAAATGCTGAGACATGAGGGAGATTGAATGGTTACCAGCAAGCCTCGGTACCAAGCTAAGCCTTAGGCTGTGACGTCCCCAAGACAGATAAAATTCAACATGGCAGCCATGTTATTAACTGGTATCACATACAAAAAGAAATTTTAAAAAAAGTGGTACAATAGATGTATTATGATATCTTACTTTTATATATCCACTCTCCAAAGATATAAATCAACACTATCGTATTATTTCGGTCTTACAATAGGGCAATGTTAATCCAATATGTCCATTTCATTTCGGACCTATCAGCCATTGCTTACCCAAATATCCAGAAGTCCTGTACATATATTTTGATTAATTTTTATGCAAACAATGTGATGACAAAATATTTTGCCTTCTACTGCAAGAATATTTTCTTGATGCAAGCAGTAAGATGTAGGTCTAAATTAGAAAGAAATAATCTTGGGACCTGACTTTGAATTTCAACCTCTAAAATCCGCCATCTTGCAAATAAAAATCTAAGTTTTACTACAAAGCTCCACTTTTGGAACATGGGGTCTACTCCCGGCAATTTGCACCAAGAATGCACTGCCAAACATTACAGATTCATAATCCAATAGGAGGTGGTGGGATAGTAACAAGCATGTGTCCACCTTCCAGCCCGAAAGGAAGGAACCCCAAAATTCCATATTTATGAGGTTTATTTAATCAGTTGTCCTAACCTGCTCTCCATTACTTCTGATAAAATGGACTGTTTCGTTATTCATATAGGACCACTTGTATCTTGAAAATTTAACCTAACCCAGTCCAAATTTATACTCTCTTCAAAGCATGAACACTTCTTGGTCAAGTTACAGCGTGAATGGGTCATGGATCTGTTTTGAATTAAAATGCCAAGGCAGCATCTGGTCGGTGGGTGTTCCAAACAGACATCTTTTGCATCTTCAGTGGGGTGTTGGGTGACAGGAAGCTTGTAAAGTTACCATTAATCTGGACCCAATAAAGGCACCGACTGTTTTATTAGTGATAAATCACTTTTCACACCCCTTTCATGTGATCCGAAGATGAGAGATGAATAAACACAGAGCTGGTCATTTTTCGTGGTGACATGGGAACAAGGGCTCTGTAATTGGCTGTTCATTTAAGATGGCTACCATTCCCATGGTGGCTACTATATATATTAGAGGTGTATTTCATATATTGTCGGTCTGGGGAAGTGCCCTACCGTGTCAATGTACAAGCCACGCCTGCTATAACATCACCCTGGGTCCTCGGTCAACCTTTTTTGGGGTTGCCCCGATGGCCTAGAGGTCAGCGTGTTCGACTTTACATTTGGCTAAGCGAGTGTGGGTTTGAATACCATACAGGTCGACATAAAATTGAAAATTTTTCACCATTCCCATGGTAAAAGAAGCAAGCATTAACCTTTGCTGGATGCTCAGCCAGTATTTTACCTATTTTTGCAGCATTATACACAGAATGATGGAACAGCATACAATCCAAATTGAATTGATCCAACACTCATGAAACCAGGATTGTGCAGGGTCATAGGAAATAAAACTATGCCCTATTTTACCATTCTTTATCTCTAATTCCAGTGGTAAGCACATCAGAAACTGTTATTCAATGTTGTAACTACCCAGAAATACCTACACATGATATGTTCGGGTAAATACACATGCATTTTGAGATGATTACACCTCAACACTCCCAAATAGCAGGGATTACTATTGACCCATGCTTATTTGTTTACATAAGCACTGCCCAGCTATGCAACTGAGAACGAGACTACTGTTTGACCCCTAATCTTGCATCTCATTAAACCCAGGTCAACATTTCGACTGATATAGCGCTCTTTTTCAAGGCCCAAGTAGTCTGAGCACCACATTTGGATTCATGATCTCGTAACCAAGCTCACAGGTATTTTCAACTGGACCTATGGATTGCATTTGTGTCTTTGGGTTCAATACAACTTTCTAGTAGTCATTACCCTATTTTGCCGTCCGAACTCTTTACTCTCCATAAGCTAACCTGTCACAGTCTAACCTATATATCAATATTAAAGTAGTATTGTCCATATTGCACACTTTCTTCTGTAGAATTTTGACATAGGCTGTATTAGCCCAAATAAAATAAAGGGTGTTCAGCGGCTCCTTGTCTGAGCTAAATATTCAGCAAAGACAACCTACAAAAAATGAATAAATATGAAGATGGAAAAACGATGAATTAGCTAAATTCGCGAAGTTTTGCTTATAAATGCAAAGCTTCATTCAAACAAAACATAACTACTAAATCTGTATAGTACAGGTTCAGGCAAGAACAATTTGACCTACCCCTGAACCAGTGTGTACCCTTTCTAGCTGGATAGCTTATCCTAAATAAACCACCTGCCAGTATATAGCTGACGTTGAAACAAACTGGGGCCATATATCTATTCTTTCACATCTGCAAGTCAAACCAGGTCATATTCATACAGAGTGTAGATGCTTATTTGTAGAAAAAGAAATAAGCGTTTCAGGGTATCCATACAAAAATCAACAAATGCTGCATGAAGCATAATGGTAGGTGTGTCAGCACGCAGTATATTTCGATTACTGTTTAACACTGAAACTTTTTTTTTCGCCCTCAACAAAGGTCAGCATAAAATATGACCTTGATAACTCTATTACCATCACAGCTGACTCTCAATACAGTGAGCCAAAAGATGTTATCGACTATCCTAAGCCACTAAAGCATACATTTTCTTTATTAGACATAAATGCCCAAAGCCGCAATGCCAAATTTGATACTTTTTTATATTAATTGAGGACCTAAAGACACACGATTTCGAATTCAGTGCTATCTGCATTCAACAAACATGGATTGATCATCAAAATATGAATAACCTCTCACTATTTGAATTAGATAACTATATTGCAATACCTCTTGCAGCTGCTTGTAGTTCTCATAGTGCATTACTTATTTATCTCCAAGGTGACTTTGAATTTACATTAAGAGATTTGGGTACTCCCAATAAAAATTGGGAAGGTTTGTTCCTTGACACATTTGGCAATGGACTAGAACAGAAGATTACATTCTCCAATATTTATCGACCCCCCCCCTCCCGATATGTTAACAATGATATTTAATAGGATAGAATAGCTTTACTTTGTCTAAACAATGTACACAATGTCGTACATTAATTAGTTTTAAACCAGGAGACCATACATTAAGACTCCGAGGAGTCACTGACATATAGGCCACCCTAAAGATATACTGTGCTTAATTTCTATGTTTAGACTCATACACTGTAAGATTTCTGACATAAAACTGTAGGCTGATTGTCAGCAGATATTACAAAACGTAATTTGATAGACCAAGTGACAATAATACATATAATATAACTAATTATAGTCTGTTGCAGATGAGGCAATTGATAATGTTACAGTTAAATTCATATTGGTTGATAATATGATTTTGAGCATACTGTGAGAAGCCTTTTATGGAGTGTGTATCAATTTTTGTTAGTACTATCTCAGGTAAATAATTTTCATTAATTAAATCTGGTATTTTATGTCTCAAACATAAGCGATTAATTTTGGTATTTGTAAATAGTTTTGGGATCATAGGAGTTAAAACAGGAATATTATATACTGTTGCATCATATCTACGTGGTATTGTTACAGTTTTTCTGGGTCTGTCAGTGCGTTGAATCTGGTGAAAGTTGAACATATCATTGAAATAGTTAGGCAACATATTGCTTTTGTATTGGTAGTATATTTTTGAAACAGGATAGCTTGAATATATCACTTAACTTAAGAATACCAAGTTTTTTAAAGATTGGAGATGTGTGTGCATTGTACTTGTTATTACTGATCGCTTTTTTTCAGCTATACATGTCTACTGCAAGAGTGGAACCCCCATGTAGTGATTCCGTAATTCAGATGCAGGAAAATCAAGGCATTGTAAATAAGTTTTAATATGCTTTACGGCAGTAGGTTTTTTTAGTTTAGAAGTATGTCACACACTTGGGATAATTTATTGATACATTGATCTGTTTTTTAATGAGTTTATACAAATAGCTGAAAAGCCGTCCAAAGAATTATCAGATAAAATTATTGCCGGGGATTTCAATATTGTTTCGCTTAAATTGAACACCAGACAAAAGTATGCTGAATATTTAGATTTGATGATTTGCTCATTGATCTGTTTTAGAATGAGTTTATACCAATAGTTGGAAGGCTGTCCAACGAATCATCAAATACAATTATTGCCGGAGATTTCAATATTGATTTGCTTAAATTGAAAACCAGACACAACTATGCTGGGTATTTAGATTTGATGATTTGTAATGGTTTCAACCTCTGAGTAACTTTGCCAATAAGGTTACTGAGAGGTCAGCCACATTGATTGAGCACTCATTTTGCAATTTTTTTGGCAGAAAATCAAGTACATCTGGAATCATATTAATAGACATGTCTGATCATTTACCTTCTTTCACATGTCTCAACACGCATATAGAATTGAATGGCCCCCCAAAATATGTGCAGGTGGAAACAATTGATAAAAACCCTTTACAGTCTTTTTGCACTTATCTCAATGAGAGAGATATTTTGTAAAACTTAGACTGGGAACTAGACTCTGATCCATATAAAAATTAATGAATTTTAGAAAACACTATTCGTTGTGTTTAAGAGAAATATTTACCAAAAAGTACCGAGCAATTTCACAAGAAGAAACACAAATTTATTCTCTGGATCACTGTTGGCATCTTAAGGTCAATCAAATATTGTGATACTCTATATAGACAACTAAGAAGTACTCGGCTAGAAATCCCTGAATTTCATATCTTAAAGCAGAACCGTAAAACATGTAATACAATATACATAGACATTTTCGTGAATTAAAGGGAACAATATTACCAGTCAAAATTTCAAAAATTCAAAAGTAACACTAAATAAACTTTGAACACCATCAGAACTGTTCTGAATATGAGTAAAAATAAAAAGCACTCCATTCTTTTTTCTCAATTGACAACACAAAAATAACAAATTAAGAAACAATAATAGATTTTTAAATCAATTTTTCACAAATCTGGGGCCAAAATTGACACATCAAATAAACCATTGTCTTTAACTATCTGAATGATAATATTAATTATGTTTTTCATTTTAAGCAGATAAGCTCAGATCACATAGTCAAAATAACATATGATTTTAAGCCAAACTCAAACATTGGGCATGATGGCTTATCCATGAAACTAATAAAAAACTTGATCCCTTGTCTTGCTGAACCTGTCACTCTCATAATACACCATTCTCTTACTACAGGATTTTTTCAAAATAAGCTAAAAATTGCAAAAATAGTACCTTTATACAAGTAGGATAACACAAATATTTTAGAGAATTATCGACCAATTTCACTACTCCCAGTCATGTAGAAAATTTTGAAAAAGTAGCTTAATGCCCGTCATATGATTATTAGACAACAAATTTACTATTTTATGACAGCTAACATGGATTTAAAAAGATGCATTCGACTGAAACAGCTGCTATGGAGTTTACTGGACCGAACCATTCAAATTCTTGACCGTAGTAATCTACCCATAAGTATATTTTGGGATTTGACTAAAGCTTTTGATACTTTGGATCATCACAGTCTTCGTAAAAAAATGGAACATTATGGTATCATCGGCACTGCTTTACATCGGTTGAGTAATTACCTTTAGAATAGACCACAGCTTGCTTTATATGACAATGTCTGTTCCAGACCTTTCCAATCAAACCGGTGTTCCACAAGGATCCATACCTGGACCTTTTCTTTTTATTATTTATATTAATGATATGCACAAAGCATCTTCCAAGTTTTAACCAGTTCTATATGCTGATGATACAGCTTTAATTAGCCCTCTATGTTGCCTTTCTTTTCATGTTAATACTGAATCGTGTGATCAAAACGCATCGAACAGCATAAATTTTGAATTGAATAAAGTGTCCACTGGCTTGCAGCAAAAAACTATCATAAAACACACGCAAAGCCAAATACATGGTGTATCATTTCTATCAAAGGAGAATAAAATTCCCTTTAAATCTAAAAATAAAAAAATATTCTCATTTCAAAAGTGGAAGAATTTAAATTTTAAGGCTTAACAGCTCAGGGAAACATAAATAGGAATATTCATTTTATCAAAGTAGCAAATAAACTATCTTAATTTATTGGTATGTTTAAGAGACTGCATAAGTACAACCCGCCTAGTGCTCTGTTACTAATTTACAACTCTCTCTTCTATTCATATGTTAATTATTCTATCGGTGCCCTGGATTTTTCAGGCGAACGGATTTTCCTTTTACAGAAAAAAACTGTACGCCTTATGTGTTCAGAAAGATTTAATACCCACACAGATCCACTTTTTGAAAAAAAAAATAAACATCTTAAAAGTGACTGAGGGTTTTCAGTTGAGATCAATTAAGTTTTATCATAGATAATTTAAAAGTGAATAACCACAATATTTTAGCAATTTACTCCTGTACAGATTCATTCTCACTTTACCAGAAATAGAGCAAATGTTCCTTCTCCTAGGCCCACCAATATTACCTCTGTATGTATAAGATACTATGTCCCATCCCTTATCAAAACCCTTCCATCTTGTATTACAGAGAAGTTTGAAACACACTCATACTCTGGTTTATCAAGATATGCAAAAATATTTTATTAACAGGTATCAAGATATATGCACTGCGCCAAACTGTTTTGTGTGTAATAATTTATTCTAGTCTTGTCTAATTATCATTTTTTGTGTACAAGTTTTGGTCATCCTTAGTATCTTTATGGATTTTCATGGTAATTTTGTGCGTACTCAGTTTGTTTATTAAGCTACCTCCTTTTTGGTGGCCCCAGTGATAGCGGACTCTAGTCCTTAATAAATGTTTTATGACTCTGACTCTGACTCTTATATTCAGTCCCAGTGATTGTAAAATAAGCAGTTGCAGCTAGACCACCTGTACAAATCAAGGGAAATCCTTACAAATACTGCAACAATGGACATCCTGCACCAGAAATGTAAAACAAACCCCATGATGACACCTACTCCTCACTTTGAACGTTTCCGAACAATTAAGCTCTACTTCACTGCCAACAACGAGTCAATGTTTCAACGTATTCTGATCAGGTTTGTGACATTTGAGAAATTACTGTCAATTGTAAGTAAATCTTTAATACTGAGAAAATGCGCGTTTAGGCATGTCAGAAAAGAATCAAGGTCATTACCGTCATTATTGTCAAGAACATGTTATCAAAATATCATCGTCAGGGACAGTCCCCGAAATTAGCTGAAATTTTAACCAATTTATGGATTTGTCCCGAAATGAAACTGAATATTTTCTTATACATTCTTTGTCAAATATGCTCTGTCCTTGATGTTCGTACTTACACATCCCACATGTTAGAGACAACTGTTTCAAGGCCGAAGAGCTCGATTACCACTTACTCGGGTACAGTAGTGGGTGGTGGTGGTGGTGGTGGGTTGGTGGGTGGGGTTCAAATTAGGCTTTTATCTATCTATTCCCTTATGTATGCAGTATATGTGTTACACTGATAAGAAATGTAGGGTGCTAACTATACACATATGGCAGACAAAGAAAACGATTTACAGCCACTGTTATATGTGACTCTGGTTAATAGTCAGGCCGCCTTAACAGTCATTTGATAATTCGGCACCCGAAAAATACGGCAGCAATGAGCTGTGAACGTATTTCCCCCATTGATTTACTACATGATAATCTGGTACCCTTGAATTTCGTCACCAGCATGTTTATTGCAGAACAAAAGGGTTTTTTTAATGTAATTCTCCTCTTTAATCCGTCACTTGATATTATATGGACGATATAACTTGCAATAACAGACCTGATTGCGCTGTACCGCAAAATAAATAATCAGCTGACTGGTTCCAAACAAGTTCTGAGTTGATAAGACGTTTAATTGTTTCCACCTTAAATGGTTAAATTTCATTGCAATGGCAACCCCATGAATGATGGCTTTTTTCTATAATTTGCACGTTTCGTTATTAAAATTTCATATGATTGGTAATACGTGTATTTGATTATGTTTTTATTTACTCATTGTTAGGTGCAAATTCGGTCTCTTCTTCTCTGTATATCCTGGTGAATTATACTGTGATTTGTTAATCTGGCAGCTTTGTTAATCCGGCAAAATGACCAAAAACAGATGGTGCCAGATAAACGCGGCCTGACTGTAATTAAATGCATCTCCGTATAACTGTTTATCAGTTAAAGGGGGCCACACGCTTTGCACAAACATACAGCTAGTTGTTCTCAGTTTAAAAAGACCATTTCCAGCATGCCGCAATGGCATTTTAAATATTGCCATCTCTGAATTTAGTCAATAGGAGGGCAGTTCGTGCCCCGAAATCAAGCAGACTTCTCCATAGCACGGACGTACTTAGAGGTTATCCGATGTCCAATTTCGTATCCTTGCCTGTATGCCCCCCTCCCCCCCGACCCTGGGGTTCGAGGGAGGACACAGGCTCGAGGGGGATCCATGCATGCAAGAATACTGAATTGGGCATAGAACTGTCTATGTATCCTAACTACTAGTATCCGTAATTTGGTTCTACAAGATTCCAAAAAGACAAATTAAAATGAGGATATGAAAAATTACAATTTGTCAGCCAGAATGTCCAGCTGCCTTTCCCTTCCAGTAACCATTGGTGGTTTGTGACGGCTTTTGTGGCTGGTTGTGAGAATGCCAAAGAAGAAAAAAAGAGCATTCTCACCGGCTTATGACAAAAAATGAGGGATAAACTGATTTTCAATTCTATTTTAATCAGGAAGCTGTTCCCTCTCCTTGGGGAATAATGAATGTTGTCAGGAAAACATTTTTCTAGCATTCTAGTAGGACAGTTTCTGTGCGCCCTCTCATTTTGGTGTAACTATGTCCCTTTGAACACACAGTTTGCTAAAGAGCACTAAATTAAAATAAGTAGGCAATTTTAACACTATATTTATGATACTATTTCATACAGTTTGTCCATGCCCACAGTACCAAACACTCCAGATATTTGTGAGCAAATATGGCAGTACCCGGAGCGTAAACGCGCTAACTTTCTATGGATTTCAACATTTCTACCTGCGATAATTGACAGACAATGCTTAGCATACCGCCTGGACAAATAATTAAATATTATTCGTTACCACAAGCGAAATGCAGTTACTGTAAAGTACGACGAGGAATCAGTCTTAACACGTCTACAGACAAGTGCACACAGCGTAACACATGGAACAGCGACTGTTTTGATACATTCAAAGCACGTTTTCACTGCACATGATATATTAATATCAGGAGAAGGCTGGACAAAAACCCAAGTGATTCGAAGGGCGGGGGTTAAGACTCTAAGGTAATTCGTTTAACGACTGTTTTCAAAGGTATCTTGGAAATAAACACATAGAACTGAGCAACATATCCTACTTTATTATCGCCTAACAACCTTTGATATCAATGTTGATGGCCATTTCCTTTGCCAAAGTTTACCTCCAGATAAGTTGAAATAAAATGTCATGTTTTACATTGACCTCACTGCAAAATAACGTTCACATTGCTAGATGATTCTCCGTTAATTTATATCTTGCTTGTGGTTGATAAGAGCGACCAAGATATACGGATGAATGTTATACCTAAAAACAGACACGAACCTCTTCCTAGGCGAGTGGGCTGCGGGACTTAGACTGAAAGATTGCCCATAGTCATAAATTCTTATCCATAAATGAGAGCTTCGTTAACTACACCAAAAGACAGATATTCCAAAAATATCAAAACATCAACAAAAAAGAACCAAGAAAAAAAGCGTGTAGGAAAAGTAATCTGTTCCTCGTATCCAAAATCCGAAAAACGGAAGTTCTCGTGTTAGGCAAGATCTTCCTCACGGTCCACACATACAACTCCTGGGCATGCCCGCTTTTAAGAGGTGCTCAGTACTGTTGACAAAATCGGCTCTCTGCTACTATAATTTGACAAGTTTTGGGGGTTCTATGAGTCACCAAATGCAATAAAACAATGAAACAGAAACTAAACCACACAAGAGTAGCCGTTTTTACACCTTATCGTATTTTGAGCTTTATCAGGATATGAATCCGTTAGTGTGATACACATGAATCATTTTCAGTATATGTTAATATTTTGCAATAGCTCGAAATGTCTGTATGTAGAGATACAGATGAATAATAAATTTACAGATATTGTTAAATGAATTGGCGATAAACATAATTCATGTCAGTGATATTGGTTGACAGTATGCGTGAAGGTCTAGCCATATCTTTAAATCATTTTGTGACACCGCTACATAATAACTGATGCATATTTTGTAACAGGCCGCATGGTGGGTTAATACTTGTGAGATGCCACAGGAACAGACTAAAATTCACAGTGACCCGATTGATATACTGGAAGGTTCCACAGACCACATAAAAACACTGACACTTTGTACCACTTATATAAAACCCCGCCAGTACTGTCGGACCTGTATTCACTATCGCGCCCCCCCCCCCCACTAAGCTCTGTTTTTTGACTAAGCGGGGGATCTTGCCTCGCGTCCCCTGTACTGCTACTTAATTCATAGCCTAGGGACGACTAGTGTCTGATACAAAATCCCTATTCTAGGGCCTACAACTGGTAACTGTATGGCGTTGTATTTACATTTTCAGGTGATGCACATATTGCACATTACATTCAATCGACAAATTAAACTTCCCTGAACATCAATCACACATTTATTTTGGATAATACCTCTTCACAATCTCCAATAGGGACTAACCGGACTTTGCTGCCATTTTGAAAATTGTGGATTCCGCACCCAATGGTTTGTAAATGAGGGTAGTATTTAGACAATCGTTTGTGTGTGTGTGTGTGTGTGTGTGTGTGTGTTTTGGGGGGGGTTATAATATATGAAACCAAAAGTATATATTTTGTAAACGTTTAAGAGGGTCAATAATGTTATGATATAAGCCGTGGCTGCGATACTTTGATATCCAAACCAAATGTATATTTGTGCGACTGTCACGGAATCAATGCTATGAAATATGTTCAAAATGGCGCTCACCATGTGGCAGCTCAAGCCAAGGTCACTCTGAAATGCATTGAAGACATTTCTTTGGCCTTAAGGCGACAATATAATTGTCTTTCATGAACTATCTCTGCAGAAGCTACCACAGAGACTCATACAGCCAAACCGAAAATCTTTATTGCTCGCACATCCTTGCCCAAGATTCATAGGCATAGTTACTCAGAGCTCAATTTTATATTTTTTTAACCTTGTTACATATTGCGATTAGCTAGGTGCTCAGTCAGCTACGCAGGCAGGCATATAGGACATCATCATCATTATGAAGCCAAGCTATCGTGTCACATTTGGATTTGTAAGTAACGATGATAACTGCTTCAGACACAACCGAGCAGGTAGATTGAGTTAAAATAGTAAGTCATGTTTCAAAAGTACTTTAACGACCATAAAATACTGTGTTTGAGTTGACTTGATTGCAAAATGACGGCACACTCTTTTTGACACAATCTTTCTGCCTGGGTCGATCACCTTTTATAGGGGAAAGGTGGCTTGAAAACACAACTGATGTACCCATTTTCGATATCTTCCTATTGTCGATAAGGTGGACAAAACCACTGTGATTATCAGTTGATAATCTATCAATATATGTGATGAGTTGCCGGTCTCTGAACTGTGAAATTTTGTGCGCTTGTGTCTAGTTCTGTTCCCCTGCATCTCAGTTCCGAGGGCATTAGCCGGCAAACGCATATTTTGGGTTCCTTGTGCTAAGCAAAAAGCACAGGTTTCAGAGAAGGCACATATTTTATGATTTGATAACTGCAGAGACCCAAGCTTTTTAAGGTTTTTCATAAACTGATTTCCTGACTGAATACAAAAAATGTTTGCCCTGCTGACCCACTCCGAACTTTATCTGTGTGGAGTTTTCAGTTGCTATATCGAGAATTGGAACATTGTTTTCACAAGCTCATCACCAAAATGGATGTGATATGTCTTGCACAAGCCACCTGCGTATGTCAAGAAAAGACAACATTGCTTAGGTGTTACCATGGAAGTACAGCTTATAACATGAAGTCTATGATATGCAACAATAATTTTCCTATCTATGGTCAGTGGCATATTGTGCTACATTTTTACATACCCCACGGCTAAGCCTATCGAAAATTGTTACATCGTGCACAGTAATTGTTTTGTTCCATAAATTTTAGGTTTGAGCCTCTTTAATAGGGTCTGTCAGGTCACCGGACCCAGACATGTAGTTTTGTTAGGCCTCAGGTAACTTGGATATTTGTTGAGACATGTTTAAAATTGATGTTCTTTTCCCTTTTGAACATCACCTTCTTTGACGTCAGTTTAATTTGTTACCTCGACACAGCCGTACACACTTGTCACTGTTCAAAAATTACAGTATTGTCCCCTTGTAATAGCATACATGTAACTAGCTCCAGAAGTATAAATATGTCACATATCACCAAATTATTCAGCGCAATCTCTTATTCATTCAGATATTCTAAAATGCATTAGCAATATCATTAATACACTTTGGTAGCAATGCTACTAAATCATTAAGTAGTATCTCAAACTTTAGAAGTGATATTGCCGAAGGCCGTATATAATCACGTGTTAAAATGACACCACCATCCCCATATATAAGTATATAAACCATCGTTGGTGACAGTAACCCAGTTAACTAGCAATGCAGCCAGCACATATACAAAGTACAAGGAAGATCCTATGGCTGTAGGTGATTAATTGGCAGTAAAGAAGATATTGGGAGTCCAAATGCCTTCCTTTCCAACAAGATGCTTGGTAATTACCGTTTTACTCTAAGGCACAGACACTAATATCAAGACACTTCAAATTCTTAAAAGCTGGAATTAAAATATTTGTTATATTTAAACAAACAAGAATATCAAACAAGACAACTGAATCAGCAACTTTTTGATAGGGAAACTTACATCACTATGTAATTGAATTATTAATTGCATACACAGTTTTATGATCTTGAACTCGAGCTTCAAACTGAAAGACTGAATAATTGAGTGCCTATGCCATTTTATAGCTCAAGAATTGCAGCTATGCCTATTAAAACACTGAATAATTGAGTGCCTATACCGTTTTATCGCTCAGAATTTCAACGAAGCGCACTTCTCCATGAGAATAGGATTGAGACACGGTGCAGCTAGCGTTGTGTCCTTAGAAGAAAGTTTTGGCATCAATTCCTAAAACGTAATTACGTGTAAGGATGTTCTCATGATTGTTTTCTGCATGGTTATCATAATATAATTTTATCTGAAGCAATGGAATGAATGCTATAATTGTATTTTGGGTTGACGCAGACTCCTGATTATCTTACTTCAAGTTTATTCAGGGGGGAAAATTCGCAGCCGGTTCTAAGTTAACGTAATTTGTAGTTTATAATGACTGCCGGGTAACCACGTAGCATTTAGATAGAGTTTTTCATTATTTATCCCTGCTGGTTTTGAAAATCGAAATGTATTCAGTTTTCCTAGCATTGGAATGTAGTTCATTTTAAACATGGGTTGTTGTAGAAAAAACGAATCACCATGCACAATTGCTGCACTATAGCTTTCTTATATTGTAATTCCCAATGTTGATGTAACCTTAAAGTGCACTTTGTCAACAAGACGGTTCCTAATTCATCATTTATTACTTTGCACATCAACATCAATTTCCCTTTGGTCTCTACGTTTTATGTGGGCTGACCATATCTACATTATATACTTACCCTAGTCTGTTTTGCTGTGTAGATTATCTGTTCATGGTTACCACTCCCACTGTAGTCAGTTACTCCCGTTTTGTAACGGAACAACTTAACATTAACCCTGGACAAAAGCGCAAAACATTTTGATGTTCAATGTAGTAAGGAACCATGCAGGAACATAGCAATAAAATGCATTTCTTGGTTGCCTCCAAACTAGACCCAAGTTCCGTCTCATGTCCACTCCTCAATCGAAAGTATTCATATCACTTGAGACCCTGCGCTGCCACTTAGGCTGCAGCAATAAACCTGACAGCATGGAGGGCAGATTCATTTGTCAAGCAGCGTTAAAAGTGTTTCTATGATAAAGGTAATGACCTGAGAAAGCGAAAAACTTTGAAACATACATGATGATAGATATATTTGATAATTTCATTTGTTCAGTCGAGAAATTGATACTTTTTGGTGGTTTAGTAACATACCTGGAACAAGTGCCCTCATAATGGTGCTCATATGGTTCTGTTGCCTAGCAACTGAAGGTACCAGAGCATAACTGCAGTTAATACAGTTGAATATGAATACCTCCCATTATGCTAGAGATAATATGGAACTTGGTCTGCTTTGGAGGCAACTCTCTTAGCTAAAAGATACCAGAAATGCACAACTTACTCTTAGAAACCTAGCTACAAGTTCTGTTGCCCCAAACACACAAAGACAATCTCCATGTTGAGTAAACGATAAAGCAAATGTGGGGTTCCCTTGTTAAAAAAAGATTATGCACTTTTGTTTGGTATCCCTCGGAAGCAAAGGACCCCAATTGGGTCCTTGCTTAATCGAAGACTATCTTGCCATAAAATCACTTTCTTTATCATGTTGATTTGCAATTGAAGTTGTCTGGATTATTGCTGACAAAAGCACAAAACACTGTAATGTCCAATGCATTAAAGATTCATGCAGCAGCATAAGGATCAAATGCCTTCCTTGTTTGACTCCACAGCAGACCAAAGCTCCGTGTTTTGTTTACTCGGGAATTGTGGAGAGATAACATGGAACTCAATCTGCTTTGGAAACAACTTTCTCAGTTAAACCGAACCGAAAAATGCAAGACCTCATTGTCTAAGCCTAACTGGACTGTATATTTGTCCACGCATACAACAGCTACACACATACAGTCTCCATGTTGGATAAAGATGAATTAAATGTGGGGTATTCTTGTTCAAATACCATACCCTTATTAAGGGAAGGACCCCACTTTAGGCTCCTAACTTATATGACGACAATCTAGCCATAAAATCACTTGCTATCATGTCGATCTTACCTATTTAGTATACAGCCAGCTGCTGTAACAGCTTTCTTTTCGCCGATGAGAACGGCACCACAAAAGTGAGTCCAGCCTCTCCAACGCTTCAATTCCATAGAAAGGAACCAAGGCCACCGGCCTTTCTGAGCAAGTTTGCCACCAACGATGAACGGCGAGTTGTGGAGGGGTCCAGCTTTGTACACAGCAAAGTCAGCAGATGGACGTGCTTCAGCTTGAAAATGAGCACAAGAAAAACTTGAGTTCATCTCAACTTAGGTGGAATCATTAAATAATTAAGAATTGAATTGAGTAGAGTAGACAAGCACAAAAATGAAATACAATAGAATAGAATGTCCTGACGTAAAATACAAAATTCTGCAGTTGCCAGCAACTCCCTTGTCAACAAGCTTGCACATGCCACATTGATACCTACTATCAGAACAGTCTTTTCAGCGTTATGCCTTTGTAGACTTCATAGATATGATTTTAACACAAATGCCCTGCTAAATATACTTGTATTTTAAGATCACTTATGGCTGGATGGTTTGTCTTAAGTGCTCTTCTTTTGCATGAGGCATATTTAATTTTCATGTTATGGCCAACGATAAAATATATACTTTTGTAGGTCTGAAAATACAAATTACTCGTGAAATTTCAAGTAATTTCGGTATTAGTAAAAATAGTTACCCTTCAACCACCATTGCCAAGACCACCATGTCTGGCCAAATCGCCTGACAACAATTTAGTTGGGTTACTCACCTTGTTGTTCCCAAAAACCTAACAGTTCCAGAGGAACCATCTCTCGTTTTGCGCTCAACACAGTGTGACTCCTGGTGCATATGTTCCCTTTTACTTCCTTTCCCCTTCATGATTGGTTACTTGACATCACCTGTGCAAAGGGAGCGGGGTGGTCGGGAGGGATTCTGTGATAGCTGGGAGGTAAATTTACTTACTAATACCCAAATACCTAAAAACTTCCATGTATTACTTATGCGACATTACCTCTCAACCACAATTGCCGATATACAGATGCATTGGAGAAGAGGGTAACATGACTGACATACTGACGAATGACCGCAGGGACTGACACCCTAGGGGAAATCATCAGTCTGGGTAAAGAGGCAATGTCTGAAGGGAAAACCTCAGGAGTAGATGGACTTGAGGCTGAAAAACAGTGGAATCCTGGCATAATCCAGGACACTCTCCTTAATAACCAGCATGGGACCACGCACACTGGGACCATCAGAAAATCACCTGCCAACCTGATAGCTGTCTGCGAACTGGGTTGGTGCTGTCAATTCCTATTCCTCTCTTCTTGTAGATCTAACAGGACTGGTGAGTTGTGAAAACTAGAGGGACCCTGAGGGCCAGTGAAGAATATGGTTCCATAAGGCAGTGACCAAAACAGGGTCCAACAGCTATAGGCCATGGACACTAAGGATGACACCCAACAAGAGTGTGAAAAAAAGGCCAAGCATACTCCTTGTATGCCGACCTAAAGACTTATCACCGCTCAAAACCCTGAGGGTACACGGTGATGCCCAGAGGGGACAAGAGACGTCTAAGGACAAGTATAATGAACATATGCAAAGGATCCTGTAAGGCATACATGCCAGCAGCTGGCTGGGGAATGTGAACCACGGCAACATTCCCTAAAAATGCCGGGAAGCATTGGGGGCACATACCTTGTGAGCAACTGTTAAGCTTTGGCTGTAAACTCAGCTGACTAGTAGGTCAGAAGAACCAAAAAATGACAGGTCTGCCTTGTCTCTCTCTCTCTCACTCTCTCTCTCTCTTTCTCTCTCTCTCTCTCTCTCTCTCTCTCTCTGTTATTTTTTTGGGGGGGGGTGCAAATGATAAAATTTGGGTTTTAAGTGGTTTGGCCTACATGCCCTTTATGGGTGACTACCTGTCCAGGTCAAGGTTGAGATTGCTTTCTTTACATTGGTATCAGAAGATGAGTGTTAATATTTTGGTAACTCTTAAATCTCTTTGCTGTCATTGTTGGGTTGACATTTATGAGTATGGGTAATGTTTTTCAATACTTTTTGGAGCATATGGCTTTGTTTGCATAACTTGGTAATGAACTGTTTGGCGTAAAGTCCTGTTTTCACGTAGCAGGCATATACCTTAAATTGCCTCATTTGCAATACTGAGATTTCCAATAATGGCATTTAACCATCTTTCAGGAGATGCTGAAGTAGTTTCACATACAAATGTTAATCTTATGAGAAAATTGAGATGCGAAAGAAGGCCATGACTTCCAGCAAGAGGTTGTGGTGTTAATCTTACTTTTTGTATGGCCATACATTCATAAACCATTATGTTTGGATAACAATCAACATTCAGCGATCCCCAGCAAGGTATCTTGTTTGACACATCAAAGCATACCCAGTGTTGCCAGCCAATGCTATGCACAGATTAGCTGATACAATAAAATAATAGTAAAATAAATACAATAAAATGATAAAGCCTAATGATACATCAGAATGGCCCATGTGCATTCATATACATGCAGATACATATACATTACTCTGGCATGAGGTCAATTTCTTGTCCGTAATATAAATAACCGCTTACCTGCCATGAAAGCACATGCTACCAAAACCAGGAGGAGCGTCATCATTCCACACTGTTGCAAAGATAGAGCAGAGCATGTGAACCATGCTGTTAAATACTATTATTATCTCAGTAGAGAAAGTGTTGAAAGTAGTTCATGCACCTGCCAGTTTCAATCGTTTTCGTGAAATGATGTATTATTACTAAGCCTGTGGAAAAAATAGATATGCATTAAATGACTTAACACTTTCAGTGCCACATTTTGGACAAGGTCCACATTTTCCTCGTAGCGTCTCCCTTTTTGAGCATTACTCCTAATGCGTGCCGAGGATACCTGTTGATCTGGGGAATAAAATTCTATAAACTATGAGCATGCCAGTACTTGAATAAGAGGTCTTTTTAAAAGGAACATGAATCTGGCATCCTTGTTATGATTCTGTGCAGTTTGTTATTAATTTGCCTTGACCCACGGAGGGCACTGAAAAAGCCTGTTGTGACAACTTAAAGTTGTGACTAACCTGGAAATCGTTCGTTATTGCTGATAAATTGCTAAAAGAGATATGGACAAACGTATGCTGAGCCTTCAATGAGGACACACAATTCCATGAACACATATAGGTATTCCCTGCCTAATCCCTCCTGTCTCCTCCCTTTCTCCTACCCTCCTTTCTTCCCTCCCTCTCCCTCTGTTTCTGCTGTTTTCTTTGCTTTTGCTCACTTGCTGTCATGACTTGTCATAGTTATGCACAGCTACTACTAAAATTAAACTCTTAAATCTGACATTATCATAACCACATTGGTGAAATTGTGCTCCATATTTGGAGTAGTCAATCTGTTTAAATAATACAGATTTGACTCCTTAATATCGCATTCAAATCTAAGTTACATATAGACACCTGGGAATACATATATGCCACCCCAACAGCATCTTTAGAAACTTTCCTGTATATTTTCAAAAAAAGAAAAAAGGGTCTGTGTCGTCCCTTTAGTTGGCACTTCTGATCAGTGAAACAGATTTGGCTTTGCTTGAGGCATAGAGTTGCCTCCCCCTCCCCCTTCCCCCCACCCTGTCAGTTCAAGTTCCTTGCTGTGAGGCAAGGACGGCACAAGGCTGCAGTCAATATGAATACACTTACATTCTGTTGTCATTGAACAAAACATATAAGGTAGCAGAGGGGGTTGAGGTGTAAGGGGGTGGTTAAAGGGGTTGATTGTCAAAATGGCACCTTGCGACAAAAGTGGGACTCACAGTGAAAGAAGGGGTATTTGTCATTCAGAATCATTGGCATTGAAAACTTTATCAAGCCAAAACAAGCCTACAGTCCTATCCAATACAGGACTAGCTTGTTTTACTGTTTGCTGGCAAAAAAGGTACAAAGATTGTGGAATCTCCACTATTGGACTCCTGGCCACAGATAAATATGGTACAAAATATCAACGTGGAGTTTTGGTTCAGCATAAATAACTATTCATGGCTTGAAGTTTATCACAATTTGAAGTGTATAATTTTTGCTCGTATCGGTATGAAATTAGATCTTACTGTGACAGCATTGATGGACTCAGGGCAGAATGGATCAGCACCGACCAAGTGTGAATGTGTGTAAAGTGAAAGGGAGTTGTGATGCATGTCTTAAGGAAGTCTTATCTGCCCTTAGGCTATCCTCTACATCCTGCCCACACAATATTGGGAAACTCCTAAACAAGAACCTAGCAGACTCGATCTCTGAGCCACTGACAACAATCTTTATTTTAGTCTTTTTCACTTTCCTGGTGCTTTACAGATATCCAATATATGACCTGTGAGTTTAAAAAGTCCAACAGACTTTAAAAGAAACTACTGACCTATTTATTCACTCTGTAATGTTTATTAAGTTTTTGTATGCCAGGTCTTCAAGGCACTCTATGAATATTTAACACAAAATAATCTTCTCACGTCCCAAAAGTCTAGGTTCAACAGCAACTCTACTATGAATCAGCTTTTCCATATCCTTAACAGTACATATAATGGACTAGAACAGTCCAAAGAAGCCAGAATGGTGTTTTTAGATGTGACTAAGGCATTGGATAAGGTGTGGCACTCCAGCCTCCTTTTGAACCTTCAACAACTCGACATTTTAGATCTTTCTCTAGCATGGATTAAAACTTATTTCTCGAACCATTTTCAACAAGTAATCATTCATGGCCAATGTTCTCCATGGCTTCCTATTAAAGCTGGTGTACCCCAGGGTTCTATTTGGGGATCACTTCTCTTTTTGGTCTATGTAAACGGCCCAGTTGATGTTATTACTCAATGTTTACATTCTTCATATATCTGCTAGTTTTGGGTGGAACGTGATTGTGACCAACTGTCGTTTGTGCTATATATTTAAAAACAGACACTGTCATTAATGATGGGGCTTCTCCATATGCTTCTTCCAATGACAATTTTTACCAATTTTTTTAATGCAGAGGGTCTAGTAAAATAGATGTCATATTAAACCTGTCGAAGTCAACCATCACTACGTTATGCAAAAAAAGGAAAAATTAAAGCATGCAATATGATAATTCTTAAACAACTATGGTCTGTGTTATGTATGTGAAAACTGACATTGTGCATTTCTGATGGTATTCTTTCGCTTTTTCCAGGCACAATATTCACCTTTTTGTTTAATGTGGTGAATCTAGTACGATAAGTAAGACAACCAGATTAAACTGTATAAAGTCAACCATCACCATGTTGTGTTAAAAGTAAATATAAAGGATACTCAATTCAAGAATGCTATATCATGATTATGTAACTATAGTAAGTGCTATGTATGTAAAAACCGACATTAACGGATGACGGTATTCCTGGCAATTTTTTTCAAGGACCGTGTTTACCTTGGTTTTTTAAAGCAGAGGATATAACAAAATACGTGTCCCAATAAACTTTACCGAGTCTACTGTCGTTGTGTTTTGTAAAAAGAAAAAATATATATTCAACTTTGAATTTTCCCCGTGGAGAAACAACCTATATCCTTTTTTGTACGGATCATACAACACAGTAGCAACAAACTCCATGCCTAGAGTCCCTATAATTGCAAGCCTAAGAGGCCGCCCTGTAAGTGTTTGAAGATACAAGATTCAAAGTTTTTTTCATAATGGCAGATGAAAACATACATTAGCCCAGGGTTATTACAACAGACATGAACATTTTATGCAGCTCCTGCTGTGATACGTACACGTTTCATGGATTGTGTAAATGGTCATTTCAGGGCCAGTTTTCAGTGGAAAAAAATATCTCAGCTAAGCATTAATACATAGGTGCACACAAGAAAAGCCCCAAGTTAAAAAATTATTGCAATCATTTGAAGTTTTCCTCTTTTATAGCACCAATATTTTTCTACATTAATATCAGGGGCAAATCCATACTTTGTGTGTGTGTGATTGTGTGTGTGTGGGGGGGGGGGGGGGGGGAGGTGCCATTGTGAGTGGCAAAGGCAGGAAGCTCACAGTGGGGGATCCAGGGCGCCTTCCCTAGAAATTTTTGGAAGAAAAACAATAATCTGAGTTGTGATTTCCTGACATTTGAGACTGCATTTTTACATACACAATCTTATATCTGAGACACTAAAATATTCACTAAATGGGGCTATTCCATTAGATCTCATATATCAGGGTGTGCCATGACAAGTCCCTTACTTTTTACAGAATTTTGCACTGGCCTTAGTCTCTCTCCCCCCCCCCCCCCACACACACACTTATTCGGGTGAGCACATTCTATGTGACTATGACAACATAATGACCACAGGTCTTTCATTCAAGTTACTTAATCACACATTTTTGGTCTTTACAACATTCAAATCTCTACAGCGTAACATTTTGGCGAGCTGCTCTTAAGATTGAGATGTACTGCCTCTAGCATTAAATTATGGATTGAAAGCCAAACCATATACAGCCGATACAAGCAAACCAGAAAGGAACTACAAAGATGTAAAATTTTACTAATACTGTATATACTCCCAGTTACACTTTTGAAACTAAAAATGTGAGTTCCTGAGTAAGGCATTATTATTATTATTATTATTATTATTATTATTATTATTATTATTATTATTATTATTATTATTATTATTATTATTATCGTTATCATCATTATCATTATCATTATTATCATTATAATAATAACAATAATAATAATAATAATAATAATAATAATAATAATAATAATAATAATAATAATTATTATTATTATTATTATCATTATTATTATTATTATTATTATTATTATTATTATTATTATTATTATTATTATTATTATTACTATTTTATTCAACTCCCATTGCTGAGGAAATAAAAGTATAGGTATGGTACATTGAGATATAAATCATATAAAACACATAAATGATTCAAAACATTTAAATCAAACATAACACATATTAAATCAAATATAAATTGTTACAATGACATAGTCAGATCACAGGGGGAGCCAACACAACCATCGTGCTGTGGCCCACCAGCCGCAACTCCTCATGAGGTGATGGCACCAGCTGAGTCACTGCGCCCCACCATCCAGCACCCACTGGATCTAATGTGTAGAACAATTTGGTCAAAAGCTTTATGAGCCCCATGGTCACTGGAAAGTTTTATGATGGATCAGACATTTCAGTGATTCAACAATTCCATCCTGTAAGAGTGTAGGTTGTCTCATATTCTCACCTTTACCCTCGAACTGTTTGATTGCTGACAAGCCATAGGATTGAAGATGAGAGACAAGGGTACATGGGACCAGACCTCGTAATCTGGAAACCAAATATTTTGACAGCAAGTGACTGTATAATGTGCAATAAAGAGAATAAAGGGAAGATGTTCTACAAAATAATGAAGTTGCGTTGTACTTCATAATATCCAAAGCAGGCAGAACCTCAAGAGCCACCAAAATTGGTGAGTGGTGCAACTGTTTATGAAAGCTGAACACTTGCTTTTAGATAATACCTTGAAAAAAGTCTGAGATTTATTAGACAATTGTAGACATTCCATGCTGTACCAAAGTGAAAGGAGACCTTTTGTTTTCCACAAATTTGTTTTAACATTTGGACCTACCCTAGGATATGCAATCCCAGTAGAAGTCAAGCTATGAATAGATCTAGCTGTGGTAATCTGTTTAATAACACATGCACTGTAGTCATGTTAACAAACAAATTCCACCCCAAGTTCAATCAAATCATCATCACATTTCATGAGATGTAAATTCATTTTACACACTGGCATTACACTAGATTGGTTCTTACCACCAATCATAAATTTGGGTTTTTTTTCTATTTCAAAATTAAACCTCCATTTATTGGAGTATTCCAGACATGCATCAATAAGACTCCTCAAACCACTGACAGTGGGAAAAAACAGTGTGATTTCATCTGCATATGCTGAAGAATGAAATACATGGCTACCAATCTCCATGCCTGGTTTGTAATAGGACAAGAATTCCATTTACAAATATATTGAAGAGCACAGGGGATAAGGCCCTGAATTGCTTTGTTCAGCAGAAAACAGAAAATTGTTTACTAAGCTTACCATTCTGTTTTACAATCCCTTTTAATTTGGTAGTACCACTCAAACAGAAGCATCCAATCAGATAATGCTCATGCTTTACATGATTTATAGAAAAGACCATCATTCCACAGACTATCAAAGCATTTTCGGCATCTAGTCTAGATATAAATGAAAGGAAGTGGGGATCTTCATAATGGACTCAAAGATCATGGAGATGAGCACAACCCATCTTTGTCCCCCTAGCTTTGCGGGAAACATAACTGAGTGTCAGCAAACAAAGATCCCGAGAGTTACCATATATGAGATTTTTACTATAAATGCTGTCTGGTCCAGCAGATGTATTACTGTGAAGTGAACTGATCAGTTCACTAATTTGTTCTGGTAAAACTGTAGCATCAAATACTTCAGATAAATTATTCTGGTACTGTGTATTTATAAAATCATGAATTTCTATCTGGGCCTTACCAAGACTACTGTTTTCTTGCATAATATCCGCATAACATGTAGCTAAGTCACCAGGCTATAAACTCTAGTGTGGATTTTTATTCCTAGTATAAAATCTTCACCATTGACTTAAAGTGTAAAATCCTGATAAAACTGAGTTGGAGACATATATTAATGTGTAATAATATTTATATATGGTTGGGCTCGGTAATAACCATTCAGAAATAACCATCAGGGAATATTGGGTTTTACATGTTTGGAAACATATTTTTATGTCAGAAAGTACAGTGGAAATCCCTAGACTGTTATATACAGCAATATTGCAAAATATATTACTGTGAAATAGTATCTGATACAGTGAATGTCCCATAGTGTTAAATACAGTACAGGAATTGTGCAAGAACATAACTTAGATTCCAATCAGCAGATTGTGAGTCAGCAAAATAATGAATCAATTAATCCGGGATGCATCAGGGACCTACCAGATTTAACAGTTATACATCGCAGTGATGAATGGGGGCTTATGCAGTAAATGAAAATGGGATTTAACAAATTGGAATAAATTCTTTTCAGAATTAAGTAACTGACAAACCAATTGTGAAATGAGATTATGTTAATCATGAGAACGCTGTACATGTAAAAAGGTAGCTTTTCTATAGAATTTCTGGGTTAACTTGTTCAACCTGAAACATCATATCCAGTATGAGAATAGACAGAGGGATAATTTCATATGCGCAGGAACTAATACAGGGAGCCAGTGTACAGCAAGATACAAGTATATTTAAGAGTTTGTAACATCACTTAGTCATGTTTTGTTTTGGAGAAACATGGTAATTACCAGATCTAACTGGATGCAACTTGATCTAGGTAGACAAAACTGCTCTTTGGGAACTTTTCATCGGATTTTCCACTGAGTCTGAGTCAGAGTTGTGTATTTAAGGAGGAGCATTTGCCATGCTTGGCAGAGTTCAGCTTTCAACTTCATAGAGAATATCTCAAGGAAGAAACCAGAGGTTCAAAAACAAATTGGACAAAATTATTGGGATGGGATATTAAAATTTGGGACCCTTTGATTAGAGATTCAGAGAAGCTACTCATCAAGCATCTAGGAAAGAGGAGTGCAGATGCAGAACAGACAATTATTTGAGCTTGTACCACAGCCCTGAAAAATACTGCACTTGCGCAAAAGGTGATAGTAGAATCTAGCCCAAAGACATTGGAAGATGCTGTGAAAAAAACTAATAACAGGGAGCAGGACTTGCGGTGTTTGGAGGACTGGGAAAAAAAGATAGACATGGGGAGCCAGTGGAAATTGGAGTGGTGGATGAAGGAATGAAAGAAATTTTAAAAGTACTGGAAGACTGTGTGAAGATGCAACAGTACTTAGCTGGCTGCACAGACAAGCCACAGACCCGTCCAAACATGCCACACTAAACCATGCTGCCCTAAGGGGCAATTCGGTGAAAATGCTTCTATTGTGACAAAGCTGAACATCCAGCCACTGGCTGTCAAAACAAGAAGGCAGACCAACAGTGACAACAACACAGCAACCAATAACTTCAAGGAAGTCTGCAAACTAGAGGCTGCAGTAAGCCATGCCATTAATAGGTGGGATGATATACTTTATCTGGAGTTAGATGTATTGCTCTCCTAGATACTAGAGCTAGAGTTACCTGGCTGCACCAAAGACTTTTGGGTAAGTTGTGTCAATGTACAGGAGGTTCAAACTTCTTCAACCATGTTCATATATTGTAGGTGTGTCTGGTTATAAATTCTATATTTTAGGACAAACCAATATAAAAATTGATAATGCTACAGTTGCCAGAGTAGTGGTAGTAACAGATATTCATCATGATATGATATTGGGTCCTGCTCTTTTGGAAAAAAGATATGTTATTGTGAGTTATCCTAAATGGACACTGACATTGGTCAAGAAAGTTTGGCCTTTAAAACCACATAGAAATTATGGTGTTAGCAGTGTAAATTGGAAATCACCAGTGGTGAAAATAAATGGGCTTACAGGGCATTCTGCCATTGATAAGGTCTTAGAAAAATATATTGATGTATCTAGTGAAAAAATTGACCCCACAAGGATTTGTGACTGGGATTATGTGGTGATAGGCATAAAAGACAAACTTCTATAAAGCCTGAAGGGAACCTTTGGCCAAATGAAAGGTCACAGAAGAGGACATAGACATGATTTTTAAGGCCGGAATTATTCAAATCAGTTCAAGTCCATGGGCTTTGCCTGTGACCTTGGTGCCAAAACCAGTTGGATTGATATGTGTTTGTTCAGACCACCAGACATTGAACAATGTAACAAACAAAGATAGCTACTCTTTACCTTTGATCAGGTAGGTGGTGCTGGGACATACACTATGTTAGCTAGAAAGAGTGGGTATGGGCAAATTCTGGTTTTTCCTGAAGCTATTCCAAAAAAAGCTTTCATTTATCATAAAGGATTGTATGAATTCCTTACAATGCTTTTTCGTTTAGCCATTGCTCCAGATCAATTGCAAAGAATCATGGATAAAGTCTAATCAGAATTGGTAAGAAATTGTGTATTTATGTACATAGACGACATTATGATCATAAAGGATTTATGAATTCTGTAGAATGCTTTTTGGTTTAGCCAATGCTCCAGCTCAATTGCAAAGAATCATCGATAAGTCTCAACAGGATTGATAGGAAATTGTGTATTTATGCACATAGATGACATTGTTATCTATAGTAAAGATAAGGCTACACATGCAAAAGATTTGGAAGAGGTAATCCAAAGATTGCAAAATGCTAGAGTCAAGTTGAAACCAAGCAAATGTTCTTTAAAAAAACAGAAGTCAAACTTATTGGCTGCATCATAAATCAAGAAGGCTTTTGTAGCAATCCAGAAAAAGTAGAAACCACTGTTAAAACGCATGATGCTACAACTTTGAAGGGAGTTAGGTCATTCTTAGGAATGTGTAATTATTATTCCAAACAGTTGCAAATTATGATGAAATTGCAGCGCTTTTGTATCAATTAACAGGAAGAACCAACCCTTTATGAGAGGTGAAGAGCAGGAACAATCTTTTCAAAGGTTGAAAGAACTTTTACAATCACATGCAGTCATGTCATACCCACAGGTGACTAAGCCATAGAAGCTGTATACTGGTGCTTGTGGTCATACTGTAGGTATAATCCTTGTACACGATGATGAAAAAGGGGTAGAAAGAATGACACAGTATGTTTCACATCAATTGTCAGGAACTCAATTGAAATGGGCCACTATTGAAAAGGAAGTGTACGCATGTCTAAAAACCCAGACCATATTTATGGGGGACAGATGTCTCAGTGTACACTGATCACAAACTTCTCAGATCTTTATTTACTAAAGAGAATAAAAATACCAAAATACAAAGGTTCGCCATCCTATTAGCAGAATTTGGTACTAAAATAGAGTACATGAAAGGAAAGAAAAATGTCAGGGCAGACCTTTTATCCAGCATAAAACCAAAAGAGAAAGTCAACACTTTTGACCAGGAAGTGTGGATGACCCTGATGCAGTACAGGATGATGTAAGTGACAAAATATCATTGGAAGCAGATGAGTTTAAACCCAGAAGAAGTCCAACAAAAATACAAGAGGAGTTTCAAGAGCTTTTTCACGTAGAACAGAATGAAGATTCTTCATATGAAGTATTCCAAGGAGTGTTGTATTCAACCAAACCACGAAGGTCAAAAGAAGCCAGTTATCCAAGACTAGTTTTACCACATCAATAGAGGAAAAAGGTGATAGATCCAGGCCAAATGTCAGTGCATAAAACAATATGTAGGACAAGAGCAGCTTGCATCTGGCCTAGAATGAGAAGAGACATTGTAGAACAGTTTAAACACAGTATAATTTGTACAGTACATACTCCTAGGCAAGATCACACCAAGATGGGAGAAATGCCAATTCCAAATTACCCTATGCATCTTGTGGAAATGAATCTTATAGGCCCTTTTGCAATCACAGGCAGAGGAAACAAGTATTGTTTGAACATTATAGATCACTATTGTGGTTGGGCAGAAAGTTATCTTTGGCCTGCTTAAACAGCTTTAGCTGTGAAAGAATCTCTTGTGAAAGATGTCTTCCCAAGACATGGCATTCCTGGAGTAATTATTACAGACCAAAGACAGGAGTTTAATGTTGAAGCTCTAATTTGGTATAAATCTCTTCAGAATTAAGTCAATGACAAACCAATTGTGGAATGGGATCATATTAATCATGAGAACTCTGTACATATAAAAAGATAGCTTTCTTATTAGGTTTGTGGGTTAATTTGTTCAACCTGATACATCATATCTGGTATGAGAATAGAAAGAGGGGAAATTTCATATGCACAGGAACTAATAGAGGAAGCCAGTGTACAGTAAGATACAGATGTATTTCAGGGTTTTAACATCACTTGTTCATGTTTTGTTTTGGTGAAACATACTAATTACAGGATGTGACTGGGTGTGACTGGATCTGATTGCACAAAGCTGCTATTTGGGAATTTTTCATCGGATTGTCCACTGAGTCTGAGTCAGAGTTGTGTATTTAAGGAGGAGCATCTGCCATGCTTGGCAGAGTTCAGCTCTCGACTTCATAGAGAGTGTCTGAAGGAAGAAATCATTATATGGGAAAAAAGTAGCGTAACCATATTTGCAGATAAACTTGATGTACCAAGGAAAGAAGAAATTAAAGCTTTGAAGTGGATTAACATGAAGCTTGAAAAGTTGTCATAATTGCAAATAAGTGTATAAATTGTATAATCGCCCAGTCAACACTAGCTCAGGTAAACCTTACACTGTGACGCTTTTTCTCATTCCAAAAACACACCTTTTTCTCAAATCAAAATACAAGTTACGTTTGACAGTATCGCATTCAACAAAATGTTGTATATAATGCCTTGAGGCCCGACAAAATTGCTTTTTCATAAATATGTGCATGCCATAAACAACGCCAAATCTGTGCCTTCCATCTGATACCCACAAAGTAAACCAAAATCTCTAACTGTCTCTTAATGAGCTCAAGCGAGGGCACCAGTAAACTTAAGGTGTATAAAATCTGTGTGGTATAGAACCCACCTCTGTGGCTGCATCATGGATATGACTGCCAAGTTTCTCTAGGTAATTTTCTAATTCATGTGAAACTAGTTCATAGTGATTAACTCTCCGGGTGGGACCTTTAGCATGTTTAGAAGGGTCATGGATTTCAATTTCCCACTTAAGATATGATAATAAAAGTTAGCACAGCCTGGTTGCTTCCATCTAGGGCAATAGTATGTCTTAAAGACGTTCGGTACACTGGTCAAAAGAATTTAGAAATCTCTGGTTTTTGGTGTGAACAAATATATTTGCATTTGAAACAAAATGCAAGCAAAAAATTGGCATGTCACGGTGCTACTTTTGTCGCTAGGTGGCGATACATGTGAGGACTACAGAAATTTGATAGCAGCCATTATATATGTGGGTAAAAGCAAAAAACAAATTAAGGATTCATAACTATGCATAAATTACCTCGATATGAGTGTTTGCAATGTATATCAAGCCTTTTAATAACAAATATGTAGACAAAACATGCTGGAATGTGACTTTAAATTCATCTGGTCTTGCAAAAATGTATAAGTGCTCACAGTATTTTGTAAATTTGAAATAGAAAAAATATTTACAAATCCCTGAAAAATTGTAGGGGGTTTCCAAAATATGTACTGATTTCATTGATTAACAAAAAAAGGTATCATACGGTGCTATTTTTTTTGCAATTGTACAAAGAATTGATGCATGTTGACTTAATTTGTTCTAAGTTCATAGGTAAAGGTATCCATTCATTGTCTCACTTCGATACCATATCAATATACATGTATGTAGCTCAAATGAACGGCAGTACGTCGTTAATTTTATATTCCAGTCATAATATATACTTTCATAGTTTTACTTAGAAGAGGCAAACATTTTAAGATTCTCTCCATAGTGCAATACAGCAATGTGGAAAAAAGAGGTAAACATAAGAATATCAAAATTATAGTTGCCTTAATACAGTGTCGAATGGTAGCACAGGTAGCACATTATCAAATATGCCTGTGCCACCTTTTCACGCTGGGGTATTACTCTGTTGTTGTTTTTTTCCAGTTGGGACAGCGTTTATCGTACCACACTCACAAGAAATGGACAGTACACTGACCAAGCCATATCGTTTTTCTGATTCTGTGTTTTTTAGGGACAATGTTTTTTTTTTTTACATTCCTCGCATACAAGATTATCGGCTAGTACACTTAGTTCCACTATTTTGCGACCTTCGTCCCTGTCAGTGTTTACATGTACATGTGGCATTTGGGGGGTGGGCGTGGCACTTTCGACGGTGGCTTGGTCAGCGTTCGCCGATTGTGTACATGCGTTTTGGTCTACCACTGTCGTGTTTCGACGTATTCTGCCTTGTTTTAAAGTATTTAGTCCTTTGTTTTGGCATTTGTTAACAAACCGCCCATTCTTTTTCCTTTTCACTCTTCGTAAACAATCCATGTTTCTCAAACGGAACTGTGCAAAATAGGAAAAGCGAACAGCAGCTAATGCAGGTATTGACAAATACCAGCTCTAACTGCATAGAGGCATTGGACCATAAATGGTTGCGCATAACGCGGTGTACCGAACGTCTTTAAGGACAGGTAAGACACCAAAAATAAATCCCACTTTAGTCAATCCTAGCTAAAACTCTATTTGTGTTAGGATAACATATCATATATGTGTGTAATCGTCATACTCCAAAGAATTTATATGGCCCATATTTGGGTGTCTGTGATGTTTATTGTTGAATAAACAATTGAAAGTTGACCGCAAAGTATCCACTCCATAAATGTCGATATGAGTCACTAATTATTTATGATAAAATCATAATTACCCTTGCATCTCAATCCTGACGTATTGGCAACAAAAAACGATCCTACGATTTTTAATGTTTGGTTTCGTTTTTCTGTTATCCATCCTCAAAGTTTGACGTTTCAATTTTCCCTTTGATTTTCAGGATGTTCATTTTCTTCATTTCATAGAAAAAGAACGAAGCAAAATTTTGAAAATCGCTGAATAGTTTTTGCAGTTCACACATTACAAAATCAAAAGCAGTTAACTGTATTAAATTTCGCTTAGCCATTTTCTTGGAATAACCATTCTTAGGTGGGGCTCTCGTCCTATTATCCTTTCTGAGAAAACAAGCTTCAAAGGCCTTTGATGTTGATCATTTGCCTCTGAAACAATACCATTTGGTCAAGCTGTGCTGATATTTGTACAAAACGTAGAAAACATCGTCCCTTAACATTTGAGGGGGTTGTCAATCAATTTTTGGCCAATCACATGAATAAAAGAGCCTTTGAAGTACAAAAAGCATTATTCAGCGATCTGTCAAGCGGCGACTACGACAGTCTGGTTTCAAAGCGTGACGTCACGGAGGCAGCCCTTCAGGCCCTGTGACCTCAAGCCTGGCAACGAAAGTTGTGTTGCCTTGCTTCGGTGGGTGTCCTACGGCCGCTCCTGGTCTGCGCATGGATGCGGTACCTCTTCATCCCATTTTCAGGGATAGCTTTTTATTGTATTTACTCATATCTGTATACTTTATGTAGTTAGCTTGTTTGACTTGTCTGTACACTTTACTTAGTTAGCTTGTCAGTATTTTATAGTTATTTTGTCAATGAGTTTCAATTCTCTTTCCAACCTGAATTTTGTAACGTCATTTTGTGTGTTTTCTCTGCTGTTCACGTTTATGCTTATTTCGATGTGTTTATTTGTACTTTTATTTCCTCATGCCTGGGTTTCGATAAAATATTATCATGTACATGGGTATTGTTGATTAGAGTGGCAGTTTTTTCCTCATCTGTCTTTGGTGTGCAGGACCACTGGGGTAATCCATCGCGGCACGGCCTTTGAAGGGACATCGTTAGACGATTGCCGCTCCTCTTGAACATTTAAAGTCTCCTTCGTTAGAACACAAAACAAGCAAAATAACTATAAAGTAAACCACTGAGGCAATGATATGTTAGCATGTTTGCATCTTTTCACTGCCCACAAACATACTTTCGGCATGTCGCCTTGTTTCGCATTGCCGCCCCGATACCACTCTCCTTTTGCCATGGGCCGTTGCTACCTGCAGCCACGTGACAGGCTGTTAAGTATGATTGACGGGTGGCTTTGTTCCGTTTGGCGGCCGAAAACCAAAATAATGACACATGGACGTTCGGATGTCCACATACTTGTGTGGTTATTGGTGTTTTTCTCATATTTCTACTGTAGTTAAAAGCTTGAAATTTTGACAACTAATCGAAATGACATTCATCTTGTAAAAACCGTTGAAATCTCAAAATCGGCCATGCAAAGGTTTTTGGTGTCTTACCAGAACTTAAACATTTTAGAATGGTACGTATAACAAGGCCAATGCCTGCTATGATTATTTGCAGAAAATATGAAGGTTTGTGCAGTTAGTGTCATGGTCAAGCAAATAGGAAGGTGATCACTCACATTTTCTGCATTTTAATTTATAATTTGACATGAAAAAATATTTATAATATCATGTTACAGACTTACAATATGATCAATCCGACAATAATTTCCATTACCCATACAGAAATGGTGTGGTCAGTTGGTTGTGAAAACAAAAAATCAGCAACAGATAGGTCATTAGATACAATAGAATCGTACACTGTTTGGCTTTTTCATTAAAATAATTCTTATTATACCACTTCTTGTGTAATTTCAAACTATGTGGAAGCTTTGCACTAAAATCACAGAGTATGTTTACAGGTGCTGCAACATCATATTGGTCTATTATACACTGTATCACGTGTACCATTTATACATGTTCTCCAACATTATCTCTGGTATACCAGGCCCAACTAGCAAGATAGAAGTGGCAGTCACTCTAGGGCCCACGAAGAAAATGATTATTACTAAAAGTATCAAGATACAAATATATAGGTATTTCTACATTTTTGCTGCTTTTTAAATTTTGGTGTACCTTGATGAAAGTATACAGCATTGAAGTTGCATAGTCTTGCTCTATCAAATTGATGCACATACAGATTAACATAATATTGTGCTAATTGAACAAATGCACCACTATAAAAGACATAGATATAGGAGGCAGCGAATTTTAAACTGTATCCATTTCTCAGTAAAATCCAGTCTGAAGTTCTAAAAAAGACGCTTTTTTTGTCCTAAACACCATGACTCTAAAAAGAGTCCTCAGAATTGTCCCTTTTAGGCCCATATGGGGATATAGATATTCATTTTAAAAATTAACGTTTGGGACAAGCAAATTAGCATATTTTAGCTCTGCAGGCTCGTATTTGTACTTTTTATGCAGATAAGAACAAGTTCAAGGACACTGTTCAGTTTCACAGTATTTTGAAGACATGGACATTGGCTTCCCTGCTTTCCATCGGGTGTTATTCTTAAATACACAAAATAAAAAGAAAGCCCCTTCAAAGCACTTTCCTATGTTTCACTATATTCAACAATTAGCACAATAATTCTTTGACATGTGCCCCAACTGATACATTAAGACCAGACAGTTCGAAAAATTATACTTTCGAAAGCTAAAAACAAAAGATGAAATGAAAGGCAGTTTTGAAGTTGTACCAAACGAAACTACGTAGATACATATCAGGATACGCTAAGAGGCGAAATGACCGGCCTCCTGTATTATAATTATGGGTTACTGAATTAGCAATCTGGTAAATCTGTCACTGGTTTAAAAAAAATGAACAAAAGTCATAACCATAATGGCAACATCAGGAGCATCAGTTACACTATTGAGTAGAAAAAGCTTTTGCTGTAACAAATAGCGTTTCAAAACTAAAAGCACCCAGAATGTATATCGAACTGTAATGATTATTTATGAAAGAATGAACAGTTTAAAGATCATAGATGCTTAGATATACCTCCAGACAGTAAATTTAGTTTGAAAGCCACAGTAATAGGCCAAGCTGTTTATTTTATCTTCCAATATTCTATTTCTTTTCCATCTTTTAATTTAATTTAATTTGATTTTATTTATTTCATTTTATTTTATTTTATTTTACATTGCAGAAGGGGTTTGATCGAACTCCCTGAACCCCCAACCCCCACCCCCTTGATCTGCTGGTGAAGTGTATGGCTGGCCTTGAGCTGGGAACAAACTTAATAGAACAAGATCTGAGCCCTTGGTATACTTAGGTTAATAACAGATTACCATAACATATCGTCAATGGTCACTACCGCTGCAGACTCAATTTTGTATCAGTCTTGGTTAGTATGGTTTGAGTAGATAAAAAATATCAAATTTAACAAATGAGCCATTTGATTACCTGTGCAATCATATCATCATATCTCAGAGCAGGGTTTCAAGTACCCATGACGGCTACTTCAAGTATCATATGCCACTCAAACACCCGGGAGGCTCCTCCCCATAACAACATCTGGTGTCCTAAACATACAAAATCAGTGGAATGAATCCAGTGTCCGTTTTTGTTTTGACACCCAGGTCATTCCGCTTTCAGTGTACGAAACCCCTTACGATAGGCTAACTTGTTTTATTACTGAATGGAGTTCCCGGTATTATTAAACTGAAAGAATACCAAAAAAAGCAATTCAAACCCTGTATCCTTGTTGAACCTTTTTCTTTTGTATGTGTGCGAGTCATATGTCAATTAGATGCACAGTTTATGCTTTTGCTACTTTTAAAATGATATACTCACATTTCCATCAAATTGCGCTAAGCGGCAAAAAAATTGATAAATAACACAAAAACATGGAAATTTGCTGCTACTCCTTTGCATGGTAGCCAGGCAATTCCACAAATTTTTACCATTTAAAATTCTGATTTTCTTTTAAAAGTGCACAAAAAAAGACAGCTTAAACATGACATTCCCCCAAAAGATATGTAAAAAACATAAACAACCACCAAAAGAAAGAAAACATTGCAGAAAATACATGTAGCTACACAGAATAAGGCATGCCAGCCAACGTCACAAGTTTTTATTATTTGAAGGAGATTTAGAACATGTTCGCAAAGAAAAAAGTTTGTTTCAATTTTCAACTCCCCTTAAAGTGCAAAAAGGCAAACAAGAAAAAATAATTCGGGACCGAAAAATGTGAAATTGATGCAGTTTCACTTATATATGGACGCCAGTCAATTCGCAAGTTTTCTCCACTGAAAAAAGCAATATTCACTTGAAAGTGCACATAGGAACACGTCCACATAAATAAAATAACAGGCCATATACAGAAAACAAGCCTGTGGCACAATCTAGGTAAACGGTGGCGACAGAATATAAAGTAAGTACTTGTGTACCTGGCAATTGCCAGCTTGCAAACGATAACATTTACTCAGAGTAATTGGGTCATGCCCTTTGACTATGGCATGTTGTTTGTGTTTGCGTTGATAATTTTCAACCTAAGTGATAGCTTTTGCTGAATCACCTGCCCGTAATATTTTAAGAGCCACTGGTTATTATGCGTTGATACGCGCATCACAGAACCATGTCACCTATCATGGAAACTAGGTTGCATGATGTGTGTGTGGAGGGGGGAGGTAGAGGGAGATATGAAAATACTTATAGTAAGGTGTTGTCTATGTGTATGTTTGTCAGTCTGTCCATCCTTCCAGGAAGAGGCTTGCATGAAACCAAACAGTAAATCTGGGATCAGGAAATAAACTGTGTATACTTTGAAACTGTATTGCTTATCTTTGAAAAAGGCAAGGCATTCATGGTGTTTTGCTTTTTGAACCATAAATAAATATCCAAAGTTACTTTACTTTATTTCCAAGCAAAATCTATACCACCAGTCACCACTATATCAAGATGATGTAGTGGTGATTGCTATTAAGAACTGCCCAAACTGTCAGTAGAAATGGTCACATAGTGCAGGTGGTTTCGAAATACGGGGAAATTTATCAAAGAAATAGACTTCAGTGCCATAAAAGAACAGTTCTAAAAAGATAGAAGGTTTCTCAAAAGAGGTGGTTTTTATAGCAGTTACCCGTGTAGTAAATTGATCACTAATTGAATAAAACTTCAAAATTTGAAGGAGTACTCTATCATGTGTATTTCTAGTATATCATTCTACTTTCTTATTGTCAAAATCTGGGATATTTTAAATTTTTCTGATAAGTTTAAATCAGGTTTGACATGACAAAGTGAATCAGTATTATTGGGACTGGCCCTCAATGAATTTTGCAAATGCACCAACCCATACAGTCATGTTAATATCACAGACACTAACTAAATTCTGATAAATACCTCCATCAACTTGTAAACTTTTATGTACTTGATCATATCTATCTACTTGAATGGTAAAATTAAGTACTTTTCTGACCCACAATCATTTTTATTGATGTGCCTTTTTCTGCGTTGTCTGTTTCTGTGAAAACAGGCAATATTGAGTTTGTAACGGATCGTGTGTTTATTTTGCCGCGTAGGAATCCGAATGTGATCATAGTGACAACTTCCAATGAAACGGGAGCTATTGACTTGGCTTTCTTGGGCCGTGCAGATATCAATCAGTATAGCAGCATGCCTTGGTCACCTGCAATCTTTCAAATTTACTTCCCCTGATTGCAGAACTCGGAAGAGTGAGACATTTTGTTTTGGTATATTATCAGGCCTTGCAGTTTTTGTGTTTTTATACTTTTTTGCAACAATGTTGTCGTAAAGTGGAAAAGGCAATTCCATATACACAAAATATAAATGCGCAAAATTTCAAGTTATTTCTGCTAGGTTCAAAGTGGTCAATTGCTTTCTGAATATTTCTATTGCCTTTGGCTATGACCAATGTCTATATTCATTGTTATAGTGTGAACCAAGATAGAGTGATAAATCTTTATCCCACTGCACAACCTTTTCAAGCAGTTTTTGCTAAGTCATTTCATTGTCACATTTTTCCATGAATATATATTTAATAGATTAAGGAGCAGCACAATGTTTAATAGATGATACTATAACATCCGTCTTTACATGTTCATGTGTAGCTACTGGTATCATAGAGGGTTTTCCCCAGAAAATTCTAAAAGAGCAAGGGGATTGCTGAATGTTGCACAAATCGTGGAATCAAGGATGAGGGTCTGGTTTAGTGCTATTTTGAGGGTGCTTGTAAAGATTTTATCACAAAACAATCAATGTGCATAAAAACTGCCACAAAGTATACACTTTTGAAAAGCTAACAAACTCCTCATTCTTTTTCTCCCACTGTCCTGTGTGTTTGTTGTTCGATTTTGAAAAAAAAATCATCTGACCAGTTTTGTGGTGGTGTGGCTCACTAGGGACTGGAAATAACAGTTAGGGCCTCTGCGTATATAGTCTAGAATCTATAGTGACAGGACTTGCTAGTCAGTTTAAATCACTGGCTTGGAGAGTCTTTCCACCCATCTTATAACGTACTGGTCAGCCGTCTCTAATATGCATGTGCTGGATTGTCATGCTTCTTGACATGAAGGGCCTTATCGATAGTCACTGTGACATCCTGAGGGAATTTTAAAACAAAGTATTTCACTTATTGAATCCTGGTTGAAGGTCCCGTGTTTTTTTTAAGCCAGAAGAACAGTAAAGGGTGATTCTATGCCCTCAGTACTCTTTATTATTTTGTTGCAGCTGTTATGAGACAGGAGTCTCATAACAGCTGAGACAAGAAAAGGCAAGAGTCCTGATTATATTTGTTTATCTCGTAGGTGCATGTGGGGATGAGCATAAATCCATCAATTTAGGGGTTTGAGTTTTGTTCCATCTTATGTGCGATGTGAATGTGTACTAAGATTTGCATTTTCAATTCTAGATTTTAAAAATGCTGTCCCTCTCAAATTGCCAAAAAGTGACCAGATTTTAGTTACTATCTGCCTTTAAATTTTTAATTAAAGTTTCCCATCAATAGAAAACGTCCTTGATGACAATGGTAGATAAGACCTATTATGAGAGTATGCCCCACATCAACAGATTTCCTCTGTCAACGGTTGGGTGCATTGCATACCAAGAAAAGCTGTCCCAGCCCCAGCCTAGTCAGCAAAGGGTTACATCCTGCCATCTAAATTTGTAATACAAAGGGGATTAATGGCATTGAAACAAGTCTTGTGCTGGTTCCTCACTGATAATCCAATTTTATATATAGGCTACTGAAGCCTAAAAATTTTCTTCTAAATTTCACATTTTATGAATACGATTTCTTCCTTTTGCAAAATAAATTGTCAAAATGATTTAGAACTGTACAGTTTTCCTTTGAGTTGTAAATAATAGGACTTTGCTCTTTGAATATTGGACTCGATACTTTTCAAATGGTACTTGGGCTCACAAGTTATGGTTCATTAAGTTTCTTTATATCAGATCTGATAAAGTAAAGGTAGCAGGAAATGTTTCTGGCACACTCAAAAAGAACTCGAAGCTGAGAACGGCTTATATCAACAGAAGTTTTACTGGATCACTGGACAAGAATGTGTGAATTGTCTTCCCACTGTCACTGGCACAACATTGCACAAGAGAAGTTAACTTTTCTGCACTTTATTTCAGAAAAAGTGAAGGTCTGAGCAGAAAAATTCTAAGGAAGCTGCCATTTTTGCCCATGCCAGTATCATTCAGGTAAACAAAAAATAAAGCAAACACATGAACGCTTACATGTATATGAGAGACAAAATTCGTGAATCTGAGAAATCAAATTATATGACATATAAACAGATGAACCCAGATTCATCATTGAAATCGGTTGTCCGCTTCTCTTTTCATGGAACTTTTATATATTTGGTAACAATTTGAACATTTAGGCATTTTCTGCACATACTGCAGTGCAGTAAGTGTTCCAAATGTAGTGAAACTGATGTTGTTTTTTATTAATGTCTAATGAATATAACTTACAATGGCATACCACATTTTTGGAATTCTGAATTATTACCCTAATAATTGACTTATTAGATGACTTGTGGGATTCTATGCTTTCTTGAACATTTAAATTTCCTTTCAAAAATACTTTTGGAAAAAAAACTTGAAATGTGACTGCTATCCTTAGAAATTGTGACTATTGTAATGCAATTTTTGACTACGTTTTAATGGTTTGAGGCCTAATGTCACTTGCTTCTGGCTGATGTTTAACATTTGAACCAATGTACTTACTATATTTGCAAATTCAAACACTTTTCTTTTTGAAATACTCTTAGTTTATCTCCTTTAAAACAACATCATGTCTTTAACTACATGCCTAAAACACATCGAATTATATAATCATATTGTTTGGATTCTTGTTGATGGTCATTTTAGGCCTAGGGGCTTTTCTGATGTATTGATGTTGGTGTTAGTGTCACTTTGTGGACTTGTATGGATGATGATCATTGTTGAGATGGTGGTTGCAAGTAGTACCTTTTTAAATACTGAATTTTATTGACATTTTCAACAAATTAAGAACCTGCGCTTACAAATTCTCTGATGTGCTGCAAATTTTGGTCCTTTTTCATTAATTGTATGGTCCTGTATGCGCATGAATGATGCACCTGTTCAAGCCAATTTACTGAAATAGGCCTATAATTTCAAACAAAACTTTTTGCATTTTGTCATGTTAAAACTAGATATGGCTTATTCGACCCTATGGACCTTTACACTTACGTTTTGGTCTCTTTTGGGTAAATACGAACTATAAATTTATGTGTTTCAGCTATACATACCAAGGAACATTGCCATTGGTCAGAATTGACTTGGATTTGTTTCACTAGGACTACGGTTTGGATATGGTAATGACACTGTCTAATATGAATGAAATATCTTAGGTCACAAACTTCCTTTTGTTTAGTTCTAGTTGATCCAGGACCTTGATATGCTGTATTTCCAGACGGTTTGGGTTGAGATTTTGTACGTACATCGTGAGGTGGTTCTCTTGAGGAAGGTTGGTGTATGATTGACTCCTTTGGTGACTGGGCCCACATAATTGTTTCAAGTTAGTATGGAGTTAATATCACCCTAAGGTACTTGCCAGATGGAGTGTCTGTAGACTTGTATCAAGGAGGGTACATATGTGATGTTTCATCTCTTTTTTGTAACTTGGATCACCATGCACTTTTCTGGATTGACGCTCTTAAACCAGTATGACTGCCGCTTCTGCAGTTGTGAGGAATTCTTGACTGTTCAACTTTAACAACAAACATCAGGGGCAACAAATAATTTCAACTACCACTGGAAGCCTTGTTCTTGCCCAAAGAGAAAGTAGTTGTTTTTTTTTGGTCAGGGCTTCGGGGGCAATCTAGTGTATATATGAAATCATTTCCATATATATATATATGACATATCATAGGTCTTATCAAAATTGTACGCTGCATGAAGTCTCACCTCAACCCTTTCCTGGGACTAAAAGAGTACAATGTATACGGCACAAGACTGATCCCAGTGCCTTCCTTACAAGCGGACATGTACCAGCTAATGCAAAATGAAGGAGCCAAACTGGACTCCACCAACCAGTCACAGTCCAAAAGTAGTCATAGTGACATGCATCTCAACGAAGGTGAACAGTACAGGCCAAACAAAAAAATATAGTTAAACAGTTGTTCGGTATCCTATACCAGATAGAGGACCTCACTGAAATCTTACGAAAGGATTGCTCTTTCATGTCATTTAGTTTATATTCGCTGTATAGATGTTAAAGGGGATCCCTGTGTTCTGAACTATGAGAAAATATACCATCCATTTTAGCTACTCGGCTGACAAATTTTTATCAGTGTTCTTTATTTAATTTAATTCTTTGATATTTACTATGCATACAGCTAGCTTGACTAGCTGCTGATTTTGCCTGTGGCAAGCTGACCTCAGTGGTGCATCTCAGCTGAGCTAGGTGCTGCATTGTTCTTTTCTTGTCATTTAGTTGATATTCTCTGTATTGGACTTGTTGTTACCTATATTCATACTTTATTTTCGCATTGAAGCAACATTGGCCAAAATGGATTTATTTGTAAAAAAGTAGACAAAATAAATGAATAATAAATTTCTTTTTTCATCGTACCTTTCCTATGACTTTTACCAAACTCAGAGCCTTATTTGGTCTCCGCATAAGAATATTTGTATTGCTTATATGAACATTGATGGTCTGAACAAATGGATTAATGGGCAGGGTCGTTATTAAATTGAAAATTCATGACAGAGAAACTGAATATGATATACATGTAGTTGATATGGTGGAAACCCATTGTGGTGGGGTAGAACAACTTGCCCTCTTAGGGTACCATATATACTTGAGTACAAAACCGAGAAGCCCAAATATTACACGGTACTATGGTGGTACTGCCATATTTATGAACTCAGATATGGACAAAGGTGTGGTATTGCTGCCAATTTAAACCCCTCAAATAAGGAGGATTAAACTGTTGAAAAGTTTCTTCAATCCGTAAAATTCATAGTTCAGTTTATAACGTATTTATTTTCCATAACGTGAAAAACAGGATTAGAGAACAAGCCGGCGGCTTCTATCAACTCCTCTCCTTGATACAAATTTACAATACAACACAACAATATGAAGACTGACATGACTGCCCCAGTACTGTTAAGTTTGTTTACACATACCAACCAAACTCATTAAAACACTGACTCTTGGGCTCGACTTTAAAGTTAGAAGATTATTAAGACTTAAGTATATATTGAATTTAGAAAGATAACCACAAGTTAAAGCTGAAAATTTGAAATGTTTACCATGCACGTCCAACCCTTTTTGAATTTCATATAAATTCGTGTATCAAACGGAATTTTTTTTCGTTTTGTGTGTCAGAGATATGGGGATTTCCACATAGTAGAGTTTTTATACAATACTTAAATGCCACTGGGATTTCTCTAAATAAGTGGTGTCGAATATTTTTGTAATTTTCACTATCCAATAGAAAATGCTTTGTTGTTTCTGAACCTAGACCACATGAACAAGTCGGATCAATAACTAAATTATGTTTAAAAAGATGATGGTTGAGGGCGCTGCATTTCATGCGTAGTCTTGCATGCAGTACTTGCCCTGATTGACTGCCGCAGTTGTAGTACCTGGGAACGGTAGTTTGGGATGCCAGTTTTCTTTTCAAAGATAGTAAGGATTCTGTATTTCTTATCTGGGGATCTAAGTTGTTCCAAAGTTGCAGAGTTGACGGAAAAAGTAAATTTTCTCGCAAAATGTTATTGCATGGTATTGGTTGGATAGTTTTCTGATATCGAGAATCATAATTAGTTTCATGGGTTTCAGGTTATCCCTCAAACAAATACTGAGTTGCATACCCATTTACAATTTTACATATCATAATCAATTTATGGTTTTCCCTTGGTGCTTTTAGCTCTTCCCAACCAACATCTTCATACTGTCGCCTTGTGGATACATGTCTCGTTGCCCCAGTTACTACTCTTGAAACAGCTACCTGCACATTTTCCAATTTTTCAGCACAGGTGGCAGTGCGGTTGTTCCAGAGAACATCCGCGTATTCCAAACAAGGTCTAATGTAGGAAAGATATAACTTTTCTAAGGACTGCCTGTCCAGAGAGTAGGAAAGATTACGGAGGCAGTCGACTCTTTTCATAGCGTTTATATAAATCATTTCTATGTGATTATTCCATGTTCCAGGTTGATTGAATGTTATTCCTAAATGCCTATGTGTTTTTGTCGCAGAGTCTTGTTTGCCGTTGATATAAAGGGGGAAATTTTGTGAATTTCGATTACTAATACGTAAAATGTATGTCTTCAGTTCTTTGAAAGTAATAAACCACTGTTCTGCCCAAAGTGCAATAGTTGATAGGTCACCGTTTAATTGCAAAGACACAGCATCCTCGTCTCCTGAATCACTTATTACAAACAACGACGTGTCATCTGCAAAAAGTCTAATACTAGATTCAACAACTTCAACAATATCGTTTATAAAAATTAAAAACAAAAGGGGTCCGAGTATGGAGCATTGAGGGACACTTGCCTCCGTATGTCTCCATTCTGAGCAGTTCCGTTTATTACTACTCTCTGTCTTCTGTCAGACAGATAACTTTTAAAACATTCAAGTAAAGGGCCGGTGACACCTATGCATTCTAATTTATATAGTAGTCTTTTATGCCAAACACGGTCAAAAGCACGGCTTTCATCAAGAAATGAAAAAAATAATATCTTTACTCACACATGTGTCTAGCTTTTTCATATATAAGTCCAGCTTCCTCAACGTATTCCTCTACACATGGTGACATATTCGAAATATTAGCTGATGATGCTCCAATGTATTTTCAGGAGGGAAGCTGTATATTTGTGGCGTTTTAATGGCTGAACAGGAACCATGCATGACTATTGCACAGATCAAAATACCCATGTAGGTGATCTTCTTAATAGATACATGACCTACCCTTTGGTAAGAAAAATATGGACACCCATGTAACTGACAATCATGTGGACCGCCCCCTGCCTCTGTGGAAAACTTCTGGTTTGAGGATCCTGAATGGGCATATATTTGGCAACGTGTATGGACATTGTGCATGCATAGCCACAATAGCAACCCTAACGTAATAGACTATATGGTAACCTATGTGGACTTACCCCCTCATATCGATTAATTTCATGTAGAGGTACATGAACCTAATGACTTATCATTACACAGTTTTTAATTTTGCATGCTGAATACTAGTCTGTTTTAAAAAGTCAGACCCTCGGGTGAATTTCTAAACCCATTTCTAGTGAAGTACAGATTGTGAAAGGAGGTAGGTCCAATGATATGGCTTGATGCTATCTCACCCAAACTCTATTAAAGTACTCCAGCAGATTGTTCAACACAATCTCAGTAAAGATAATAACTTAAATAATGGTCTACTTTCCGCTGCTAATCGAGCTGCCGTTCAATGCACTAAGTTTGTCACGCTGCACCTGTGTGAGGGTGAGAGTAATGCAGGTATTTGAGGCGAACCCAGCCAGCTGCCTGTACACACTAGTTTCCTTCCACATGCACCTAAATATTGACTTCAATTGAGTGACGCCGGCCATACTAACTAGTTGAAAAAGCATGTATACAGTTACTGACCTTTCGTGCTCCAAACTGGGATTCCCTAATTAAACAGATCTGGTGTACGTTGGGTTACGAGAGGTTAGCGAGCACCAGGATTATTTCTATCAGTAATAAAACTATTCAGACTTTAAAGCAGGCTAGCGATGACAATGAGATTAAATGTGGGTCCAATTACTTAAACGGCGCTGGTCTCAATACTGACAATAAAGGAAACAATCTATGAACCCACAACTAGTAACTTCAAGGCATTTTGTTTATATTATCTGGTAATACTCACTCTGGAAAAGTCCTATTATATATTGTTCATTACATTCATTAACCTTCCCTTAACACTAATGACACATATATTTTGGATACTACCTCTTCAAAATATCCAATTCGGAATAACCCACATGGACATGCCTGTCATTTTGAAAATTGTGGATCCCGCACTCAATGGTTTGCAATGAGGATAGTAACGGGATGGTCTTTGGCAGGAGGGGGGGGGGGGGTATAACATATAAAACCAAAATTATATATGTGGTCGAAAGTTCAACATTTTTGTTGGAAAGTTCAATGAATGCTGACTTGGCAAGTTCACAGTCTCGGCATGTACATGGCCATGTGGGTTTCACTTCCCAACTGTCTATTTCAAACTTTTCTGCAATGTTTGGTTCCTGCATGATTATGATATTGTTCACAAGTAATATATCAGATTTGTCTCCAAATTCTCTAAGTATTACCCAACCAAGTGGCATTTGTTTGCTACGGGGAAATGTTGATCGGCAATATAACAAGATCCAACTTCCTTGAAAGCTGTAGTAAAATTAGTTCCAAGGAGCAAGTTTTTACAACCCATCATGCTTGGCTACCTTTGAATCTCAGTTTGTCAACAAATGACTTTCTCGCCAAGTATAACTGGCTACCTGAATCAATTATAGCAACTGCTTCATATGCTACACCACACTTATTATCCATACGTACCTTTAGGACTGGCTGGTGTCCACAACTTACAAAATTAGTGGCTAAAGGGCTGATATTGACTTGTGTTGTTCTTTCTGTAGTGGCTCTTTATTCATTAGGTACACCATAATATTTTTCATTCTAATAAGCACCATTTTGCTTGTGAAAGAAAGTTGTATTGAGCTTTACAGCAGAAACAAGATATATTGTACTGCACAAACTTCCAGTGCTCTTGTGGTGTGAGTGCGGCAAAAGATGCAGAATCTTTCGGCTGGTGATTATTGCCATACTTCATTAGACATGATTTCGGTGCTGGTTTAACCATTATGGCATTTGCTCACCTTTTTGGTTTTTTCAAACCCACTTGTGTTAGCTGTGCTTCACCTGATAACTAGATCACAGAAGTCTTTGGGTCTCTTTTGGCTCTTTTGTGTCACGATAAAATGATCTTAATTTATACTGGCCATCCCCAGGTAGCTTGTCCATTAGGTCAACTAAGATATAGTCAGCCTTTAAATCATGTTCTTTATTGAAATCTTCATTGCCATAACTCTTCTCAAGAATTTCAAAGGCAAAGTCTAGAGACAAGCAACGGAAGAATTCTGTCTTAGCTGGGGGGTCATAGGGCCTCTTTCAGGCTTTATAATTATTCCTCTTCATCTTGACGATATTTTGTCATTGTGTGCCTAAAAGTTTTTTTCCATCTAATGTAATCCTCATATTACCTGCAATTTGTCGTATTTTTCAGTCTTCCAAGCTGGCCTTTGGTTTGATTTTGGGTAGATAGTGCCGTGCATTTCCTTTTTCCTCAGCATTTTTAATACCAACGGTCGAGTTTTCCATTGCTGTACATTTATTCACATTTTATAAATACTTCATCTGTTCTGTACCGTCATCTGCAGAACAGTCTGAGCCCAGTAAACTTGTTAGAGCTTCTTGGGCAGTGAGTAGATTGTCATAATCCATCTCCATTTTTTTTCACTGGCCTTTTGTACCTGAGCTAAGGTTGGCGTGGTAGTCGGGTCGTGATTGGGAGCAGTGACCATTGATTCTAATGAGTTAGAGAGAATGTGAACAGATGATTGGCAATTGTTCTCTGTTGCTTTGCTTCTTTCATTTTCATCACCGTTTTGGTACATTTCACTGACAAATTATGAGGTTGTTTGGACATGAAAAGGATCGTAACCGGGTGGCAAAATAGGCAAACCAGCAGGCAATTGACTAAACTATCACACTGTTTTTGAGTATGTTTTACAGTGTTTAATATTTAAGCATCTCAAAATTGGGGTGTTACAATGGTCAAAATATCAGCCACCAGCATGGTTCTCTATGGTTTCTGTGCATGCGTGAAAGTCCAATCACATAGGTCACATGGCGCGACAGCACAACAAAGCATATGTCCAAGAAGATAAGTCATAATGACATGACAACACTATAACGAGACCTAAGCTGGTAAATTAAAGGTCCATGAAAAAAACTAACTAATAATAATAGAGCAAATTAGTTCATTCACTAAAGTGTTCACAGCAGTGTCAAATTATGATTATTATAACTAGTAGAGTTGATATGGAACCATACGGAATCAATGGTGCCATCTCCCAGACATGCCGAGTCAGATAATCTGTCGGAGACTGGACAGTCAACCCCAGGAAAGCCCGAGTTGGTGACAGACTAAGAGTAAAAAGGTAATCAATTAGGATTCCGGGAGGAGCTTTACCGGAACCTATCAGACAAGCTGAAAAGGAATATACAATTTCTAAATGGTGAAGGAACAGCTAGCACTGTTCTAGCAAAATTTAGAGTGCCTGAAAGAAGTAATTTTCAGATAGGAGAAATGTTAAGAGCACTGAGCAAGGCGAAAATATCAGAATTTTTTTTTAATATTGGAAGCATGGGTGGTTTTAAGATCAACTAAATTTTCCTTAGACAGATTTAAATATTTACTGCCTCTGCCATCAAAGCAGGTACACCAACTCTGTTCCATAAGTAAATTTTGACAGGATTATCAACGCCAGGATAGAAAATGCCGATCCTGGAGTGTCTAAAAAAGATATTTTAGAGCATGCAACAATATTCTTAACATGAATATCAAAGAACTATCAGGCAAATAAGTAACACTGAGAATATTTAAACTTCCGACTGTTTCAATATTGTCGGGGCCCAAACTCCAAGTGGGTTAATAATCATGAGTGAAGATATCTTTCACAAGAACCAAACATTTAGAGTTATTTTGACCAAATGTGAACCTCCATCGTTCAGCATAATTATAACATGTATCGATAAACCAAAGTCTGAAAACCATCAACAGTAGCAGACATGAGAGTCATGCGTCTTAATAGGCAAAACTATTGATTGTTTCTTACGTATGGGAACTCCCAGTTGTTATCATGAAGTTCAATAAGAAGGTCATTCATAAAGATATTATACAGGTGGGGAGAGATAACATTCTTCCGACGGGTCCCCCGTGTAATACGGAACACTTGATTAATAATGACGCCTTGGATTCTCTAGATTAAATTCCAAGCTTTACCAAAAAGACATTCCTGCACACCCATCATGTGCTTGTTCTTACTCCCCAGAAGACTTCAAACAACTTTAGAGCTTCTCTTCGGTCAAAATTACATTGTCAGTAAACGAAATCATTCAAAACTTTTATGTCCACAATTGCTCCTTGGGTTATCTTATTATTCGTATTGGTAGTGATTGGCTAACTAAAATATTCCTGTCTGTTAGTAATGAAGTACTAATATCTCATCGTCAGAATATTCAAATATATGAAAGCCTTTCAACAGTTCATTGAAGATACTAAACGGTTGAAGGACTGAATTTTCCTGTCATTTGAAGGTCAATAATCTTTACTAGATTTATTTTTAGCTCAGCTGACTTATCAGTCAGCTGAGCGTATGTTAAGACAAGTCATCTGTTGTCCGTCCGTTGTCTGTCTGTCGTCAACAATTCACATTTTCAACTTTTCTCCAAAACTGTCTGCTAGATTCACTGCAAACTTGGTGGGGGTGTGCCTTCAATGGATCTCTACCAAGTTTGTTCAAATGGTTACACTCCAGTGATTTTTTAAATGAATTTTTTGTTCTTTTTTGGGATGCAAATCTTAAAAATTCTCCGAAACCGCTCACCCAATTGCTTTGATATCACACAGGGACACTTCCCGGGAATCTAAGTTCTATTTTTTTGTCACCAAATGACGCAGCGATTTTTTTTCTAAACTTTTATGATTCTTTGTGTATTTTTTGCTATTTTTGACTTCTTCTCAAGAACCAACACTCAGATTAGGCTGAAACTTGGATGACTTGTTCCTTGTGGAAGCGTCAAACAAGTTGTTCATTAGATGGCAATGCTGTAGATTCCTGATTTTCAACAATTGTATTCAATTCGGGTAATTACCGGTAAATACACCTTTTCTATTGCTTACTGTGCAAGTCTATGGGCATTCTAATGCATTGTAAAAGTAATTCATATTTTGGACCTTTCTGAAGAAAGTGTCAGTCAGATTTATTTCAAACTTGGTGGCGATGTACCTTGGGTAGGTCTCTACAAAGTTTGTTCAAATGGTCAGGCTCATATGACCTTTGAATTTTGTTATGATTTATTTTTTCAAAAATATTTTTAAAAGTTTTAATAGGAAAGTTTAACATGCAAATTTCTTGTAATGGTTTCAACTTTAATAATTTTGGCCTGCTTTGTGACAAACGTGGTAGGGGTGAATCTTTTCTAAGCGTCTACCTATTTTGTGCAAAAAGGCTTGCTCGAGTGATGTTTGAACCCTGACCTCATTCTCAAGGTCACGGAATTTACTGCTCACTTGATAACTCGATATCTGTTTGGCGTTAGGACCTTGATGTTGCACATGTTAATTTTTTCTATTAAGGTCATGTTCAGAGAGTACATGAGCGACCTTGTCCTCGATTCTGGGGTCACAGTGATGTTGCACATGTTACTGTTGTTCTATAAAGGTCATACTCACTCAGTACATGGGTGACCTTGATCCTACCCCAAATTCACAGAGCTGCAAGTGTGATGAAGGTCAGCTGAGCATGGGCTAATCACACAGCCCTCTTGTTATTACATATTCCTTTAGAGCAGGCCATCTAAACACTGAGATTTTTGTGCCAATCTAACATTGCATCCGGGGTATTTATATTATCCGACTGGTGTGAACAATATTCTCTAGTGCAATGCTGACAACCATTTTGGTACCACTTATAAGTCATTTAGTTGTGCTATAAGGTCACCCCGATGAGATATATATATATATTTAAACTAAACTAAAGTGAAACCACTGTGGGCAGATGTCCATTCGAGTGAGAGACAACCCTTTTGTGCAGTATGGCTAAGTAGGTACATTATAACATGTACTGCATTATTCAAACAAACATATTCAATATACACAGTGCTATGATTCAAGGGGCAATTAGATGGACTACAAAACTTCGTTTCTTTGTTATATCAAAACTGATCAGATGTTGTCACTACAGTACTTGTGATGGAAAAGCCTTTTTTGTCACTGCTTATGAAAAAATAAGGTTTTCCATGCTAGGCTTGAGCAAATCACGGAGATGACACGAATCCACACATTAATGATTTCAGCCTCCACTTTTGTGTTTAATAGCCCACAAAGCTGTCAAAACAGGCACTTGTGTTTTGATTGTGGTATTTGTGATAAGAGATGACATCTGCTAACTTTGGCCCAAGGGTCCAGTGAGTGATCATTTGGGATGAACAGCAGGCTGTGACAGCTCCAGGCAGTGGGACACAATGGGTACAACTGCCCTTGCACAGGACATACATATGAACATATACCATGGTCCCAAGCTTGTAACGCCTTTCTCATCAATGGCCACCTCTCTTAAAAGAGCCTTATACCTAAGCAGACAGTGTGATACTCCTATTGAGGCCACCCATCTTAAAAAGCCATTGTCAGGCTGCATTGGGGGGGGGGGTGGCTTTATGAGAGACTTTTCAGAACAGACAATTAATCATACTGTGATGCACGTTGCCTGGGAGACAGGTTGTGACAGCCTGGGTTAATTAACTAATGGTTGCATAACAGCATGGAGGCAGACAAAACTAACCAGCTTGTACATGCTATGGTAGACGCGTGGATGTTCTGGTTGGGACGTTCAACGAATAGAACATAATTGAAATTCCCCAACTTTTGTTTATCATTTGTTTGTGGTTCATTGGATGTCCATACATCATAAACCTACAAATTGAAGTTGGAATGACACCTCTATCTATAATTTTTTGAATATATTTAAGTTTTAAAGTGTCTGTAATTAGCACAACTATAAATTCTACAATTGTTGTTGTGAGCCCAATAGATGCACAGCCCCAAGAAATAGATCAATAGAGCAACATACTGGCCTCTATGGTGAATACTTTGGAAGCTATTAGGGATTACAATTTTTCAAATGGCCGTAATTTGCATAATTTTCCACCAGTTGACTATCCTAAAGGACATGGAAAGGTTCACTATCAGAGCTACTTCTAACCCAAATTTGATGCTTCTAACTTGTATGCTGTCTTAGCTTAAGCTGACACGAAAATAAAGTGGAAAGGAAAGAAACGAGAGATTTGCTTGAAATATCTGTGTGTGTGTGTGTGTGTGTGTGTGTGTGTGTGTGTGTGTGTGTGTGTGTGTGTGAAAAGCATGGGTTAATGGTAACAATGGTCCTTTTTATTCCCCCGCAATGTAAATCTTATTTTTCTTGATGCTACAAAGGCTTTGGATAGGGTTGAGTATGTCAAGCTTTTGAGATTATTAAAAAGAAGGGGATTGTCTCCAACAATCATCCGATTATTTATCGATATGCATACCTACCAAACTGTTACTGTAGTATGGAACAACACGGTGAGTGCAATGTTTCAATGCAGGAATGGTGTGAAACAAGCAGGAGTACTCTCCCCAATCCTATTCGGAATATACATTGAGGAGTTAATGGTCAGATTAAAAAGGTCTGGATTTGGATGCCGTATCGAAAATCTCTTCATGGGCGCACAAGCGTTTGCTGGAGATCTTGTTCTGTTGTCTCCCACTATAATGGTGTAATAAAGATATATATGGGGATGTGCCAAATGAATATCCACTAAGATCCAAATTTACGGCATCAGACCTTACCTCTACAATATCAGTCTTTTTAAAAACGGGATTAAACGCCTTTGTTTTAGGATACAATTATACGCTTTCAGTCAAAATGTGGATCAACATTGTCCTCTGAGTGACCCCATGTATTAAAGACATTTGCATTCTTTGCCATGCGACCTATAATCATTTTAGATAGTGAAATTATTTTCCAATTGGATACATTTTATTTCGATGTACCAGATATAATAAGCGGAGTGCGACAGTATTATCTGTATTATTTATTTGAATTAGATGTTCTAGGCCATGTCAGTTCTGCATTATGTTTTTGGGACATGTTTTTCCAAAGACCCTACGGGGCAGGCATACTGTATGACTGTTATTCCCACTGATCTCCACGGTTCCAACGTCCCTTACAAGATAATGCAGCTCCCTTGCAAGATCATGTCCTTTCTGCATTATTTTTTTGGGAGACATGTTTTACAGACCCTATGGGGCATAATGTATGGATGTTATTCCCACAGATCTCGACACTTTTGGTCTCCCTAATAAAATATCCAGGCCCTTTCAGGATTTCACCGCCAGACTACAGTGACTTGCATGGTTATCAATAGAAATGCATGCACTAACCAACAGGTCACTTAATTAAATAAAATGGTAAAATATGAGGGATCCAGAGTATCACCCCATGCGACAGTTTTCTTTTAATCTCCATAAAGCTACACTTACGCCAAGTTTTAGAACAGTCTGAGTGACATTTTGGAGAAGTCACAATTTAAAAAAAAAACACATTTTCAAAAAACGTAGAAAACACGAGGACTGTGACAGTCCTGTGCACAGCTCACCTTACTATCACAAACTGAGGTGATCCTGTGATCTACAAAATGATATATATGTCACCTCACCTTTGTTTAAGACCATTATTACAGCTGCTAATGAGGACAACCTTACTGATTTTTCTAAATTTCGATATTGATAAAAATTAGAAAAACAAGATCACCATCATGCAGTAAGCGTATTTGGTAGAAATCAAGTCCATATACATTCCCAATAGGTCTAACAAGTATCAAACTAACGGCTTGGGAAAAAGGGTGAAAGCACACAATTTTTTTTTAAAAAGTGAAAACTAATAATAGCATTTACTGTTGAACAATTAAGGTCTAGATTTTCCCAGAAATGTCTCTGTGTAAGTTCATGCCAATTGAATTAACTGTTTTCGAGATCATTTCGTTTCAATTTTGAAAAATATGAACAAAAAGCATATCCAAAAATCATTGGAGCATGACGATCTGTACAAACATAGTAATTTTTAAGGCTTTTGCCAAAAACTGAATAAAAATAAATAATAATTCACAAAATCACTGGAGTGTGACCATATGCACCAAAGTAGTAAAGACCAACACAAGATAAATCCCCGCTCATTTTTAAGTGAATCTACCAGAAGCATATATCTGTCAAAAACTTGTGCCGAAGATCAATTATTATTACACACAAAAAGGACAAACATAAATCAATTTACTGAAAACATTCATAAGTTATTCCTCAGACTATAACTGTCACCAGCTTTAAATTCTATCCGATAAACTTTGCGCTCAATTTCCACTATTGACAAATATATTCAGACAATATGTAGATTTGACCTTCATTTTGACCTTTATCAAGGTCATAAGGTCACACAAGATCAAATTTATTGCCTTAATGAGGACCCCACAGGGCTTTCCTATTAACGTTTGATAGTAACTATGTGTCTAGATCCACCTTTATCAAGCTTTTAAGCCAACATGTCAACTTGACCTTAAATTTGACTTTTGACTTTGTGGGTAGGATATAAAAAATAGAAGACTTATAATTGCAAGCAAATCAATGGATGCCTCCGCCACCCACCTCACCCTCAAATTGTTGTCGACTCTAAAGGTCACTGTCTCAAAAATACAGATCATAATTCATTAACATCTAATCTGCTAATGTACACAGTAGCCCTAAACTGCCCTTTGGAGCAAGACTTTTTGGTGCGACTGTATCTTATGATGGTGCATCCCTGAATCAAATTTGAACAGAATCCATCTGCGCATTATGAAGATATTGCAGTGATTAAGGAAAATCGATAAAATATAGATCACAGTGCCCTAAAAATTTAATCAGCAAATCTTGATTTTATAACGCATCTTTGTATAATATGTGAAAGGAATGCATCTAGGCATTTTGAAGATATACTGGTACAGTGTCCAATTTTACTGTAAATAGGTTACTGTCACCATATAATAGGTCACAGTGACCAGAAAATATAGTCACTCTCAGTACTATAATGCATCTGTGCACCAAAGAACAGAATTTATCCGTCTACTTTGGCAATTTTGCATTTGGCCATTGATTATAATATGGTAACATGTGGAAATTGGGGTTAGTGTGTGCACCAAAATATGTTTCAGTGACCTAAACATCTCATCAGCAAATCTCTGCCTTTTAATGCGCTTCTACACCAAGTTTTCAATGAAAGCATCCAGGCACTTTGACGATATCCCTGTAACAAAATCGAATTTAACTGTAATGGGTGAAGATATCCCTGTAAAATTGTTAAATTTAACTGTAAAATAAGTCCCTTTGACCGTAAAATAGGTCACAAAGACCCATCAATCTTATCAGCTTGTTTTTGTCTCATAATGCTATCTTAAATTACCAAATTTAAAAAAAATCAGTCCAAGCACTTTGAAGATATATTGCAGTGGAATTGCAAAGTTCACAGGAAATCGTGAACTGTAACCACATTATAAGTCACAGTGAATCAAAAATTTAATAGGCTAATCTGTCTTATAATGCATATTTGTACCAAAATTAAACAGAATCCGTCCAGGCACTTTGAACTACTGCTGTACCAAAGTCAAATTAACTGTACATAGGTCACTGTTACTCTAAAATAGATCACAGTGACCAGAAAATATAATCAGCTCATATTCGTCCTAGATTCCACCTCTGTACCAAATTTAAGAAAAAAACCCATCCATTTTTCGTAGACAAAGAAAAGTAGGTCACTTTGCCTAGAACATAAGTCACAATTACCGAAAAACCTTGTCAGGTATTCTTTGTCTGCTAATGCATCTCCGTATCAAATCTGAATAAAGTCAAATCGGGGGAGGCACAAAGTTTAAAAAAATCAATAGAGCATGACACTACTAGAAGAATTACATTGTCCTGTAGAGTATATGTGCCAAAATTCACAGGAATGGGTGAATCAGCCTACCTGAGGCCTGTTATTGCAGAGTGTGCCATTTAGAGATTGAATATATTTTACACATGCCAAATTGCCATGAAAAATTAATGATGATCTATATAAAAATAAATAGTACTCCAACTAGATCAGGACAGTTGTGACAGATAAGAAAATAAGGGACCAAGCAAAGTGATTAAATGTTTTAGATACTTCAATGATATGTTTGCTGGCTGACGTCATATTGACCAGAGTCTACTTCCAAAATGTACTGCTCTGAGCATGAGCAGAGTTGTAATAAATCATAGGCAACACATTGGCCAAAGTAGGTCAGGGGACCAGTTGCTCTCACCTTGGGCCAACTTTTCCTGAGGCTGCCTGTTACTTTCTTTAAAATACGCTTTTTGGTTAGTGAATTCTGATAAAACTTTAGATGTGAAAATTATTGTCTACTTAAAGTACCCATAAAATTTGATGATTTTCAAGCAGTCATTAATTATTTGGACTACATATTTCTTCGGTATTTTACGTATTGTTTTTCTCCTGAACTATGTTGCCATGTTGCACTGTTCGTGCTCAGAAGCAATGCATTTTGGATGTAGACGTAAGTGAATTCAGAGCAATTTGGTTCCATTTCCACGTTTGCGAAAAAAAAAAATTCGGCCAGATGACGCCATATAAATTCGTTGTGTGGACTATTTTCATCCCATGGCATCAATCTTTGCCAATTTACTGCTGCTTGTGTCCTTGTGGTTTTCACAAATCTTTGATAGTAGTCCTCATTTTGGCTGTTACGGACAGAGGTAAGCCTCTGGCATGTTAAAATCAATTCGGAAGACCAAAGGATCGATTTAGAAAGATGTAAAACGAACTTCAAAATATAGGTATTGTCAGTTCATCTCCTGCCATATGGAGAATATTTCTGGTGCCATTCTGGGAGGAAACTGATCCATGTGTGCCTGATCAAGGCAAAGAAATACCAAATTATTGTCAACTGAGTCAATTTTACCATATTTAGATGTCTATCCTAAAATTTGATGAAGTTGTTCTGGGGGTCCTTAGAAGTGGCCCTAATATGCAATTTTAAAGCAAGTGAATATGTGAAGAAGATTTTCTCAAGGTTTTGCAACTGTAAAAGTGAACCAAGAAATTCATTAGAAAAAAAAAGTCATTGGAGCATAACCATTCGAACACAATTACTAGACACATACCGAAGGTACATCCCCACCAGGTTTCAAGTGAATTCAGGGGACTGAAGATATTCCTTATATTTTGTTTAGAACCTGGGTTATTACACCATTATTGGGAGTTTTAGTGTAATTTGACGCAAGATGTAAACCCTTCAAAGCAGATAGTCAAATGTACTATGGATAGTAGGTTGCCTGGGAGACAGGTTCTGACATTTTAATTGAAAGTTGAGTTAGTATGTGGGCAAAATGGTTGCATAACCGCATTGAGTTAGATAACACTAACCATCTTGCACATTTAGTTTGTGTGGTGGTGGTGGTGGTGGCAGGAGTGTTGTTTTTGTGTATTTCAAAATAAGCAAGGAATTCAGTGAATTAAGCGAAAATTTAAATTCCTCAACTTTTGTTTGCGTGCCATAGGGTTTGCCCATGACACAAATCCATATATATGAACTGGGAACGGCACCTCTATCCACAATAACTTTGAAGAATACGGAAGATATTCATTGAAATTTAAATTGCCTCCAATTTGCAAAATTTTGAACATATTAAATCATATTAAATCAGGAGACAGATTTCAATAATAGGGTTATGGCCGAAAAATAGAACGTTGAGAAAAAGGAATGTATATGTTTTAGTACTGTTTGCAGTGACATAATAAATTATAAAAATAATCTAAAGAAAATTAGTTTGCTTGTCAGCAAACCGGTCTCTGTTCCCAGAAAACTTTTATAGATTGCCTTTTCAATTTTAAGTCCTACAACGAAAACCTATCAACAGAATGTAGAATGGCACATCTATATATTTTAAGTTATTTAAGATTTAGATTGTGTGTATTAGTCTCATTTGATCAAACTGCTACAACTTTCATTCTTGTGTAATTGGATGCTGCTGTCTCACAAACCAATCAATTGCAGTTAAAATGGCACCGCTCTAAATAACAGTATTGAAGATATTTAAGATCTCTATATTTTGTCTATCAATCTTATTTGCATCAATAAGAATACTACAACTTACATTTCATTGCACACAGTTATGTCACTTACCTATCAAAAGACTTTGGAATGGCACATCTATTTCTAGTAGGTTTGAAGTTATTCTTGATTTCTACGTTTTGCATAAATCAAAATGATATTGGTTCATGTTTCATTGGATGCCGCTGTGTCATCAAACTATCGATTGAAGTTGAATTCAACCTCTATCTTTCATAGTTTAGAAGTTAAATAAGAGTTGCATTTTGTGTATTCATTTCATTTTCATAAATCAAAATTAAAAAAGTTTGGTTCATGATTCGTGGATGGGACTATGTCACAGGTCCACAAAATGAAGTTCAATTGCCACGGGTACTTGTAATAGATTTGGAGATATTTAACTTAAAAACCTTTTCAAGTGCTCCTAATTTGCATATTTTATAATGTTACAACTTTCATTCACGGTCTCTTAAATTGGCATGTGTCACATAACCTGTATAAGTTGAAATTGTGTGTCTATCTGTGCACCTCTACCGTACATTGTTTTGGAGATATTCAACATTTAAACTTTCCACATGACCGTAATTTCCTTATTTACATATTGTAAAATCCTACAACTTTTAGTTGTGATCTATTGGATTCGACTATGGCACAAACATATGAATTAAAGTTGGAAATGTACCTGTAGTATTAATACCTTCGAAGATACACAACAGTTAAACTTTTTAAGCACCGTTAATTTTCTTAACATGTTTCAGGTTCATTGAATCCACCTAAAGTACAAACTAATGAATTAAAATTGGAGTATACCTTCACCTTTAATAGTTTTGAAGATTTTCTACCTTTAAACTTTGCAAGTGCCCCTATTTTGTATAAATTAAAATTCTACAACTTTTGGTTGTGGTTTATTGGATGCAATTCCCATTTTTATGTTTGCGCTAATTTTTTATCTGCAAAACGGGTAAAATTAAAGTTTTTTTTACTTCAGAAATTAAAATTCACTTTAACATTGATAGAGACTTTATCATTTTAATACCTTAATCATCCGTTATACTTTCATATATATAATTGGTATGGCCTCATATACGAAGTCTAGTGTATATAAGCTCCTGTTTGGAGAAAGTCATGTTTTCTGTGTAAACTGCCGTGAAAGTGTACCACGCCTATACACTGCTGAACACCCAAATATTGCAAATGTGTCTAATTAGCAAAATTTCAAATTTGAATCTTAAATTCAAATTTTACAGCTTCATTTTTTTAATTGGATGATATAGGGCACAAACCATTAATTGCTTTCGCTATTGAAACCTCCATCTGCAATATATTTGAAGGTATTCAATGAAGAGCTATTTTATAGATAGATCTATGTTAAAACATAAACATAACTGTCTTTGTTTCTTCATCACATGAAAATTAAAGGAGGAAAATGAAAGAAAAATTACACACACCCACAAACAGAGGAAACACTACAGTACTTCACAGGGACTGGGTAGACACAGGAGATCCTATTGTATGTTTCTTTCACTACAGAACCACTCCCTGATAGTCATAACCATATTCCGCAGTCCGAACTCTTTACACTCCTCAAGCTACCATGTCACTATCTAACAAATATGAACACGGAAGTATATTTGTCCATACTGCACACATTCTTCTATAGAACTTTGACATGGGCTGTATAAGCCCAAATAAATTAAAGGTTCTTCATCGGGTAACTTTCCCGAACATGTTTCGGAGCCTATACCCGTTCATGTCTCTGTGTGTAGTGGCTCCTTGTCTAAGATAAATATTCAGCATAGACAACCCATATAATAATGAATAAATATAGGAACGTGTCAGATGATGCATTAGCTAAATAATTGAAGTTTTGCTTATAAATGCAGAGCTTGACTATTATTAAGTAATACCTGTCAAACCAAACATAATTACTAAATTTGTATAAAATAAACTCAGATAAGAATAATTTGACTAACCCCTGAAGCAGTATGCTAGCGGGGCAGCTTACCTTAGCTAAAACAGCTGCCATTGTATTAATGAAATAGAGATAAACTGGGGCATTATTTTTCAGTCCTAGTGATTATAAAATATACCATAACAGATAGACAACCTGTACCAACTAAAGGAAATCGTAACAAGTACTGCAACAATGGACATCCTTCTCAAGAAATGTAAAACAAACCCCATGATTCCACCTACTGCTACCTTTGATAGTCTCAAGACAATAAAGCTCTAGTTCGGTGCCACCTGCGTTTTATGTTTCAACATTATGGGTCAGGTTTGTGACATTCAAAAAAAAAAAATGCCGTCAAATTTGAGTAATTTTTGACATTGACTCAATGTGTACTTAGGTATGTCACAAAGGAATAAAAGTCATTAGCTTTTTAAGAGAAGAAAATGTGATCAAAATATAATTTTTAACCAGACACTAGGTACAATTAGGCAAGCTTGTAACTGTCGTCAGCTGCTCTTTGCTACCAATATCCCGTGGCGGTTTAACCCGACAGAAAATATGCCAGCCTAAAATATCTGAAAGGTGAATATTAAGCAGAATGATGCCAAAAGGTAAAATTAAGTAGCAAAACAGGCAAGTCTGAAATCTCTACAATTACTGAGGCCAAACTTTTCAACAATCTCTGGATATTTACAGCCAAATGTCTAGAAATATATGATTAAAATGACATCTTTGAATACTCTTGACACGAGTTTCTTGTAAACAAATTTGGGTCTAGATGCACGTCCTGAAACATAGTACAAATACTACCAAAACTAATAGTACAAATACTACCAAAACTAAAAATGTGTGACACAAAATGTATTATGGCCAACAGCTTCCGAAACATTACTGTCAGAGAAAGGATAGTTAACTACTTCTCAGTAAAACTCATCAATTTTTGACATACCTTAATGCAAAACCTGTCATTAGTAACCCGAATATCCAGGTCCAAAAACACATCTCTGAAACCATCTCAATTGTTACTTTCCAAAGAGATATAGCTTGGCCAAATTTCGTTTGCAAGTTTACTAAAATGTCACACATTTAGACAAGCAATGTCATCAATATATCTAACATTGTTTGACAGTTTTTTAGCCTCGCAAAAGTTCTTTTTCATCAATTTAGTCATATACTTAAATTCGAGTCAGGTTAAACATAAATCAGCCAGTAAAAAATGCTACGGCTGTTGTTCAATAGTGATACCCAGCCTTCCTCCTTTGATCATTCAATATCCCAGTTCGGTGACCATATAAATGACAAAGTTGTCAAAGTATCAAACAGTTATTGTGGACAGGAAGATTGTTAATCTTTGAGTGGCCAAACCAGCTCTCACAGGCTATTATTGATCGAAGATATCATATTACAGGTTTCTACACCAGAGATGCATTGGTCCCGTGGGATAAAGGGCAGGCACAAGGCTTTTTGCTTATGAAGCCTCATCGACTGTGGCGTTGTGCTTGGGACATCTCTTTATTTCGGTCTGTCTGAGATCTATCAAACGTGAACACAGTGATTTTGTTGAAAAGTTTTCACAGAGTTGTTGGAACTTTTTTTTTTTTCATTTGCTGCAAGACCTAAGCCTTCCAAAGCAGACAGTCAATTCTACCATGGAACGTAAGTTGCATAGGAAACATGTTTTGACTGTGCAGGCTAATTTATTATACATCCGAAATGGCTGCATAACAATACAGCGGTAGATAATGGTAACCAGGTTGTACATGTGGTGGTGGTGCTGCTGGAAGGTGGGGTTAGGAGTGTACACTGCATGTATATTGTGTAAAGTCTATAAGGTATTCTCAATAAATAAAATTTTTGAGGGAAAACAAAAAGTCTGTGTTAACACACAGACTTAACAAGTACACCTGTGTGATGACCTCTATTGACCCGGGTCAGGTCATGTTATCCATTCCCCTTCCAATACTAACACATACTGTAAGGTATTTAGTGAATTAAGCATAAGTGGAAATTCCTCAACTTTTGTTTGCATGTCCTGGAAGTTGCTCGTGACAAGTAATATATTGAACTTGGAATGGCATTTTTATCAAGAACAGTTTTGAAAATATGGGAATGTTTTTCAAAATGCAATTTGCACAATTTTGAAAACATTACGACAGATTTCAATAATAGGGCTATTGCCATGCAACACCTTAGATTTCTTACCGTTTCCGAGAAAAGCTGCGGCGAGGACGTATCCGGCAGAAAGAACGAAAGAATTCTGAGGAAACACAATGACACACAGACATATAGGGAAAAGAAAGAAAGAAGGAATGAAAGAAAGAAAGAAAGAAGGAACGAAGAAACGAAAGAAAGAAAGAATTAAGTATTAGGGGGGAACGAAAAGTCTGTGTTAGCACAGAGACTTAATAAATAAAGTATTTGAGGGAAAACAAAAAGTCTGTGTGTCTGTGTTAACACGCAGACTTAACAAGTACATATGAGAGATGACCTCTATTGATCATGTCAGGTCATGCTATCCCTTCATGTCCCAAGCATTGCTTACCTTCCAAACTAACAGACATAGCAGCGTGAACAGATGGTGTGTCAAGTGCTTATGGTATCCAGTCTGCTAGTGACATTTGTTCTAGCCAACAATAAAAATGTCCAAACTTGCCGCGTTTGCCTTCAGTTGAAGTGCTGCAGGTCCAAAGAGAAATTTTATAATTCACCAACCGCAACATCTTTGCATTGTGCCAAGGGAAATTTTGATTCTGTCCCTTCAGTTTTATTCCATGCACGGACGTGGACGCCCTGATCCATGTTCTACCCTATTTTACAGACCTTTGCCTGATAAAACTGACCTTTCGCTTACATAATTCTGACAGTGATAGAAGTGCCACCAGAATTATAAATAGCACAAACTGGGCATGTTTTAGCGGGCAAAGGGGCCCATGTAAATTTTCTCCTCTAACTCAAGCAGAGAACAGAAAAATGGAGTTATTCTGCTTGACCATCAAATGTTTGTATGTATGTATGTATGTATGTATGTATGTATGTATGTATGTATGTATGTATGTATGTATGTATGTATGTATGTATGTGTGTGTATTTGCAATACCATTTTCGGTATGCTTCCATGCGACATGTAACAATTGAAAGCAACAATATTGTCGTCATTTTTATAGGCGCTTTAAATTTATTGAAAATTGTACTTTCGATTAGTTTTGTGTGATAAAGTCCAGGTAGGCAGAAAGACGTGTGTAGATACTGGGGTGTTCAGTCAAGCACGAGTTCCATATGTTACCGACGTTATACGAAAACACACCAGTTACTTTCCAGACACCATCTACGTTGCACTGCACTGGACCACCACTGTCACCCTGTGTTGATAACAAAGACAATGTGAGTAAGATACTGTGGATACACAGTGCCTTCTGGTTGTTCTTTTTTTCACAAGTTTAATACTCTTAGTGTATTGTACTACTGGTAATTATTTTCATAACAATGTTGGAGTGTAGCCATGCGGTATATGGAAGCGCATACTAGAATTTTACATTCTAATTTGAAATATAAATATAGATAGACGGATATTGTAAAAAACATCTCTTAAAATCATCGAAATAATAATGGCCAAAGTTTGAGGCATCAAATTCGAGGTTTCCAGTCGCAGCACATCTTAACTTATCAAATTTAAGAAAACTAAACTTTTGCTTAACAGAAATTCTAATCAATGATTTTTTTCGTGACAAAAACAAAATTTATGTGACATTTATCAAGAAGGCTTTACTGCGTTTGGTCTCCATAGAAATGTGTTGAACTCTTCAGGTAAAAAAAGACTTTCGCAACGGATGTTTGTCATTTATGTTTGTGTAACCACTCACCAGTATCAGACTGTGAACAGTCGCCATCATTTATGCGGGCTGGTGCATCCAATTGTAAAGGCATTTTCGTAGGGAATGTCGAATACCAAAGATGAACACGCGTTCACAAAGTTTGCAAAATTCCACTCACAAACGCAGGTAAAAATGAGGTGGGAGCGGAGGGGCAGAGGGAGTTCAATTGGTATGTACGCACCGTGCATGCTCCGCGTTTACCATCGCCGAACACACAGAAGTGCTTGTCTGTGATCTCCCTCCGGTGGGAAGGCATCTTATTGTTACAGTCTTCAGTTGTAATAGCATCGATCTGGGCTTCAATAAGCTTCGTTGACCCCCTTGACTTGGTTCCATCTGTCGCAAAAAATAGCTTACCTTGTGTTGGATCTACAAAACATTTGCTTGGCCAATGCCTGGACAATTAAACGAGAGCTGTGCTTGTCTAATATACTCTATACTACAGATGCCTGCATGTTCATCTTACAACATCAGTTATGTTAGATGACGGCAACATGCAAATTCAAAAACACTAAAATTGATTTAACATCCCCAAACGATTGGAGCACCGTCTTGGTGTATTTACTTTGCAGAGATCTATTTAGGATACTGCCTACATCGTTTCATGAATGCAACCGGGTATTATTGTTTATTTATTTGACCGCCAAAAATCCTTTGTAAGAAAAACCTTCCAAGAATCAAAATGTCGTTCTGTTGAAGAAATGAAAATAATCTTATCATAATGATGTTATGCTTACTGGTTTTACCAAAACCAGTGATCCAGCACTCTTTGCCGACGAAATCTTCGCCGGCATTCGGGAGTGTGGCAAATTTGACATACTGGTTCGTTCTTGCAGCTTCCTTCAGGTGAACAGTAGCAATATTGTGTTCGTGGCCAAGACTTGAGTGCCTGAAATCTGGATGCTGCAATGGTAAAGGAAATGATAGTATGGACCTTGTTATCTCACTGAAGCGCAAATACAACTGTGCCATGGGAGTGATTATGCATCTCATCTACTTGTGCGTCACTTCCGGAATCTTCTAATTTATTCTGCCTATGTTGTCCTAACGCTTTCTTTCATATTTCTTGTGTAATGTATTATATTTGTGGCATTTCTAAATTATGCATCTGTTTAATATTCAACTTTGCACGTGTGTGTTTTGGCAAATGTATAGTTGTTTTGTTGCAAAAAAAGTGGTCAAAATCACCGTTGTGAGGAAAAAACAGCAAGCCAGGAAATGCACATTTTCTCAGATTTCAAGCACGCTTAATTCCCAAAGATTTTGCCATAATTTTGGGGAAAGGTAGGCCTACCTTTAGAATGGACCTTGTTTGGTATTTTGAAGTGTATCATAGCAAGAGGATATATCATGAAAATCATTTAAAACCGGGCGTTTCCTAGTCTTTAATCTCAATTAAAAGGCATGCTAAGTTAATTAGTATAGCGGCCAACACTTAAAACTAATATTATTGGCTATTGTAGGCCATTCTCCTAAGTTGTGTTTCCAAAGTTTTCGAACGAGTAATTTTTAAGTATGTCTTCAACTTTCTTAGAGACAACTTTGCTCTGTCAGAAAAACAGTCTGGTTTCATGCCGGGAGATGGTACTGTAAACCAACTAATATACTTATATCATCAATTTGCAAAAGCTGTTGATTTACAGAAAGAAGTAAGAGTAGTTTTTTGTGATATTACTAAGGCATTCGACAGAGTGTATCATCCTGCCCTCCTTTACAAGCTGCACAAGGTAGGTATTCGTGGTTCCCTTTTGGACTGGTTCAGTAGTTATTTGCACGATCGAAGTCAACGGGTTGCTTTACATGGCGATTTGTCGGACTGGGGTAGTATCGAAGCCGGGGTACCCCAGGGATCGGTTCTTGGTCCTCTCATGTTTCTGGTTTATGTAAATGATATCACCGATATCGTAAGGTCTAACATAAATTTGTTCGCCGATGATGTAACTTTGTTTATTACCATCGACGACCCCATGAGGTCTGCCAACGCTATCAACAGTGACCTGAAATCTATAGAGACCTGGTCTCGTCAATGGTTAGTCACTTTCAATAGTACCAAAACCAAATCCATGCTTTTCACTAAAAAGAAGAGTCAAGATCAAAACCCACCCATTGTGTTTCTCGGTAACTCTTTAGAAAATATATCACAACATAAACATCTTGGTGTAATTTTCAGTTCTGACTTGCCATGGTTAAACCACATAAATTCACTTGTATGCAAAGCCAGGAAACTAATTGGAATTCCAAAACTACTACAATTTAGACTCAATAGGCGTTCATTGGAATTTATATACTTCACATATATTAGACCATTACTGGAGTATGGGGATGTAGTTTGGGGTGGATGAAATCAGGCGGATGCTGTGTCGCTTGAAAGTGTTCAACTGGCTGCAGCCCGAGTAATGACCGGGGCAACATGTCGCACTAGTCATAGATTATTATACAGTGAGACGGGATGGGAGCCTTTGGCTAAACGTCGAGATAAACACAGGCTAACATTGGTATATAAGATAATACATGGGCTAACACCCGATTACCTTCATGACAAAAATCCCAGGAAACGTGTCTTCTAGAAATACATACAATGTAAGATCAAAAAAGGATATAAGCCAGATATACGCGAGAACTAGTATCTATAGCAATTCTTTTATACCAGCAACCATTCTTCAGTGGAATTTGTTACCCAATTCAGTTCGAAACTCTGAGGATCTTGATACATTTCAGCGTAAACTAGACAATGATAAACCAAAGGTTAACGATTTATTCTACATTGGCAACCAGAAAGTAAACATTCTACATTCACGAATTAGAATAGGCTGCAGTCAGTTGAACCACGACATGCATAAAATTGGCATCGCGAGTTCTCCTAGTTGTGCTTGTGGCGCCACAGTAGAAAACACCTGCCATTTTTTCTTTGAATGTCCTCGCTTCATTACCGAACGTAACACTCTTCAAATGTTTATTATAACCAAGGCTCCCTTTATATCAAATACAGTACTAAATGAAAGTTTAAAATGTTCAAAAGCCGTTAATATAACTATCTTTGAATCTGTGCATACGTACATTATCCGCACTGGCAGATTCAACTGAAGCCCGCACTTGTTTCACTTGGTAATTTGTATATACAGTTAATATTACGAATTTTGTCATATAGATATTGGTAGGCCTACCATTTAAATGGCCACGTGTGGGCAAACATTATTACTTTTGTAAAAGACTATTTCAAGACTGTTTGCACCATTCATCTCTTACAGTCAATGCAAACTACCAGTACTCATTACTCGGACCACTATCTGTGACGTCTGGTGGTGTCTTTATCTTGCATTCTGTTATGTGTCCGTTAATGTACTGTCCTGTGGTTTGTGCCATTACCTTTTACACCATACTCTGTATTTTACTCCCTATTTTTTTTTTTTGCAAGAGGAATTTGTATAGGCTATGCCTGTTTTCCAATTGCCTTAATAAAATATGTTTAAACTAAAGTTAGAACGGCACCTCTACCTCTAATACTAATCAGGCAGCGACAAGGGGATGAGGTGAAGTAGTTCATGACAAAATCATGAAAACTATCAATTGGGGTAAAGTTCTCATTTTAGTGTCATTTTTTCAAATAAATTGTGGCTAGACAGCAAGATGGGACGTCTGTTCGGTCAGTTACTGATCGTATGCAGAAGACCATAGATCAACATGGGCTGCTTGCAATGCGTGTCCAGCACATTCAATAAATTCGAGTCTACCGGTGGCTCATGTCCCCGTCTCTTGATTATTATGCGTCGTTCGCCGTTACTATAGGTTGTGTGGCATGTTTTTCTCTCGAAAGTTCGTAATAGAAGGCAAAAATAAACTTGTTGCATCATATTCGTCTCGCCCGTTTTGAAAAGTTCATCGGAGATGCTTTCAATTTGAAAGAGCACCTCTGAATAGACATTTCTGCACAGGATTGAGGCTGTCATTGGAAACCCGAGGTGCATTCCGTTGATGCCGAAGAGATTGCATGATTAAGCCTCAACAATCGAAACGCTGATACATGAAGGAGATTGACTGGCTACCAGCAAGCCTCGGTTCCACCCTAAGCCTTGGGCGGTGACGTCACCAAGATAGACAAAATTCAACATGGCGGCCATGTTATTAACTGGTATCACATACGAATAAAAACTTTAAAAAGTTATACAAAAGATGCGTTATGATCTCTTACTTTTATATATCCACTTTCCACGGATATAAAATCCACACTATAGTGTTATTTCGGTCTAACTAAGGGCAATGCTAATCCAATATGTCCATTTCATTTCGGACCTATCAGCCATTGCTGGCCCAAATATCCAGAAGTCTTGTACATATATCTTGATTAAATTTTATGCAAGCAGTGTGAAGACAAAATATTTTGCCATCTACTGCAAAATTACTTTCTTGATGCAAGCAGTAAGATGTAGGTCCAAATAAGAAAGAAATAATCTTGTGACCCGACTTTGAATTTCAACTTCTAAAATACGCCATCCTGTTAAATAAAAATCTAAGTTTTACTACAAAGCTCCACTTTTGTAACATTATGTCTACTCCCGGCAATTTGCACCTAGAATGCACTGCCAAAGCATACAGATCCACAATCCTATAGAGGGTGGTGGGATAGTAACAACCCAGTGGTCAACTTCCAGCCAAAAAGGAAGGAACCTCAAAATTCCATATTTAGGACCTTTATTTTCTCAGTTGTCCTAACCCCCCCCCCCCATTACCTCGCATAAAATGGACTGTTTCGTTATTCAAATGCGACCACTTGTATCTTCAAAACTTAGCCCAACCCAGACCAAATTTATGACCTCTTGAAAGCATGAACACTTGTTGGTCAAGTTACAGGTCATTTTGCGTGGTGACATGGGCACAAGGGCTCTGTAATTGGCTGTTTATTCAAGATGGCTACCATTCCTATGGTAACAAGAAGCAAGCATTAACTTTTGCTGGTTGCTGAGCCAGTATTTTACCTTGTTTTGCAGCATTATACACAGAATGATGGAACAGCATACAAAATACAATTTGAATTGATCCAAAACTCATGTAACCAGGATTTTGTGGGGTCACAGAAAATAAAATTATGCCCTATTTTACAATTGTTTATCTCTAATTCCAGTGGTAAGCACATCAGAAACTGTTATTCAATGTTGTAACTATAGAGAAATACGTAAACATGATATGTTCGGGTAAATATACATGCATTTTGAGATGATTACACCTCAACAGTCCAAAGTAGCAGGGGGTACGATGTACCCATGCTTATTTGTTTGCATGCATAAGCACTGCCCAGCTATGCAACTGAGAACGAGGCTGCTGATTTGACCATTATCTCGCATCTCATTAAACCCAGGTCAGCATTTCGATTGATATGGCGCTGTTTTTCATGGCCCAAGTAGTCCAAGCACCACATTTGCATTGATGACCTCGTAACCGAGCTCACATATATTTTCAACTGGACCTATGGATTGTATTTGTGTCTTTTGGTCCAGAACTTCCTGATAGTCATTATACCCTTTCCGCAGTCCAAACTCTATATATAAATATGGAAGTACTATTGTCCATATTGTACACTTTCTTCTGTAGAATATTTTGAAATAATTTGCTGAATTAGTCAAAATAAATTAAAGGGTCTTCAGCGGGTAACTACTCAGAACATGTTTCGGAGCCTATACCCGTACATGTCTCTCTGAGTAGACCGGCTCCTTGTCTGAGCTAAATATTCAGCAAAGAGAACCTATATGATAATGAATAAATATGAAGATGGCAAAATGATGAATTAGGTAAATACGTGACGTTTTGCTTATAAACGCAAAGCTTCATTATGGAAGAAGAAAACCCGTCAAACAAAACATAATTACTAAATCTGTGTAGCACAGGTTCAGACAAGAACAATTTGACTTACCCCTGAACCAGTGTGTACCCTTTCTAGCTGGATAGCTTATCCTAGTCAAACCACCTCCCAGTATATTTAACTGAAGTAGAAACAAACTGGGCCATATATCTATTCTATAACATATGCAAGTCAAACCAGTTTATATTCATACAGAATGTAGATGCTTCTTTGTAGAAAAAGAAATAAACGTTTCAGGGTATCCATACAAAAATCAACAAATGCTGCATGAAGAATAATGGTAGGTGTACCAACATGCAATATATTTCGATCACTCTTTAAGACTGAAACGACATATTTTTTTTTCTTTTTTTTTTTTTTTGCCCTCAACACAGGTCAGCATAATATGACCTTGATAACCATTGCAGCTGACTCTCCATACATTGATCCAAAAGATTGTATCGACTATTCCAAGCCACTAAAGCATACATTTTCTTTATTAGACATAAACGCCCGAAGCCTCAATGCCAAATCTGATACTTTTTTATGTTAATTGAGGACCTAAAGAAACATGATTTCGAATTCAGCACTATCTGCATTCAAGAAACATGGATTGATCATCAGAATATGAATAACCTCTCACTGTTTGAATTAGATAACTATACTGCAATACCTCTTGCAGCTGCTTGTAGTTCTCATAGTGGATTACTTATTTATCTCCACAATGACTTTGAATTTACATTAAGAGATTTGGGTACTCCCAATAAAAATTGGGAAGGTTTGTTCATTGACAAATTTGGCAATGGACTAGAACAGAAGATTACATTGTGCAATATTAATCGACCCCCCCCTCCCGATATGCTAACAATGATATTGAATAGAATAGAATAGCTTTACTTGGTCTAAACAATGTACACATTGTCGTACAAGAATACATTAATTAGTTTTAAACCTGGAGACCATACATTAAGACTCCGAGGAGTCGCTGACATGTAGTCCACTTACTTTAGGCTGAATGACAGCAGATATTACAAAGCTCAAGTTGATGGACCAAGTGACAATAATATATATAATATGACTAATTATCGTATGTTGCAGATGTGACAATTACTAATGTTAAAGTTAATTTCATATTGGTTAATAATATAATTTTGATTATATTGTGAGAAGCCTTTTATGGAGTGTGTATCAATTTTTGTTATTACTATCTCAGATAAGTAATTTTCATTAATTAAATCTGGTATTTTATGTCTTAAACATAAGCGATTATTTTTGGTATTTGTAAATAGTATTGGGATCATTGGAGTTAAAACAGGAATAAAATGCACTGTTGCATCATATCTACGTGGTATTGTTACAGTTCTTCTGGGTCTATCAGTGCGTTGAATCTGGTGAAAGTTGAACATATCATTGAAATAGTTAGGCAACATATTGTTTTTGTATTTGTAGTTTATCTTGACACAGGATAGCTTGAATACATTACTTAACGTAAGAAGACCAAGTTTTTTAAAGATCAGGGATGTGTGTGCATTGTACTTCCTATTACTGATCGCTTTTGATTTCGGCTTTACATGTCTATTGCAAGAGTAGAACCACCATGTAGTTATTCCACAATTCAGATGCGGCAAAAACAAGGCATTGTAAATAAGTTGTAATATGCTTTGATGCAGTAGGATTTTTAGTTTAGAAGTATGCCTCACATTTGGGATAATTTATTGATACATTGATCTGTTTTTGAATGAGTTTATACAAATAGCTGAAAAGCTGTCCAACGAATCATCAGATAAAATTATTGCCGGGGATTTCAATATTGTTTTGCTTAAATTGAACACCAGACAAAAGTATGCTGAATATTTAGGTTTGATGATTTGTAATGGTTTCAACCCCCGAATAACTTTGCCAGCAAGGCTTACGGAGAGGTCAACCACATTGATTGATCACACATTTTGCAATTTATCACATTATATAAAATCAAGTACATCTGATATCATATTAACAGATTTGTGACTGATCGTTTACCTTCTTTCAATTGTCTCAACACGCATATAGCATTGAATGGCCCCCAAAATATGTGCAGGTGGAAACAATTGATAAAAACCCTTTACAGTCTTTTTGCACTTATCTACATGAAAGAGATATTTTGCAAAACTTAGACCGCTATGTACGCTCTGATCCAAATAAAAATTATGAAATTTCACAAGAAGAAACACAAATTTACTCCCTGGATCACTGTTGGCATCTTAAGGTCAACCAAAAATCGTGATACTCTGTATTGACAACTAAGAAGTACTCGGCTAGAAACCCCTGAATTTCATATCATAAAGCAGAACCTTAAAATATCCAATATAATACTACATAGACACTTTCGTGAATTAAAGCAACAATATTACCAGTCAAAATTTCAAAAATTCAAAAGTGACACTAAATGAACTTGGGACACCATCAGAACTGTTCTGAATATGAGTAAAAATACAAAAGCATTCCCTTCTTTTTTCTTAATTGACAACACAAAAATAACAAATAAAGAAGAAATAGCAGATCATTTCAATCAATTTTTCACAAATGTCGGGCCAAAATTGACACATCAAATAAACCATTGTATTCTTACTATCTGAATGATAATATTGACTAATTTTTTCATTTAAAGCAGATAAACTCAGATCACATAATCAAAATAATGAATGATTCTAAGCCAAAATCAAGCACTGGGCATGATGGCTTATCTATGAAATTAATAAAAAAAAAACCCCTTCTATTGCTGAACCTCTCACTCTCATTATAAACCAGTCTATAACTACAGGAATTTTTTCAAATAAGCTAAAAAATGCAAAAAGAGTACCTTTATACAAGAAGGATGACACAAATATTCTAGAGAATTATAGACCAAATTCACTACTCCCAGTCATGTCAAAAATCTTTTAAGAAGTAGCTTATTGCCAGTTATATTATTATTTCACATTAAATCCACTATGTTTTGACAGCCAACATGGATTCAAAAAGATGCATTCCACTGAAACAGCTGCTGTGGAGTTTTTGGACCGAACCGTTCAGATTCTTGACCGTGGTAATCTACGCATAAGTATATTGTGGGATTTGTCTAAAGCTTTTGATACTTTGGATCTTCACATTCTTCGTAAAAAAAAAAAATGGAATATTATGGTATCATTGGCACTGTTTTACATTGGTTTAGCAATTACCTTGAGAATAGATCACAGTTTGTTTTATATGACAATGTCTGTTCCAAACCACTTCCTATCAAAACCGGGGTTCTACAAGAATCCATACCTGGACCTCTTCTTTTTATTATGTATACGAATGACATGCACAAAGCATCTTCCAAGTTGAAAACAGTTCAATATGCTGATGAAACAACTTTAATTAGCCCTCTATGTTGCCTTTCTTTTAATGTTAATACTGAATCGTATGATCAAAACGCATCTAACAGCATAAGTTTTGAATTGAATAAGGTAGTCGACTGGCTTGCAGCAAAAAACCATCAGTAAACAAAGGCAAAACCAAATACATGATATTTCATTTCTATCTATCAAAAGAGAATAAATTCCACTTTAAATCTAAAAATAAATAATATTCTCATTTTAAAAGTGGAAGAATTCAACTTTTTAGGCTTAAGAGTTCAGGGAAACATAAATTGGAATATTCATGTAACAAAAGTAGCCAATAAACTATCTAAAGTTATTGGTATGTTTAAGAGACTGAATAAGTACATCCCGGAAGAGATCAATTAAGTTTTGTTATAGATATGTTAAACGTGAATAACCGCAATACTTTAGCAATCTACATACAACTCCTGTACTGATTCATTCTCATTTTACCAGAAATAGAGCAAATGTTCCTGCTCCTAGGCCCACCAATATTACCTCTGTATGTATAAGATACTATGTCCCACCCCTTATCAAAACCCTTCCATCTTGTATTACAGAGACGTTTGAAACTCACTCATACTCTGGTTTATCAAGATATGCAAAAATATTTTATTAACAGGTATCAAGATATATGCACTGTACCAAACTGTTTTGTATGTAATAATTGATTCTAGTCTAGTCTAATAACCATTTTTGTGTGTACGTGTTTTAGTCATCCTTAGTATCTTTATGGATTTCATCGTAATTTTGTGAGTAATCAGTTTGTTACTTAAGCTACCTCCTTTTTGGTGGCCCCAGTGATAGCAGACTCTAGTCCTTATTTGGGGTCATCCAGACACTCATCGGTTTTTGTATTCTAACGCGTCTAACTGTCATGTACTTTTGCGTTGCAATATTACATAGTGTTTGTATCCATAACAATAATATTTTGTCAAATACACGTTTTCTGACTCTGACTCTTACATTCAGTCCCAATGATTGTAGAATATACAGTTGCAGCAAGACCACCTGTACAAACCAAGGGAAATCCTAACAAGTACTGCAACGATGGACATCCTACACCAGAAATGTAAAACAAACCCCATGATGACACCTACTCCTAACTCTGAACGTCTCCAAACGATTAAGCTCCATTTCACTGCCAACACTGAGTCAATGTTTCAACGTATTTTGTCATATTTGAGAAAAGACTGTCAATTGTAAGGTGGATGCTGTGACGCTAGTGCGCAGTGAGACTGGCAACATTGGAACGCAATTACCCATTTAATTTTTTGACAAGTATATTAAACCTATATATTTTCTGATTACTACATATCCATAGGTTTGTATCCATAAAGTTTTTTTGCAGGATTGGAATTTTTTTGAGATTTTATAGCATTCTTTCTGACTTCGTAGGATTTTCACATTTTTCACACAGAAGTTGCACAAATTTTTTTTTTTTTCAGTTGAAATCAGAAGAAATTTATATATATTCATGTCCAGATCGAATTCAATGGTTTGTCCTGAAATAGCATAAATAAAAAGAAATAAAATTGTTAATTTAGTCCTGACAGGTTGTTCAATTTCGTTCTATAAATTGCTCCAAAAGTCACGGAAAGGTTTGTCAGACAAAAAAAAAATCCTGGGAATCCTTCCTAGATATGATATTTTTCTTTTAATGTCTGTTGATTTTAATATGATAGGGCAATTCGTACGTTTGTGAGGCGAGACACAAATTGTAGAGGTTGAGCAAAAAACAGTTCCAAGAAAATCGCATTAAAAGAAAAAGTTGCCAATTCTTACGCATTTATGGCTGTAACATGACACATACTCATTTCTTCTGTCCTGTGTTTTAATTATTATGTGAAATAAACTTGTAGCTTTACCTCTGTGATGTTGTCATTAAACAAAAGTATATTTTGTTACCCTCGTCAATAACTCAATTGGTTTCCATGGGTCATGGATAAATGACTGTGCAAACAATGATATGGTTCATTATCATTCCATTGCAAACAAACCCATGTGACCGGCACTGTTTAAACTTTTCATTGTAAACAAGTTTTGAGATCAATTATCTCATTTAAATTTTATGTTCACACATCTGAGTTTTTAAGACCATTTAGTTTAAGTATCAGACTATCCAAAAATATGAAAAAGTGATTAGAGGTTATCCAAAGGTGCCAGCTTCAGACCTTCCACCTTAAGTAATTCTTTAATATTGAGTAACTGTGCATTTAGGCATGTCAGTAAAGAATGAAGGTCATTAGCGTTTATGTAAAGAACATGTTATCAAAATATCATCGTCAGGGACAGTCCCCGAAATTAGCTGAAATTTTAACAAATTTATGGATTTGGCCCGAAATGAAACTGAATATTTTCTTATACATTCTTTGTCAAATATGCTCTGTCCCTGATGTTCCTACTTACATATCCCTCATGTTAGAGACAACTATTTCAAGGCCGAAGAGCTCAATTACCACTTTCTCGGGTACAGTAGTCCAGATTAGGCTTTTATCTATCTATTCCATTATGTATGCATCACATGTGTTACGCTGATGAGAAAAGTAGGGTACTAACTAAACGCATATGATAGACAAAGAAAACGATTTACAGCCACTGTTATCTGCGAGTCTAGTTAATAATTGCATGACTCTCCATTTAACTGTTTGTCAGTTAAAGGGGTCCACATGCTTTGCATAAACATACAGCTAGTTGTTCTCAGTTTAAAAAGACTATTTCCAGCATGCTGCAGTGGCATTTTAAATATTGGCATCTCTCAATTTAGCCAATAGGAGAGGATTCGTACCCCGAAATAGAGCAGACCTTGGCTTCCCCATAGCACGGACGTACATAGAGGTTATCCGATGCCCAATTCTGTATCTTTGCCTGTATGCCCCTCTCCCCCCCCCCCCGAGCCTGGGGGTCGATGGAGGACACAGGCTCAAGGTGGATCCATGCACGCAAGGAAGCTGAATTGAGCATAGAACTAATATGTGTGTATTCTAACTGCTAGTATCCGTAATTTGGTTCTACAAGATTACAAAAAGAAAAATTAAAATGAGAATGTTAAAAATTAAAATTTTGTCAGTAAGAACGTCGAGCTGCCTTTCCCCTCGACTAACCATTGGTGGTTTGTGAAGGCTTTTGTGGCTGGTTGTAAGAATACCCCAAAAAAAAGGAGCATCCTCACTGGCTTATGAAAAAATGAGGGATATACTGATTTTCAATTGTATTTCAATAAGGAGGCTGTTCCCTCTCCTTGGGGAATTAAGAATGTTGTCAGGATAACGTTTTTTCCAGCATACTAGTAGGACAGTTTCTGTGCGCTCCCTTATTTTGGTGTGGCTATGTCCCTTTGAACAAACAGTTTGCTAAAGAGTACTAAAATGCAATACGAAGGCAATTTTAACACTATATTTAGGATACTATCTCATACAGTTTGTCCATGCCCACAGTACCAAAACATTCCAGATATTTGCAAACAAATATGGCAGTATCGGGAGCGCAAACGCGCTAATTTTCTATGGATTTCAACATTTCTACCCGCGATAATTGACAGACAATGCTTAGTATACTGCTTGGACAAATAATTAATATTCACTCTTTACGACAAACGAAATGTAGCTACTGTAAAGTACGATGAGGAATCAGTCTTAACACGTCTACACACAAGTACACACGGCGTAACACATGGATCAGCGACTGTTTTGATGCATTCAAAGCACATTTCTACTGCACATGAGAAATTAAGATCTTCCTCACGGTCCACATGTACAACTCCTGGACATGCCCGCTTTTAAAAAGTGCTAAGTACCGTTCACAAAATCGGCTCTCTGCTACTATAATTTGATAAGCTTTGGGGGCTCTATGAGTCACCAAATGCAATAAAATCATAAAACATAAACTAAACCGCACATGAGTACCTGTTTTTACACTGTATCGTATTTTAAGCTTTATCGGAATATGAATCCGTGAGTGTAATACACATGAATCCTTTTCAGTATATGTTAATATTTAGCAATAGCTCGAAATGTCTGCATGCACACATATAGATGAATGATAAATTTACAGACATCGTTAGATGCATTAGAGATATACATAATTCATGTTGGTGATACTGTTTGACAATATGCGTAAAGGTCTAGCCATATCTTTAAATCACTTTGTGACACCGCTAAATAATAACTGTTGCATATTTCGTAATGGGCCGCATGGTGGGTTAATACTTGTGAGATGCCACAGGAACAGACTAAAATTCACAGTGACCCGATGTCTACACTGGAAGGTTCCACAGACCACTGACACTTTGTACCACTTATATAAAACCCCGCCAGTACTGTCGGACCTGTATCCACTATAGGGGCCACTTTCTCCACTAAGCTCTGTCTTTGACTAAGCGGGGGATCTTGCCTCACGTCTCCTGCACTGCTACACAATTCATAGCCTAGGGACGACTTTAGTGTCTGATACAAAATCCCTATTCTGGGGCTTACAACTGGTAAATGCATGGCGTTATTTGCAGGTAATGCACATATTGTACATTACATTCAATCGACGAATTAAACTTCCCTTAACACCAATCACACATTTATTTTGGATACTACCTCTTCACAATCTCCAATAGGGACTAACCCGACTTTGCTGCCATTTTGAAAATTGTGGATTCCACACCCAATGGTTTGTAAATGAGGGTAGTATTGGGACAATTGGGGGGGGGGGGGGCGGTTATAATATATGAAACCAAAAGTTTCGCAAATGTTTAAGAGCTTCAATAATGATATGATAGATGCTATGGCTGCGATACTTTGATATCCAAACCAAATGTATATTTGTGCGACAATCGGTGTACCTATTCTCGATATCTTCCTATTGTCGATAAGGTGGACAAAAACACTGTTATTATCACTTGATAATCTATCTATATATGTGATGTGTTGCCAGTCTCTGAACTGTGAAATTTTGTGTACTGGTCTCTAGTTCCATTCCCCTGTGTCTCAGTTTCGAAGGTAATTGCCGGCAAACGCATATTTGGGTTCCTGACGCTAAGCAAAATGCACAGGTTTCAGAGAACGCCCATATTTTATGATTTGATAACTCCAGAGACCCTAGCTTTTTTAGATTTTTCATAAACTGATTTCATGACTGATACAAAAAAGTGTTTGCCCTGCTGACACATTCCGAACTTTATCTGTGTTGAGTTTTCAGTTGCTATATCGAGAATTGGAAAATTGTTTTCACAAGCTCGTCAGCAAAATCGAAGTGATATGTCTTGCACAAACCACCTGTGTTCCTCAAAAAAATAGAACATTATTTAGGTGTTACCATGGAAGTACAGCTTATAACTTGAAGTCTATGATATACAACAATTATTTTCCTATCTATGGTAAGTGGTGTTTTGCGCTGCATTTTCACAAACCACATGGCTTAGCCTATCAAAACCTGTTACATCGTGCATAGTACTTTATTTTGTTCCATTAATTTTAGGGTTGGGCCTCTTTAATAGGGTCTGTCAGGTCACCAGAACCAGACATGTAGTTTTGTTAGGCCTTAGGTAACTCGGACATTTGTTTGGACATGTTTAAAATTGATGTTCATTCCCCTTAATCACATTACCTCCTTTGACTTCAGTTTAATTTGTTACCTGGACACAGCCGTATACACTTTTCACTGTTAAAAAATCTGAGTAAGGTCCCCTTGTAATAGCATACATTACATGTAACTAGTTCCAGAAGTATAAATATGTCACATATCACTAAAGTATTCAGCGCAATCTCCCATCCATTCAGATATTCCAAAATGCATCAGCAATATCACTAAAATACCTTGGTAGCAATGTTACTAAATCATTGACTAGTATATCAAAGTTTTGAAGTGGCATTGCTGAAGGACGTATATAATCAAGTATTAAAATGACACACACACCCCATGTATATGTATATAAACCATCGTTGGTGACAGTACCCCAGTTAACTAGCTATGCAACCAGCACATGTCCAAAGTGCATAGAAGATCTTATTGCTGTAGGTGATTAATGGGCAGTAAAGAGGATATTGGGGGACCAAATGCCTACCTTTCCAGCATGGTGCAGCTAGCGTCGTGTCCTTAGAATAAAGTTTTGGCATCAATTCCCCAAACGCAATTACGTGTAAGGATGTTCTCATGATTGTTTTCTTTATGATTATTATAATATAATTTTATCTGAAGCAATGGAAGGAATGCTAGAATTGTATTTTGGGTTGACGCAGACTCCTGATCGCCATACTTCAAGTTTATTCAGGGGAAAGATTCGGCTAGCCCCAAGCTGTTCTAAGTTAACATAAAATGTAGTTTATAATGAATGCCGGATTACCATGTAGCATTTAAATAGAGTTTTTCATTATTCATCCCTGCTGGTTTTGAAAATCGAAATGTATTTAACTTTCCTAGCATTGGAATGTAGTTCATTTCAAACATGAGTTCTTGTGGAAGAAAACTAATCACCATGCACAACTGCTGCACTATAGCTTTCTTATATTGTAATTTCCAATGTTGATTTAGCCTGAAAGTGCACTTTGTCAACAAGACGGTTCCTAATTGGTCATTTATTATTTTGCACATCAACATCAATTTCCCTTTGGTCTCTAAGTTTTATGTGGGCTGACCCTGTCTACAATATATACTTACCATAGTGTGTTTTTCTGTATAGATTATCTGTTCATGGTTACCACTCCCACTGTAGTCAGTTACTCCCGTTTTGTAACGGAAGTTCTTTAAATTTTTCCTGGACAAAACCGCAAAACATTTTGATGTTCAATGTACTAAGGAACTATGCAGAAACATAGTAATAAAACACATTTCTTGGTTGCCTCCAAACTAGACCCAAGTTCCGTCTTATGTCTACTCCTCAATCGTAAGTATTCATATCACCTGAGACCCTGTGCTGCCACTCAGGCTGCAGCAAAGAACCTGACAGTATGGAGGGCAGATTCATGTATCAAGCAGCGTCAAAAGAGATTATACTATAAAGGGAATGACCTAAGAAAGTGAAAAGCTTTATAAAATTAAATTGCCAAGTTTTGAAACACACATGATGATAGACATTTTTGATAATTTCATTTGTTCACTCGAGAAAGTGTTACTTTTGGATGGTTTAGAAACATACCTGGAACAAGTGCCCTAATCATGGTGCTCATATGGTTCAGTTGTCTAGCAACTGAAGGTACCAGCGCATATCTGCAGTTAATACAGTTGTATATGAATACCTCCCATTATTCTAGAGATAATAGGGAACTTGGTCTGCTTTGGGGGCAACTCTCTTTGTTAAAAGATATTAGAAATGCACAACCTTAGAAACCTAGCTACAAGTTCTGTTGTCCCAAACACACAACAGATATTCTCCATGTTGAGTAAACGATAAAGCAAATGTTAAAAAAGATTATGCACAAATGTCTGGTCTTCCTCGGAAGCCAAGGACCCCACTTGGCTCCTTGCCTAAACAAAGACAATCTGGCTATAAAATTACTTTCATTATTATGTTGATTTGTAATGGAAGTTGTCTGGATTATCGCTGGCAAAAGCACAAAACACTGTGATCTACAATGCATTAAAGATTCATGTAGCAACATAAGGATCAAACGGCTTCCTTGTTTGACTCCACAGCAGACCAAAGTTCCGTGTTTTGCTTACTTGGGAATTGTGGGGAGATAACAAGGAACTGAGTCTGCTTTGGAGACAACTTTCTCAGTTAAACCAAACCGAAAAATGAAAAACCTCCTTGTGTAAGCCTAACTGGACTTTATATATGTCCAAACAGACAACAGGTACACACAGAGAGCCTCAATGTTGAATAAATATTGAGTAAATGTGGGGTATCCTTGTTCAAATACCATACCCTTGTCAAGGGAAGGACCCAACTTTAGGCTGCTTACTTATATGAAGACAATCTAGCCATAAAATCAATCGCTATCATGTCGATCTTACCTATATACTAAACAGGCAGCTGCTGTAACAGCTTTCTTTTCGCTGATGAGAACGGCACCACAAAGGTGACCCCAGCCTCTCCAACGCTTGAATTCCATGGACAGGAACCAAGGCCACCGGCCTTTCTGAGCAAGTCTGCCATCAACGATGAACGGCGAGTTGTGGAGGGTCCAGCTTTGTACACAGCGAAGTCAGCAGATGGACGTGCTTCAGCTTGAAATTGAGCACAAGAAAAATTTGAGTTCATCTCAACTTAGGTGGAATTATTAAATAATTGAGAATTAAATTGAGTAGAGTAGAATAGCACAGAATGGAATACAATAGAATAGATTGCTCAAAATTAGACATTCTACAAAAGTCTCTAGTTCTGCAATACAAATTCAAATGCTATTGTTTTGCATGAGGCATTTTTAATTTTTATGTTATGGCCAGCGAAAATATATATACTTCAGAGGTACATGGACTTGAGGCCGCAAACAGCAGAATCCTTGCATAATCCAGTACACTCTCCTTACCAACCAGCATGGGACCACGCACACTGGGACCATCAGAAAATCACCTGCCAACCTGATAGCTGTCTGCGACACGGGTGGGTGCTGTCAATTTCTACTCCTCTGGTCTTGTAGATCTAACAGGACTGGTGAGTTGTGAAAACTAGTGGGCCCGGGAGGGCCAGTAAAGAATATGGTTCCATAAGGCAGTGTCCAAAACTGGGTCCAACAGCTCTAGGCCATGGACACTAAGGATGACACCCAACTAGAGTGTGAAAAAAGGTCCAAGCCTACTCCTGGTATGCCGACCTAAAGACTTATCCCTGGTCAAAACCCCGAGGGTGAAATATGCTGAAACACAGTGATGCCCAGAGGAGACAAGGGAAGTCTAAGGACAAGTATAATGAACTTATACAAAGGATCCTGTAAGGCATACATGCCGGCAGCAAGCTGGGAGAATGTGGACCATGGCAACATTCCAAAAGGCATGCCAGGAAGCATTGAAGGCGCATACCTTGTGAGCGGCTCTAAAGCCTTGGTTGTAAACTCAGCTGACTGGCAGGTCAGAAGAACAAAATAATTGACAGGCCTGCCTTCTCTCTCTCTCTCTCTCTCTCTCTCTCTCTCTCTCTCTCTCTCTCTCTCTCTCTCTCTCTCGCTCGTTTGTTTTTGGGGGGGTTTGTTTGTTTTTGTTTTTCTTTTGGTTTTTGTTTTTCTTTGGTTTTTTTTGTTTTTTGTTTTTTGTTTTTGTTTTTGGTACAAGATAAAATTTCGGTTTTAAGTAGTTTGGCCTACATGTTTTGGAAAAGAACTAAAGTTTGTCATCAATGAAGATTATTTCAAAGGTTGAGAGGACCAATTTAAAACCACTGGCTGCCTTTTATGGGTGACTGCCTGTCTCAGGTCATGAGTGAGATTGGTTTCTTCACATTGGTGTTGAAAGATGATTGTTAATGTTTTGGTAACTCTTACATCTCTTTGCTGTCGTTGTTGGGTTAAAGTTTATGAGTATGGGTAATGTTTTTCAATACTCTTTGGAGCACACAGCTTTGTTTGCAAACCTTGGTAATGAACAATTTGGTGTAAAGTCCTCTTTTATCGTGGTGGGGGTATACCTTAAATTGCCTCATTTGCAATATTGAGATTTCCAATAATGGCATTTAAACATCTTTCAGGAGATCCTGTAGTCATATTTCATTGTGATAAGTAGTTTCACATACAAATGTTAATTTTATGAGAAAATTGAGCAGCGAAAAAGGGCCAAGATTTCCAGCAAGAGGTTGCGGTGTTAATCTTACTTTTTGTGTGGCCGTAAATTCATAAACCATTATGTTTGGATAACAATCAGAATTCAGCCATTCCCAGCAAAGGAATTTTGTTTGACACATCAAAGCATACCCAGTGTTACCAGCCAATGCTATGCACAGATTAGCTGATACAATAAAATAAAAGTAAAATAAATACAATAAAATGATAATGCCTAATGATACCTCAGAATGGCCCATGAGCATTCATATACATGCAGATACATAATACATTACTCTGGCATGAGGTCAATTTCTTGTCCGTAATATAAATAGCACCTTACCTGCCATGAAAGCACATGCCACCAAAACCAGCAGGAGCGTCATGATTCCACACTGTTGGAAAGATAGAGCAGAGCATGTGAACCATGCTCTCAAATACTATTATTATATCAATAGAGAAAGTGTTGAAAGTAGTTCATGCACCTGCCAGTTTTAATCTTTTTCTGAATTGATGTATTATTACTTAGCCTGTGGAAAAAACAGATCTACATTAAGCAACTTAACACTTTCAGTGCCGCATTTTGGACTAAGTCCACATTTACCTCGTAGCATCTCCCTTTTTGAGCATTGCTCCCAAATCGTGCTGAGGAAACCTGTTGATCTGGGGAATATTAAATTCTATAAACTACGAGCATGCCAGTACTTGAATAAGAGATCTTTTTAAAAGGAACATGAATCTGGCATCCTTGTTATGATTCCGAGCAGTTTGTTTTAGTAGTTCGACTTGAGCCACGAAGGGCAATAAAAACGTTGTTAGGTGTACATGCAGCCTGTACATGTATAACCTATGTAAAAAAAAAAAGCCCTTACACACTGCTAGCAAGCCTGTTGTGACAACATAAAGTTGTGACTAGCCTGAAAATCGTTCGTTATTGCTGATACATTGCTAAAAGGACATGGACAAACATATGCTGAGCCTTCAATACGGACACACCAATTCCATGAACTCATATATGTATTTCCTTACTAAACCCTCCTGTCTCTCCCTTTCTCCTACCCTTCTTTCTTCCATACCTCTCCCTCTGTTTCTGCTGATTTCTTTGCTTTTGTTCACTTCGTGTCATGACTTGTCATAGTTATGCACAGCTGATACTAAAACTAAACACTTAAATTTGAGATTATCATAACCACATTGGTGAAATTGTGCTCCATATTTGGAGTAGTCAATCTGTTTAAATAATACAGATTTGACTCCTTAATATCGCACCCAAATCTAGGTTACATATAGACACCTGGGAATACACATATGGTACTCCAACAGCATCTTTAAAAACTTTCCTGTATATTTTCAAAATAAGTTAATAAGCTCTGTGTCGTCCCTTTAGTTGGCACCTCTGATCAGTGAAACAGATTTGGCTTTGCTTGAGGCATAGAGTTGCCGCCCCCCCCTCCCCCTTCCCCCCACCCGTCAGTTCAAGTTCCTTCCTGTGAGACAAGGGCGGCACAGGGCTGCAGTCAATATGAATACACTTACATTCTGCTGTCATTGAACAAAACATATAAGGTAGCAGAGGGAGTTGAGGTGTAAAGAGATGGTTAAAGGGGTCGATTGTCAAAAGGGCACCTTGCGACAAAAGTAGGACTCACAGTGAAAGAAGGGGGTATTTGTTATTAAGAATCACTGGCATTGAAAACATTATCAAGCCAAAACAAGCCTACAGCCTGATCCAATACATGACTAACTTGCTTTACTGTTTGCCGGGAAAAAAGGTAGAAAGATTGTGGAATCTCCACTACTGGACTCCTGGCCACAGATAAATATGGTACGAACTATCAACGTGGAGTGTCGGTTCAGCATAAATAACTATTCATGGCTTGAAGTTCATCACAATTTGAAGTGTTTAATTTTTGCTCGTAGTGGTATGAAATTAGATCTTGCTGTGACTGCATTGATGGACTCTGGGCAGAATGGATCAGCACCGACCAAGTGTGAATGTGTGTAAAATGAAAGGGAGTTGTGATACATATCTTAAGGAAGTCTTATCTGCCCTTAGGCTATCCTCTGTATCCTGCCCCCACAAAATTGGGAAACTCTTAAACAAGAACCTAACAGACTCGATCTGTGAACCACTAACAACAATCTTTATTTTAGTCTTTTTCACTTTCCTGGTGCTTTACAGATATCCAATATATGACCTATGAGTTTAAAAGGTCCAACAGACTTTAAAAGAAACTACTGACCTATTTATTCACTCTGTAATGTTTATTAAGTGTTTGTATGCCAGGTCTTCATCGCACTCTATGAATATGTAATACAAAATAATCCTCTTATGGCCTAAAATTCTAGGTTCAAGGCCAGCAACTCTACTATGAATCAGCTTGTCTATATCCTTAACAGTATATATAATGGACTAGAACAGTACAAAAAAGCCAGAATAGTGTTTTTAGATGTGTCTAAGGCATTGGATAAGGTGTGGCACTCCGGCCTCCTTTTGAACCTCCGACAACTAGTCATTTCAGTTCTTTATCTAGCATGGATTAAAACTTATTTCTCGAACCATTTTCAAGAAGTAATCATTCATGGCCAATGGTCTTCTTGGCTTCCTATTAAAGCTGGTGTACCCCAGGGTTCTATTTGGGGATCACTTCTCTTTTTGGTCTATGTAAACGGCCCAGTTGATGTTATTACTCAGTGTTTACATTCTTCATATATCTGCTAGTTTTGGGTGGAACGGGATTATGACCAACTGTCGTTTGTGCTTTATATTTAAAAACACATTGTCATTAATGATGGCGCTTCTTCATACGCTTCTTCCAATGACAATTTTACCTATTTTTTTTTAATGCAGAGGGTCTAGTAAAATACATGTCATATTAAACCTGTCGAAGTCAACCAACACTGCGTTATGTAAAAAAAGGAAAATTCAAGCATGCAATATGGTAATTCTTTAAACATCTATGGTTTGTGTCATGTATGTAAAAACTGACATTGTGCATTTATGATGGTATTCTTTCGCTTTTTCCAGGCACAATATTCACCTTTTTTTTTTAGTGCGGAGAATCTAGTGCGGACAATCTAGTACGATAAGTAAGACAACCAGATTAAACTCTATGGAAGTCAACCATCACTATGTTGTGTTAAAAATGAATATAAAGGATACTCAATTCAAGCATCCTATATCATGATTATGTGACTATAGTAAGTGCTATGTATGTAAAAACTGACATTAACGAATGACGGTATTCCTGGCAATTTTTTTCAAGGACCGTGTTCACCTTGGTTTTTTAGTGCAGAGGATATAATAAAATACATGTCCCAATAAACTTTACCGAGTCTACTGTCGTTGTGTTGTGTAAAAAGAAAAAATATAAATTCAACTTTGAATTTTCCCCGTGGAGAAACAACCTATATCCTTTTTTTGTACGGATCATACAGCACAGTAGCAACAGACTCCATGCCTAGAGTCCCTATAATTGCAAGCCTAAGAGGCCGCCCTGTAAGTGTTTGAAGATACAAGATTCAGACTTTTTTTTCATAATGGCAGATGAAACATACAACATTAGCCCAGGGTTATTACAACCGACATGAACATTTTATGCAGCTCTTGCTGTGATACGTACACGTTTCATGGATTGTGTAAATGGTCATTTCAGGGCCAGTTTTCAGTGTGAAAAATATCTCAGCTAAGCATTAATACATAGGCGCACACAAGAAAAGCCCCCAAGTTAAAAAATTATTGCAATCATTTGAAGTTTCCCTCTCTTATAGCACCAATATTTTTTCTACATTACTATCATGGGCATGTCCATACTTTGTGTGTGTGTGATTGTGTGTGTGTGGGGGGGGGGTGCCATTGTGAGTGGCAGGAAGCTCACAGTGGGGGATCCAGGGGGCCATCCCCAGAAAAATTTTGGAAAAAACCCAATAATCTGAGTTGTGATTTCCTGACATTTGAAACTGCATTTTTACATACAGAATTTGATATCTGAGACACTAAAAATATTCACTAAATGAGGCTATTCCATTAGTTCTCAGATATCAGGGTGTGCCAGACAAGTTCCTTGCTTTTTACAGAATTTTACACTGGCCTTAGTCTACTCCCCCCCCCCCCCCCCACACACACACAAACTTATTTGGGTGAGCACATTCTATGTGACTATGACAACATAATGATCACAGGTCTTTCATTCAAGCTACTTAGTCACACATTTTTGGCCTTTACAACATTCACATCTGTACAGCGTAACATTTTGGCGAGCTGCTCTTAAGATTGAGATGTACTGCATCTAGCATTAAATTATGGATTGAAAGCCAAACCATATAGAGCAAATACAAGCAAACCAGAAACGAACTACAAAGATCCAAAATTTTACCAATACTGTATATACTCCCAGTTAGACTTTTGAAACTAAAAATGTGAGTTCCTGAGTAACTCATTATTATTATTATTATTATTATTATTATTATTATTATTATTATTATTATTATTATTATTATTATTATTATTATCATTATCATTATTATCATTATCATTATTATCATTATCATTATTATCATTATCATTATTATCATTATCATTATCATTATCATTATCATTATTATTATTATTATTATTATTATTATCATCATTATCATTATCATTATTCAACCCCCATTGCTGAAGAAATAAAAGTATAGGTATGGTACATTAAGATACAAATCATGTAAAACAAATAAATGATACAAAACACTTAAATCATACATAACACATATTAAATCATAGATGAATTGTTACAATGACATAGTCAGATCACAGGGGGAGCCAACACAACCATTGTGCTGAGGCCCGCCCAACCGCAACTCCTCATGAGGTGATAGCACCAGCTGAGTCCCTGCGCCCCACCATCAAGCGCCCACTGGCTTTAATGTTTAAAACGATTTGGTCAAAAGTCTTATAAACCCCATGGTCACTGGAAAGTTTTATGATAGATTAGACATTTCAGTCATTCAACAATTCCATCCTGTAAGAATGTAGGTTGTCTCATATTCTCACATTTACCCTGGGAATGTTTGATTCCTGACAAGCCATATGGTTGAAGATGAGAGACAAGGGTACCTCTGACCAGACCTCGTAATCTGAAAACCAAATATTTTGACAGCAAGTGACTGTATAATGTGCAATAAGGAGACTAAACGGAAGATGTTATACAAAATAATGAAGTTGCGTGGTACTTCATAGTATGCCAAGCAGGCAGAACCTCAAGAGCCACCAAAATTGGTTAGTGGTGCAACTGTTTATTAAAGCCGAACACTTGCTTTAAGATAGTAGCTTTAAAAAAGAGTCTCGTTGCCTCACAGATTTATTAGACAATTGTAGACATTCCATGCTGCACAAAAGTGAAAGGAGACCTATTGTTTTCCATAAATGAGTTTTAACATTTGGACTTACCCTAGGATATGTCATCCCAGTAGAAGTCAAGCTACAAATAGATCTTGCTGCATTAATCCGTTTAATAACACATGCACTGTAGTCACGTTAACAAACAAATTCCACCCCGACTTCATTCAAATCATTATCACATTTCATGAGATGTGAATTCATTTTACACACTGGCATTACACTAGATTGGTTCTTAACACCAATCATACACTTGGATTTTTCTATTCCAAAATGAAACCTCCATTTATTGGAGTATTCCAGACATACATCAATAAGACTCCGCAAACCACTAACAGTGGCAAAAAACAGGGTGATTTCCTCTGCATATGCTGAAGAATTAAATACATGGCTGCCAATCTACAAGCCTGATTTGCTGCTTTGTAATAGGAGAAGAATTTCATTTACAAATATATTGAAGAGCGCAGGGGATGAGGCACTGAATTGCCTTGTACAGCAGAATACAGAATTTTTTTTTACTAAGCTTACCATTCTGTTGCAAAATCCCTTTTAATTCGGTGGTACCACACAAACAGAAGTATCCAATTAGATAATGGTAATGCTTTACATCATAATTTATAGAAAAGACCATCATGCCACAGATTATCAAAGCATTTTTGGCATCCAGTCTAGATATAAATGAAAGGAAGTGGGCATCTTTAAAATACACTAAAAGATCACGGAGATGAGCACAACCAATCTTTGTCCCCGTACCTTTGCGGAAACCAAACTGAGTGTCAGCAAACAAAGATTTTCGTATAAATGCTGTCTGGTCCAGCAGATGCATTACTGTGAAGTGAACTGATCACTTCAGTAATTTGTTCTGGTAAGATTGTAGCGTCAAGTATCTCAGATAAATTATTCTGGTTCTGTGTATTTATAAAATCATGACTTTCTATCTGATGCTTACTGAGACTACCTTTTTCTTGCATAATATCCGCATAACATGTAGCAAAGTCACCGCGCTATAAACTCTAGTGTGGCTTTTTATTCCAAGTGTAAAGTCTCCACCATTGACTTAAAGTGTAAATTCCTGATGAAAATGTGTTGGAGACTTATATATTAATGTATAATACTATATAATATATATGGTTAGGCTCGGTAATAACCATTCAGAAATAACCATCAGGGAATATTGGGTTTTACATACTTGAAAACATATTAGTATGTCAGGAAGTACAGGGGAAATCGCAAGACTGTTATAATCAGCAATAGTGCAAAATACATTACTGTGAAATAGTATCTGATACAGTGGATATCCCATAGTGATAAATACTGTACAGAAATTGTGCAAGAACATAACCTAGATTCCAAAAAGCCGATGGTGAGTCGGCAAAAAAATGAATCAATTAAACCGGGATGTGTTAGGGACCTGCCAGATTTAACAATTATACATGACAGTGATGAATGGGGGCTTATGCAGTAAATTAAAATGGGCTTTATAAAAGTGGAATAAATTCTTTTCAGAATTAAGTAAATGACAAACCAATTGTGAAATGAGATTGTATTAATCATGAAAACTCTGTACACATAAAAAGGTAGTTTTTCTATTAGGTTTGTGGGTTAACTTCCTCAACCTGATACATCGTATCCAGTATGAGAATAGAAAGAGGGGTAATTTCACATGCCCAGGAAGTAACATAGGGAGCCAGTGTACAGTAAGAACTAAATGTATTTAAGGGGTTTTAATGTCACTTAGTCGTGTTTTGTTTTGGTGAAACATGGTAATTACCAGATCTGCCTGGATGCGACTTAATCTGGGTGGACAAAACTGCTATTTGGAAACTTTTCATGGGATTTTCAACTGAGTCTGAGTCAGAGTTGTGTATTTAAGGAGGAGCATTTGCCATGCTTGGCAGAGTTCAGCTTTCAACTTCGTAGAGAGTATCACAAGGAAGAAACCAGAGATTCAAGAACAAATTGGACAAAATTACTCGGATAGACTATTAAAATTTGGGACACTTTGATTGGAAATTCAGATAGGCTACTCATCAAGCATCTGGGAAATAGGTAAACCTGTGGATAAAAACAAGGAGGATAACGACATTGAAATGAAAGTAACAGGGAAGACAGCTTCCCTATACCCTCCTCTATTATTTCCCCACTGTAGTGAGATTCTTATATCTGCTTCAAAGGACACTTCAATACAAAGTGAAACCTAATTTCAAAAGAGATGAAGAAAAGATTAGTGCAATGTTTTGAGACATGCATATTTTCCAGTAATGTTTATGTTACCATTCTATATCTCAATTTTCTAAGTCTAGTAAACCATAGTGGCAAGCTCTACTGTCCATGAAGCCAGTAAGGTATACCAAATGCAGTTACCTAAAGAGCAGGTAACAGATCCTGACAAGTAACCTTATACTAGAAAGTCCTTGGCAGTATATTAGCTTAAATATTTATGTTTATTAGTTCCGGTTTATTCAATCAACATTTCATCCATATTTGCTTGTATTGTATAACCATTGCATGAATCATTAATTGCATTCCATTGTACTGTTTATCAGGGTGTGAAACAGTTGAAAGAAAATATGAGTATCTTTTATCTTTTAAGGGATCGATGAATGTAAAGTCTCCATTGTCGACTTAATGTGTGATATCCCGAGAAAACTGTGTTGGAATCTTATGTATTAATGTGTAATAATGTATTGTGTATATGGTTGGGCTCAGATATAACCATTCAGAAATAACCATCAGCAAATATTGCATTGCCAATATTTGGAAACAAATTTAGATGTGGCGAAGTACAGTGGAAATCTCCATAGTGTTAAATACAGTAATATTATGAAATATATTATTGTGAAATATTATCTGCCACAGTGGAAATCCCAGAGTGTTAAATAAAGTGCAGCAATTGTTCAAGAACATAACCTATATACCAGTCAGCAGATAATGAGTCAGTTAGTCCAGGATGTGTGAAGGATTTACCGAATTTATCAATTATACGTGACAGTGATGAATTGGAGGTTCTGTTGTATACTAAAATGTGCTTTTTAAATTTGGTATAAATCTTTTCAGAATTAAGTTAATTTCAAACCAATTGTGGAATGAGTTTATATTAATCATGAGAACTCTATTCATATAAAAAGGCAGCTTTTTATTAGGTTTGTGGGTTAACTTGTTCAACCTGATACATCATATCTGGTATAAGAATAGAAAGAGGGGAAATTTCATATGTACAGGAACTAAAAGAGGGAGCCAGAGTACAGTAAGATACAAATATATTTTAGGGTTTAACGTCACATAGTCATGTTATGTTTTGATGAAACATAGTAATTAGTGCATGTGACGGGGTGTGACTGGATCTGATTGCACAAAGCTGCTATTTAGGAATTTTTCATGGGATGTTTGATTGAGGCTGAGTCAGAGTTGTGTTTTTAAGGAGGAGCATTTGCCATGCTTGGCAGAGTTCAGCACTCGCCTTCGTAGAGAGTGTCTCAAGGGAGAAACCATTGTACGGGAAAAAAAATAGCCTAACCATATTTGCTGATAAACTAGATATACCAAGGAAAGAAGAAATAAAAGCTTTGAAGTGGATGAACATGAACCTTGAAAATTTGTCATAATTGCAAATAAGTGTATAAATTGTGTAACCGCCCAGTCAACTCTTATACCATCAACACACACTTAGATGAACTTTACACTGTGACGCTTTTTCTCATTCCAGAAACACAAATCTTTGTCAAATCAAAATACACGTTAAGTTTGAAAGTATCACACTCGACAAAACTTTGTATATAATGCCTTGAGGCCCGACAAAATTTTTTTTTTTTTAAATATGCGTCCCGTAAAGAACCCCAAATTTATGCCTTCCATCTGATATCCACAAAGTACACCAAAATCTCTTCCTGTCTCTTGTTGAGCTCAGGCGAGGGCACCAGTAAACGTAAGGTGTATAAAAACTGTGTGGTAAAGAACCCACCTCTGTGGCTGCATCATGGATATGGCTGCTAAGTTTCTCTAGGTAATCCTCCACTTGATGTGAAGCTAGTTCACAGTGATTAACTCTTCGGGTGGGACCTTTAACATGTTTAGAAGTGTCATGGGTTTCCATTTCCGACTCAAGACATGTTAATAAGAGTCAGCACAGCATGGTTGCTTCCATCTAGGGCTAGGGTATGTCTTAAACCTTTCAGAATGGTAAGCATAACAAGGCCTATGGCTGCTATGGTTATTTCCAGAAAATGTGAAGGTTTGTACAGTTAGTTTCATGGCCAAAAAAATAGGGAGGTGACCACTCACATTTTCTGTATCTAAGATATAATCTGACATGATAAAATACTTATAACATAAATTGTGTAGTCAGCTGGTTGTGAGAACAAAAAATCAGTAACAGATAGGTCATTAGATACAATAAAAGCGTACATTGTTTGGCTTTTTTGTTCAAGTTATTCTTATTGTACCACTTCTTGTGTAATTTCAAACTATGTGGAAGCTTTGCATTAAAATCATAGAGTATCTTTACAGGTGCTGAAACATCATATTGGTTAGTATACACTGTATCACATGTAACGTTTCTACACATTCTCCAACATTATCTCTGGTATACCAGGCCCAGATAGCAAGATAGAAGTGACAATCACTCTAGGGCCCGAGAAGAAAGGGATTATTACTTAATGTATCAAGATACAAATGTATAGGCATATCTACATTTTTGCTGCTTTTTAAATTTTTGCGTACCTTGATGAAAGTATACAGTACTAGAGTGCATAGTCTTGCTCTATCAAATTGATTCACATACAGATTAACGTAATATTGTGCTAATTGACCAAATGTACCACGTAAAAAAATCTAGGTATAGGATGGTGCGAATTTTAAATTGTATCTATTTCTCAGTAAAATCCAGTCTGAAGTTCTAAAAAAGATCATCTTTTGTCCCAAACACCATGGCTCTAAAAAGGGTCCTCGGAAATGTCCCTATTAGGCCCATATGGGAATATAATTATTCATTTTGAAATTTAACGTTTTGGACATGCAAATTGGCAAATTTTAGCTCTGCGGTCTCATAATTGTACACCTGATGAAGACAAGAACAAGTTCAGGGACACTGTTCGGTTTAATAGTATTTTGAAGACATGGACTTTGGCTTCCCTGCTTTCCATGGGGTGTTATTCTTAAATACACACACAAACAAAAAAGAAAGCCACTTCAAAGCACTTTTGTATGTTTCACTATGTTCAACAATTAGCTCAATAAGTCTTTGACATGCGCCCCAACTGATAGATTAAGACCAGACAGTTCGAAAAATTATACTTTTAAAAACTAAAAACAAAACATGAAATGAAAGACAGCTCTGAAGATGTACCAAACGAAACCACACGGATACATATCAGGATACGTTAAGAGGCGAAATGACTGGCCTTCTGTATCATAATTATGCGTGACTGAATCAGCAATCTGGTAAATCTGTCACTGGTTTAAAAAAAATGGACAAAAGTCATAACCATAATGGCTACATCAAGAGCCCACTTACAAGATTGCATGGACAACGCCTTTGCTGTAATATATAGTGTTTTAATACTAAAAGCACAAAGAATGTATATTGAACTGTAATGATTATTGAAAGTATGAACAGTTTAAGGATCATAGGTGTTTAGATATACCTCCAGACAGTAAATTTAATTTGAAAGCCACAGTAATAGGCCAAGCTGTTTATTTTACCTCCAATATTTGATTTTATTTTTCACCTTTTTTATGTTATTTTATTTCATTTTACATCGCAGAGGGGGTTCGATCGAACTCCCTGAACCCCCAACCCCCACCCCCTGCATCTGCTGGTGGAGTGTATGGCTGGCCTTGAGCTGGGAACAAACTTAATAGAACAAGCCCTTGGTATACGTAGGTTAATAAAAGTTTACCATAACAATTCGTCAGTGGTCACTACCTCTGCAGACACAATTTTGTATCAGTCTTGGTCAGGATGGGGTGGGTAGATAATAAAATATCAAATTCAACAAATGAGCCATTTGATTACCTGTGCAACCATATCATTATGTCTCAGAGCAGGGTTTCCAGTACCCATGGCAGCTACTTCAAGTATCATATGCACTCAAACACCCGGGAGGCTCCTCCCCACTACAACATCCGTTGTCTTAAATGAACAAAATCAGTGGAATGAATCCAGTGTCTGTTTTTTGTTTTTACTGAAACTGACATCCAGGTAATTCCGCTTTCAGTGTACGAAACTCCTTACGTTAGCCTCACTTGTTTAATTACTGAATGGAGTTCCCGATATTGTTCAACTGAAAAGAATACAAAATAAATAGATAAATAAATAAAAAAATAAATATATAAATAAATAAATAAGTAAGTACGTAAAATAAGTAAGTAAGTAAGTAAATAAATAAATAAATAAATAAATAAATAAATAAATAAATAAATAAATAAATAAATAAATAAATAAATAAATAAACAAATAAATAAAATAAAAGCAATTGAAAGCCTGTATCCTTGTTGAGCATTTCCCTTTTGTATGTGTGAGAGTCATATGTCAATAAGATGCACAGTCTATACTATTGCTGGTTTTAAAATTATATTCTCACATTTCCATCAAATTGCGCTAAATGGCATGAAAATAAATAAATAACATAAAAAGGTGGAAATTAGCAGCTACACTTTTGCATAGTTGCTGGGCAATTCCGCAAATTTTTACCATTTAAAATTCTGATTTTCTTTTTAAAATGCATAAATAGACAGCATAAATATGACATTCCCCCCCCCCCACAAAAAAGAGATGAAAAAAATAAGCAACCACCAAAAGAAAAACAAAACACTGCAAAAGATACATGTAGCTACACATAATAAGGCCTGCCAGCCAATTTCACAATTTTCAATTATTTGAAGGAGATTTAGATAAAGTTCGCAGAGAAAAAAGTTTGCTTTAATGGTCAACTCCCCTTAAAGTGCAAAAATGCTAAGTTGAGAAAAAAAATTATTACTGCTATTTGTATCATATTTAAGCATATGACCCAGCTAGTTGAAATGTGTTAAGGTAACTTGTTCAAGTATATTATGTATAAGCACATGTGGCATAATTTACGTAAACAGTGGCGACATAATATAAAGTAAGTACTTGTGTACTTGTGTACTTGGCAATTGCCAGCTTCAAACGATAACATTTACTCAGGGTATTTGGGTCATGTCCTTTGACTATGATATGTTGTAAGTGTTTGCATTGATAATTTTCAACCTAGGTGATAGCTTTTCCTGGTTCCCCTGCTCTTAATATTTGAAGAGCCCCTAGTTAATATGTGATGATATGTGCATCACAGAACCATGTCACCTATCATGGAAACTAGGTTGCATGATGTGTGTGTGGAGGGGGGAGGTAGACGGAGATATCCTAATACTCATAATATGGTGTTGTCTGTGTGTATGTTTGTCAGTCTGTCCATCCTTACAGGAAGAGGCTTGCATGACACCAAACAGTAAATCTGGGATAAAGAAATAAACTGTGTATACTTTGAAACTGCATTGCTTATCTTTGAAAAAGGCAAGGCATCCATGGTGTTTTGCTTTTTGCACCATAAATAAAAATCCAAAGTTACTTTACTTTATTTCCAAGCAAAATCTACACTACCAGTCACCACTTTGCATGAGTGGATGCACGCGTTTGCATGTAGTTGCTCTTAGCTACAAATGTACATGCATGTATATGTAATTTTCTCTGAAACCATAGAATGTATCAACTTCAACGTTGGCTGGAATATATGCTTGCCATTGAGTGGGTCTCCGTTAGAGCTGACTGAATTTTGATTCTATCTGTTCTTATGTCAACAACACATGCTGTTATCTGGTGGCATTTTCCTTTCTATGTTTGTCAGCTGCAGTGGGTAGATCAGGTGGTGCATGGCTATTAACCATCATAGTTTTACTCGCAACAACAGTCACATCTGTCTCAAATGATTGTAGTGATTCCTCATGTAAATGCCTTTTATTCAAGCAGCAAGCTTAGTCTAGATTCAGAGGTTTTGAAATATATGATGTGTGTCAACAGCTTTCCATGGTGAGCTTATTGTGCAATATGTTGAAAGTAAACTGAGGAGCGCTGTTGATTCAGCTTGGAAATGAACAGTTTGGGGGCATAAGAATTATATGAAAAATGCGAGTTCTAACTTTGAGCATATGTTGAACTTTTGTTTTTGTACTGTTAATGTTAATCGGTGAAACTCTAGCATTTTTTGTTTAATATGATTGAAAAATCATTTTAAATACTATAATGCTGATTGTCTGTCCTGACCTGCTGTGTACATAGTGTAAATATGTCTCAAAAATGATTTTCCTGAACAAAGTTTATTGTAGGGACTGGCATATAAATAATTAACGGTGTTTCATCAGTCCTTTTCCAAGGGAGATTGGGCTTTGTAGATGAAAATGATATTAGGGGTACAGACCTCATATCAAAAAGTCACATTTTACCATACAATGTACATGCATGTATATGTACATATTTCAATATATATTATTAGGTCCTTTTTGGGAGATAATGCAGCACCATTTAATGTTAGAGTGGTGACATAGCTCTGCATCTTTACATCAGTATGGTAATCCTGTTTTCATTGAAATTTATTTTAGGCGGGCACAATGCTGTGAGTCTCAATAACCGTGGGTTGCATGCACATACATGTCAACACCACATCGAAGAAATATGGAGATTGTTTTTCCTCCCTTGGGTGAGATTTATTTTTTAACAAAGCATAAAGAGAATATAAAAGGATTTTTGTGGGAAAAGATTGTCCAAAATTGCACTAAAAGGTCTAAATATGGGGGCTAAAACGTCGGACACCCCTCAAGATGGAGAAGAGTTAACAGGTATGCATGTAGCAGTTCTTTATAATTGTACTGTCATGTCTGTAAAATAATATATTTCACTTTATGGTAGACTGGCATGATCAGCCCAGCAGAGCAGCTGTTAGTCCCGAAGACTCACGAAGGCATTGACTTGTTCGTCGAGATATTGCTGCGTAAGTGTCAGCTTTCCTCTACCTTTCAGTGTTACAAAATATTGGGCAAAGGCCCAGCAGCAAAATTGCAATTTGGAAAATCATCCGACCAGTTTTGCGTTGAGTGGCTCATTAGGGAAATAACAGTTAGAACATCAGGTCTTATACTGTAGTCTCAACAAAATATGTTACTAACATCCTATAGTGACAGCCCTTGCTTGTCAGTTGAAATCACTGGCCTGGAGAATCTTTCCATCCATATTATAACATACTGGTCAGCGGTCTGTAATATACATGTGCTGGTTTGTCATGCTGCTTGACGTGAAGGCCCTTATCGATAGTCACTGGGACATCCCAATGGTATCCAGAGCTCCCTTTTCGGAGCAAGGTTAGTTTTTTATGCATGTAGACGAGGTAATTTTAAAACAAACTATTTTACTTATGGAATCCTGGTTGAAGATTTTGTGTTTTTTTGAGTCAGAAGGACAGAAAAAGTGAAGGTCTGAGCAGAAAATGTCTAAGGAAGCTACCTTTTTGCACATGCCAGTATCATTCAGGTAAATAAAAATTAAAGCAAACACATGAACGTTAACATGTATTCACTACATGCCCTTATGGTATGGGAGAGAAAATAAACCTTAGGCCACTAAAAGTAATTTCTGTCTGCAAAGACTTTCTTTCTTTCTTTTTTTCCTTCCTACATGTGCCACCCACCTACCTACCTACATGTACATCTTGATTTGGGAATGAGAAAATCCCAATTCCAACTCTGTAAAAACTTTTTACTTCTCAACAAAGTATACAAAATATATTAAGCCATGTTAGTATTGTTCACGTTGAACAGATTTACCAGGCAAAGATAACTACATGGGACCCGTCTCAATGCTGCAGGTTTCATACGAATCATTTTGCCAGACCTATCCAGGTCATCCCTGTGATTTGCTCAAGCCTGCAGTGGCAGCCGTTCGTTGTTGTTTTTTTCCTCCTATAACTTATTCAGTGAGACTTGCTCTTAAAGGCACTTTGAGGTACAAGTTAATTTTTAAAAAAACGAAGACAGTAATGTTTAAGATGTATTTATTTCCGCTTGGATCATAATATTGCGCATTTATATGGGTAAACGAATAATGTTTATTTTTATATGTACATACTAATCCATACTTAAAAGGAATGACTACTCTGGAGTGCAACGCTGTTACAGTAGCGACTTTTCACCGGTTCCAAGGGTGTTTGTGGTCAGGATTCATTGTTTAAGCAAATTTGTAATTGTGTGTATATTGGACTGTTAAGTTTCGCTGCGAGTTGTGATGATATCCAAGTTTTAACATGTGAATGCCTGTAATTAGTCTGATTTAAATGCTTCAAATGTTCATCAGATGCACACACTGCATATATATGTACCAGCAGAAGTTGGAATTACACCTCTCTCTGCTACAGATGTGAAAATATTCTAGATGTACCCCTATGTATTATTAACAGTAATATTTTACCCTCAGGGCACACAGACTGATTTGCTTAAACATATGTATGTATGTATGTATGTATGTATGTATGTATGTACGTATGTATGTACATGTATGTATGTATGTATATATACCTATATATAAATATATATATATATATATATATATATATATATATATATATATATATATATATATATATATATATATATATATATATATACGTATATATACATATATATATTTCAAAACTATTACAGATATATTATTACAGATATAGGTGAAAATCCAACTCAAGGTTTGAGGTTTGTGTCATAGGTGCATCCAATGAAATGAAAGTCAAAATTGTAAAGTTTGAAATTATGCAAAGACTTCAATATTCACCACTTTAAACCTATTACAAATGAAGGGGCAATTTCAATACGAGGCATGCACAAACATCTCCCGCCACAACTGCACACCTGAGTGCCCAAGTAACCATGATCTCCCCTGGCAAGATATGGCCATCTGCCTGGGCGAGGAGGTAGGATATTACTAATTATTTGGAAATTATGAATGGTTAGCACAGGCAGATGGAAATCGATCCTTGTAACCGATTTAAGAAGCAGCAAACAAAAATGTGTTTGGCATTTTTTAAACTTAATTTCTCTGAAAGATACTCATTTTGTGAGAAAGGGGTATCCAGCCTATTGCTAGACACTCACATGCCCTGTGTTGTCCGGGATTGGCAGGCGTAAGATCCGTGCTTTTTGGTCGGAAATAAAAATCCATGCCTCGTATTGAACAGATTGTGGCCAATATACATTTGATAATCATTGAACAAAATTTCAAAATATTTTATTTATTCATTTATCTTAATTTTCAAGATACCGACACAGATTTACTCTAAAGCAAATCTTAGATTTTTTTCCTAGGCTTATATTTAGTTTCTTAGGCACTATGGAAAATTTTGATTTCATAGAGTCTATTTTTAATTTTTCTAGAATGTTTATACAGTATTTTAGCTCTGCTTACCTAAGGTCACAGAGCCCATATGATCACTTATGTCATTCCATCAATCAATCATTAAACTTTTGCTTGTGAACGGGATACAGTCCAGCGTTTTCAAAGTAGTCCCATAAAAGTTTCAATACATACCTGGTGTATGAAAATCTGGATTGAGTACAATATTGGTGGCACCAGCTCGGCATCAGCCGATGTATGGGTCAAAATTGATAGGTTACGTGGATTATGTCCAACACTATAATATCGTGAATATGGATAACAAGGATCTAGTATTCCAGAGACTGCTAGTCTCATTAGCCAATTAGCCAATTGCTACTTCTCGTTCAGTTTGGGTACGAAATTTGTAAAAGGCTTAATTGGTTTCAAATTATTAAAGGATCAGGGTAGAACTCCCTATGAATTTTGCTTTTATTGCCAATCTTAAGTCAATATTTTCAAAGTCTAAAACTGTCCCTGGTCACCAGGCTTATAAAGTTAAGAGATATGATTTGGTGGTAGTATCACATAGCTCGGACATCAATGGAGCAGAGAATCTATCCTCAAGATCAATATTTCGCATGAACTTTGCATTCCCAATCAGACAATAAACACATTAGTTTACCCAATCTTTTCTTGCTTTGTTTCCAGTCTCTACACAAGTCAGCAGTGCACTAGGTGTATGGGCCTTTTGTTTACAATGTGCTTTCTCACTATACAAAGTCATTGTTATTGGGAAAGTTAAGCAGCATTAATTAGGTAAATAAAATCTTTGGACAGATAACGCGATAAAAAAATTTTGATGGAGGCGAAGGTGAATGAGAGATGAAGGTGGTGACTGAAAAACTAAACAATATTTTTTGTGTATTGCTCTGCAACTGTCTGGTTGCAAGTTGAAACCCCATGTTTACAGTATACAAAGGAAAAGTTTGCTTTAGCAGTTTCTGAGTCCAAAACGTGAGAGAGGCTGGCAAGAAGAGAAAACATGGTAAACCATTAATATACAGTAGAATCTCCAATCCAAATTACCGACATAAAGGCAGCATTCCTGTTTTAAATATTACAGACTAGTTTTGTGGATATAAAAGTTGGGCTGGAGTGATTTAATTTCCATTTAGATAACTAAAAAAATATTGATGCCAGGACTTTAACATTGGATGTAGTCATGGTCCTACAGACTTTACCGGGAATTGCTGATGTATGGTTAGAGTCATCTCTAAAGGCTGGATATGAATTGCATTGAGGTGACTGTGAACCAACTTTTATGACAAAAGGCTCTTTTATCACCAGGGAAAACGTTCTCTGTAAACACTTGATTTGGATTACAGGAAGGTGCCCTGAATGAAATATCTTAGGTCACAAACTTCCTTTTGTTTAGTTCTAGTTGATCCAGGACCTTGATATTTTGTATTTCCAGAAGGTTCGGGTTGAGATTGTGTATGTACATCGTAAGGTGTTTCTCTTGAGGAAGGCTGGTGTATTATTGACTCCTTTTGGTGACTGGGCCCGCATAACAGTTTCAAGTTAGTGAGGAGGTAATATCCACCCTTAGGTACCTGCCAGGTGGAGTGTCTGTAGACGTGTGTCAAGGATGGTACATAGGTGATGTTTCTTCTCTTTTTTGTAACTTGGATCACCATGCACTTTTCTTAAATGACGGTCTTCAACCAATCTGACTACCACTTCTGCAGTTGTGAGGAATTCTTGACTCTTCAACTTGGACTCATCATGATAACATATCTTTTTCTTGTTGAACTTATCCTAGTTTCCAGGTTTGGGGAGAAACAAACATCAGGGGCAACAAATAATTTCAACTACCACTGGAAGCCTTGTTCTTGCCCAGAGAGAAAGTAGTTTTCTTTTTTGTCAGGGCTGTGGGGGCAATCTAGCACATCTATCAATTCATTTCCATGTATATATAATATGTCATAGGGTCTGATCCAAATTGTTCGCTGCATGAAGTCTGACCTCAACCCTTTTCTGGGACTAAAAGAGCACAATGTATACAGCACGAAACTGATCCCAGCAGTGCCTTCCTTACAAATGGACATGTACCAACTAATGCAAAATGAAGGAACCAAACTGGACCCGACCAACCAGCCACAGTCCAATAATAGTCAGAGTGACATGCATCACAATGAAGGTGAAAAGTACAGGCACAATAAAAAGAAATGAAAAGTTGTTCGGTATCCTATACCAGATAAAGGACCTTATTGAAGCCTTACGAGAAGATTGTTCTTTCATGTCATTTAATTTGTATTCGCTGTATAGATATTAAAGGGGATCCCTGTGTTCTGAACTATAAGAAATTATACCATTCATTTTTGCTACGCGGCTGACAAATTTATATCAGTGTTCGTTATTTAATTTAATTCTTTGATATTTATTATGCATACAGCTAGCTTGACCAGCTGCTGATTTTGCCTGTGGCAAACTGACCTTAATAGTGCATCTCAGCTGAGCTAGGTGCTGCATTGTTCTTTTCTTGTCATTTAGTTTATATTCGCTGTATTGGACTTGTTGTTACCTATATTCTTACTTTATTTTGGCTTTGAAATAACATTGGCCCACGTGGATTTATTTGTAATAAAAAAAATAATAAAATAAGTGAATAATAAATTACTCTTTTCATCACACATTTCCAAGGACTTTTATCAAACTCAGAGCCTTATTTTGTCTCCCCATAACAATATTCATATTGCTCATATGAAGATTGATGGTCTGAACAAATGGATTAATGGACAGCGTCGTCATAAAATTGAAACCCTAGACGTCACGATGGAGAAGCTGAATATGATAAACATGCAGTTAGTATGATGGAAACCCATTGTGGTGGAAGTGAACAACTTGCCCTCTTAGGGAACCATATATACTTGAATACAAAACCGAGAAGCCCAAATATTACAGGCTACTACGGTGGTACTGCCATATTTATGAAATCAGATATGGACAGAGGTGTGGAATTGCTGCCAATTTAAACCTCTCAAATAACGTGGATTAAACTGCTGAAAAGTTTGTACAATCTGCAGAAATACATGTGTCTAGCTTTTTCATGTATAAGTCCAGCTTCATCAACGTATTCCTCTTAACAAGATGGTATATTCGAAATTTTAGCAGATGATGCTCCAACGTATTTTCAATGGGGAATCTGTTTATTTATGGCGTTTTTAATGGCTGAACAGGACCCATGCATGACTATTACACAGATCAAAATACCCATGTAGGTGATCTTCTTAATAGATACATGACCTGCCCTTGGGTGAGAAAAATATGGACACACATGTAACTGACACTCATGTGGATCGCATCCTGCCACTGTGCAAAACGTCTGGTTTGAGAATCCTGAATGGGCATATATTTGGCAACTTTTATGGACATTGTGCATGCTTAGCCACAATAGCAACCCTAACGTAATAGACTATATGGTAACCTTTGTGGACTTACCCCCTCATATGGATTAATTTCATGTACATGTACATGAACCTAATGACTTATCAATGCACAGTTTATCATATTACATGCTGTATACTGGTCTGTTTTAAAGAGTCAGAACCTCAGGTGAATCTCTAAACCCATTTCTAGTGAAGTAGAGATTATGAAGGGAGGTAGGTCCAAGATATGGCTTGGCGCTATCTCACCCAGACTCTATTAAAGTACTCCAGCAGATTGTGCAAAACAATCTCAGTACAGATAATAACTTTAAATAAAGGTCTACTTTCTGTTGCTTATCGAGCTGGCATTCAATGCACTAAGTTTTGTCAGGCTGCACCAGTGTGAGGGTGAAAGTAATGCAGATGTTTGAGGCAAACTCAGCCAGCTGCCTGTACACACTAGTCTCCTTCCACATGCACCTAAATATTGACTTTGAGTGACGCCGGCCATACTAAAGTTGAAAAAGCATGTATACAGTTACTGACCTTTCCTGTTCCGGTCTAGGATTCCCCAATTAAACAGATCTGATGTACGTTTGGTCACGAGAGGTTAGCGAGCACCAGGATTATCATTATCAGTAATAAAACTATTTAGACTTTAAAGCAGGCTAGCAATGACAATGAGATTAACTGTGGGTCCAATTACTTAAACGGCACTGGTCTCAATTCTGACAATAAAGGAAACAATCTATGAACCCACAACTAGTAACTACAAAGCATTTTGTTAATTTTACCTTGTAATGCTCACTCTGGAAAAGAACCATTATGTATTGTTCATTACATTCATTAACCTTCCCTTAACACTTATAACACATATATTTTGGATACTACCTCTTCAAAATATCCAATTTGGAATAACCCACGTGGAGTTGCTTTCCATTTTAAAAATTGGGGATTCCTCACCTAATGGTTTGTAATGAGGATAGTAATGGGATGATCTTTGGCGGGGGTGGGGGTGGGGTATAATATATGAAACCAAAATTATATATTTGGCCGAAAATTCAACATTTTTGTTGAAAAGTTCAATGAATGCTGACTTAGCAAGTTCACGGTCTTGGTGTGTACATGGCCATGTGGGTTTCACTCCCAAACTGTCTGGTTCAAACAGTTTTGGAATGTTTGGTTCCTGCATGATTATGATATTGTTCATAAGTGATATATCAGATTTGTTTCCAAATTCTCTAAGTATTTCCCAACCAAGTGGCATTTGTTTGCCACAGGGGCATGTTGATCGGCAATATAACAAGCTGGATGTTGATCAGCAATATAACAAGATCCAACTTCTTTGAAAGCTGTAGTAAAATAGTTCCAATGAGTAAGTTTTGACCAGCATCATGATAAACTAATTCAGATATGCCAGTCAAATGTGGGTACTCTGAGAAAAAAATGCTCATCTAGGGGGATCGCCTGAGACCATTTCTAATGACATGGCATTGAGCATGTAGACTGCAGAGTCACTATTGCTGGTAGATAGTTTGAGATGATAGCTCCTTGATTTTCCAACTGAGGCACCACCATCAGCTAACTGGATCTGGATGTGCAAATACCTGGCTTGGCTACTTTGAGTGTCAGTTTGTTAACAGATGACTTTCTCACTAAGGATTACTAGCTTCCTGACTCAATTATAGCAACTGCTTCATGTGCTACACTGTACTCATTATGCATACGTACCTTTACGACTGGCTGGTGTCCAAAACTTACAAAATTAGTGGCTAAAGGGCTCATATTGACTAGCGGTGCTGTTTCTGTAGTGACTCTAAATTCACGAAGTAAACCATAATGAATTTCATTCTAATGAGCACTATTTTGCTTTTAAAAGAAGTTTTTATTGAATAATGAGGCTTTACAGCAGAAACAACATATATTGTACTGCACAAACATCCAGTGCTCTTGTGGTGTGAGTGCGGCAAAAGATGCAGAATCTTTCAGCTGGTTATTATTGCCATACTTCATTAGACATGATTTCGGTGCTGGTTTAACCATTATGGCATTTGCTTACTTTTTGGTTTGTTCAAACCCGCTTGATCTTAGCTGTGCTTCACAAGCTAACCATATCACAGAAGTCACTGGGTCTTTTGGCTCTTGTGTGTCATGATAAAATGATCTTAATCTATACTGATCATCCCAGGTAGCTTGTCCATTGCGTCAACTAAGATGTAGTCAGCCTTTAAATCATGTTCTTTATTGAGATCTTTCACTCTGGGGATAAAACAACGAATTTAAGAGGCAAAGTTTTTCAAGCCTTTTGCATCACCATGTCTTACAGGTTTGCATGGTTGTATGTCTCGTAGAAATGATAAGATCAACTCATCTTCATTGCCATAACCCTTCTCGAGAATTTCAAAGGCAAAGCCTACAGACAAACAATGGAAGATTTCTGTCTTAGCTGGGGGGTCATAGGGTCTTTTTTAGGCTTTATAAATGTTCCTCTTCATCTTGACAATTTTTTGCCATTATGTGCCCAAATGTTTTTTCATCTTATGTAGTCCCTCGTATTGCCTGCAAATTGACGTACTTTCAGTCTTTCAAGCTGGCCTTTGGTTTGACTTTGGCTAGGTTATGTTGCCACTGGCCGTGCATTTCTTTTTTCCTCGGCCTGTTTAATGCGCACAGTCGAATTTTTCATTGCTGTAGTTACTGAGGCTTTACATTTATTCACATTTTATAAATAGTTCATCTGTTCCGTAACGTCATCTGCAGTCCAGTAAACTTGTTACAGCTTCTTGGGCAGTGAGTAGATTGTCATAACCACTCTCCATTTTTGTTCACTGGCCATTTGTACTGGGGTTAAGGTTAGCGTGGTAGTAAGGCCGTGATCCGGGGCAGTGACCATTGATTCCAATGAGTTAGTGAAAACGTGAACAGATGATTGGCAATTGTTCACTGTTTCTTGGCTTCTTCCATTTTCATCACAGTTTGGTACAGTTCACTGACAAATTTTGAGATAGTTTTGGACATGAAAAGGATTGTTACCTGGCGGCAAAACAGGTAACCCAGCAGGCAATTGACTTTACTATAACACTGTTTTTGAGTACGTTTAACAGTGTTTAACATTTAAGCATCTCAAAATTGGGGTGTTAGAATGGTCAAAATATCAGTCACCAGCATGGTTCTGTAATAGTCACTGTACATGCGTGAAAGTCCAATCGCATAGGTCACATGGCGCGACAACACAACAATGCAAATGTCCCATCAGATAAGTCATAATGGCATGACAACACTACAACGAGACCTATGCTGGTAAATTAAAGGTCCATGTAAAAACCTAAATAATAATAGAGTAAATTAGTACATTCACTATAGTGTTCACAACAGTATCAAATTATGATTATTATAACCAGTAGAGTTGATATGGAACCATACAGAACCAAATGTACCATCTGCCAGACGTGCCGAGTCGGACCATCTGTCGGAGACTGGATAGTCAACCCCAGGAAATCCCGAGTTGGTGACAAATCAAGAGTAAAAAGGTGATCAATTAGGATTCCGGGAGTGGCTCTTCCGGAACCTATCAGACAAGCTAAAAAGGAATACACAATTTCTAAATGGTAAAGGAACAGCGAACACTGTTCTAGCAAAATTGAGAGTATCTGAAAGGTGTAATTTACAGATAGGAGAAATGTTAAGAGCACTGAGCAAAGCCAAAATACCAGCAATGTTTTTCATTTTAATAATGGAAGCATGGGCGGTTTTAAGATCAACTAAATTTCCCTTAGACAGATTAAAACATTTACTGCTTCCGTCATCAAAACAGGTACACCAACTCGGTTCCATAAGTAAACTTTGACAGGATTATTAACGTCTGGATATAAAATGCCAATCCTGGAGTGTCTGAAAATAGATCTTTTGGAGCAGGCGATCCTGTTCTTAACATGAATATCATAAGAACTATCAAACAAATAAGTAACACTGAGAATATCTAAACTTCTGACTGTTTCAATATTGTCGTGGCCCAAACTCCAAGTGGGTTAATAATCATGACTGCAGATATCTTTCGCAAGAACCAAACATTTAGAGTTATTTTCACCAAATGTGAACCTCCATCGTTCAGCATACTTATAACATTTATCGATAAATTAAAGTCTGAAGGCCATCAACATTACCAGCCATGAGAGTCATGCGTCTTCATAGGCAAAACTATTGATTGTTTCTTACGTATGGGAACTCCACAGCTGTTATTTTGAAGTTCAATAAGAAGGTCATTCATAAAGATATTAAAAAGGCGGGTAGAGATAACATTCTCCTGACGGGTCCCCCGTGTAATATGGAACACTTGATTAATAATAACGCCTTGGATTCTTTAGAGTAAAATCCGAGCTTTACCAAAAAAAACCCCCAAACATTCTCGCACACCCATCATGTGCTTCTTCTTACTCTTCAGAAGACTTCAAACAACTTTGGTGCTTCTGTTTTAGTCCAAATTACATTGTCAGTAAATGAAATTATTCAAAACTTTTATGTCAACAATTGCTTCTTTGGGTTATCTTATTATTCGTATTGGTAGAGATTGACTAACTGAAATATTCCTGTCTGGCAGTAATGAAGTACTAATGTCTGATCGTCAGAATATTCAAATATACGAAAGCCTTTCAACAGTTCATTCACGATACTAAATGGTTCATGGACTGGATTTTCTGTCATTTCAAGATCAATAATCTTGACTAGATTGATTTTTAGCTCAGCTGACTTGTCAGTCAGCTGAACTTATGTTAAGACTAGTCATCTGTCGTCTGTCCTTTGTCCGTCCGCCGTCCACAATTCACATTTTTGACTATTTCTCCAAAACCGTCTGCTAGATTCACTCTAAACTTGGTGGGGGTGTGCCTTCAGTGGATCTCTACCAAGTTTGTTCAAATGGTCACACTCCACTGACTTTTTTATGTTTTATGAATTTTTTGTTGTTTTGGGGGGCAAAATCTTTAAAAAATCTTCTTTTCCAAAACCGCTTACCCAATTGCTTTGATATCGAACTGGAACACTCCCAGGGAATCTTAGTTCTGCATTTTTTTCACCAAGTGGTGCTCTGATTTTTTTTTCTAATTTTTTATGATTATTTGTGTGTTTTTTGCTATTTTCGACTTGTTCTCCAGAACCGGCACTCAGATTAGGCTGAAACCTGGATGACATGTTCCTTGTGGAAGAGTAAAACAATTTTTTCACTAGGTAGCACTACTGTAGATTCCTGATTTTTAACGATTTTATTCAATTCGGGTACTTACCGGTAAATACACCTTTTCTATTGCTTACTGTGTAAGTCAGTGGGCATTCTAATGCATTCTAAAGGTAATTCACATTTTGGACCTTTCTGAAGAAAGTGTCTGTCAGATTTACTTCAAACTTGGTGGCCATGTACCTTGGGTAGATCTCTACAAAGTTTGTTCAAATGGTTAGGCTCCTGTGACTTGTGGATTTTTTATGATTTTTTCCTTCAAAAATCTTTTTAAAAGTTTTAATAGGAAACTTTAACATTTCTTGTAATGGTTTTAACTTTAATAATTTTGGCCAGATTTGTGCCAAACTTGGCAGGGATGAACCTTTTCTAAGCGTCTACCTATTTTGTGCAAATGGTCCTGCTCAAGTGATGTTTGAACCTTGACCTCATTCCCAAGGTCACGTGATTTACTGCTCACTTGATATATGTTTTGCGTTAGGACCTTGCTGTTGCACATGTTAATGTTTTTCTATGAAGGTCATGCTTAGAGGGTACATGAGTGACCTTGTCCTCGTTTCTGAGGTCACAGTGCAACATCAAAGAAAATTAAATCCTCACTTTAACTTATGAAGTACTTGACTGGGACCTTGATGTTGTACATGTTAGTGTTCTTCTATAAAGGTCAGACTCACTCAGTACATGGGTGACCTTCATCCTACCCCAAGTTCACAGAGCTGCAAGTGTGATGAAGGTCAGCTGAGCATGGGCTGTTCACACAGCCCTCTTGTTATACCATATTCCTTTAGCGCAGGCCAGCTAAACACTGAGATTTTCATGCTAATCTAACATTGCATCCGGGTTATTTGTATTGTCAGACTGGTGTGGACTATATTCTCTTGTGCAATGCTGACAACCATTTTTGGTGCCACTTATAAGTCATTTCGATGTGCTATAAGGTCACCCCGATGAGATATATATTTTTAAACTAAACTGAACTAAAGTGAAACCACTGTGGGCAGATGTCAATTCGAGTGAGAGTCAACCCTTTTGTGTAGTACAGCTAAGTAGGTACATTATAACATGTGCTGCATTATTCAAACAAACATATTCAATATACACAGTGTTATAATTCAAGGGGCAATTAGATGTATTACAAAACTTCGTTTCTATGTTATATCAAAACTGATGAGATGTTGTCAGTACAGTACTTGTGATGGAAAGGCCTTTTTTGTCACTGCTTATGAAAAAATAATGTTTTCCAAGGTAGTCTTGAGCAGATCACAGAGATGACATGAATCCACACATTAAGGATTTCACACTCCAGTTTTGTGGTTATTAGCCCACAAAGTTGTCAAAACAGGCACTTGGGTTTTGATTGTGGTATTTGTGATGAGGGATGACATGGGCTAACTTTGGCCAAAAGGGCCAGTGCATGTTCATTTGGGATGAACAACAGGCTTTGACAGCTCGAGGCAGTGGGACACAATGGCTACAACTGTTCTAACACAGGACATACATATGTACATATACCATGGTCCCTAGCTTGCAACGCCCTTCTCATCAATGGCCACCTCTCTTAAAAGATCCCTGTATCTAAGCACACAGTGTGATATTCCTATTGAGGCCACCCATCTTAAAAAGCCACTTTCAGGCTGCTTTTGGGGGTGGCTTTAAGAGAGACCTTTCAGAACAGACAATTAATCATACTGTGATGTACGTTGCCTGGGAGACAGGTTGTGACAGCCTGGGCTAATTTACTAATAATTGCATAACAGCATGGAGGCAGATGAAACTAACCAGTTTGTATATGCTATGGTAGAAGCGTGGATGTGTATTGTTGGGACGTTCAACGAATTGAGCATAAATTGAAATTCCCCAACTTTTGTTTATCATTTGTTTGTGGTTCATTGGGTGTCCATACATCATAAACCTACAAATTGAAGTTGGAATGACACCTCTATCTATAATTTTTTGAAGATATTTAAGTTTTAAAGTGTCTGTAATTAGCACAACTATAAATTCTACAATTGTTGTTGTGTGCCCAATAGATGCACAGCCCCAAGAAATAAATCAACAGAGCAACATATTGTCCGCTACGGTGAACACTTTGGAAGCCAGCAGGGATAAAAAATTTTAAATGGCCGTAATTTGCATAATTTTTCACCAGTTGACTATTCTGAATGGCATGGAAAGGTTCACCATCAGAGCTACTTCTAACCCAAATTTAACGTTTCTAACTTGTATGGTGTCCCTACTTAAGCTGACACAAAATAATGAGGAAACAAAAGAAACGAGAGATTTGATTGAAAAACCTGTGTGTGTGTGTGTGTGTGTGTGTGTGTGTGTGTGTGTGTGTTAATGGTAAGAATGGTCCTTTTTATTCCCCCGCAATGTAAATCTTATTTTTTCTTGATGCTACAAAGGCTTTCGACAGGGTCGAGTATGTCAAGCTTTTTAGATTATTAGAAAGAAGGGGATTGTCTCCAACAATCATCCGATTATTTAATGATATGCATACCTACCAAACTGTTAATGTAGTATGGAACAACAGCGTGTAATACAAGCAGGAGTACTCTCCCCAATCCTATTCGGAATATACACGAGTTAATGGTCAGATTAAAAAGGGTCTGGATTTCGATGCCACATTGGTAATCTCTTCATGGGTGCACCAGCGTTTGCTGGCGATCTCGTTCTGTTGTCTCCCACTATTATGGGTCTTAGTAAATTATTGAAGATATGTTCTGTGTTTGGTAAAGAATATAATGTAAAGTTTAATCCTGATAAAAGTAAAATGGTTGTCATATGATGATGTAAATTCATGCAAATCAGTCCAGTTAGATGGGAAAATGATAGACAAAGTTGACAAATGTGTCCATCCCGTTTCTTGAACTTCATTAGAAAAAAATTGTACGAGCGATAACCCATTGGGCACTTCATGTTGTAAATTAATCCCTCAAGGTTCACAATCGGATGTTGGCAGAACATTTAATTATTTTTTGAAAAAATATAGTCTTGAAAGATCACAGGTAGTAGAGGCTGAGTTCCCCCATAATCTTTATAAATCTGAGGTAGCCGAAGGCCCTACAGCATTGATGAATACAGCCAGGTTGCAGGTGATTTAAGAGTTACGCGACATCCGTGACGGGAAGCTAGACTCACCCTTGCATTTTACAGAAGTGGTAGAACTGCTTAATCACTTGTGCCTTTCCTGATGCTGTGTTGTCGTGTTGAACTGTTTGATACATGGACTGCTTTTTTCTTTTTCTTTTTGATTGCATAATGATTCTCACACTATGACTTTTTACTTCCAACCTAAATGTTGAATTCCCACTTCAATTTGTCATATGTACTGAATATAGAACATGTGTGCTACGAGTACGAAATAAAGATATATATATATATATAGATATGCGCCAAATAAATATGCACCAAGATCCAAATTTACAGCATCAAACCTTAGCTCTACAATATCAGTCTTTTTAAAAGTGGGATTAAACGCCTTGGTTTTAGGATAAAATTGTACGTTTTCAGTGAAAATGTGGATCAATATTGTCCTCTGAGTGACCCCTATTAAAGACATTTGTATTCTTTACCATGCGACCTTTTATCATTTCAGATAGTGAAATTCTTTTCCAGTAGGGTACATTATATTTCGGTGTACCAGATATAACAAGCGGAGTGCAACAGGAGTATCATTTGTATTATTTATTTGAAGTAGATGTGCTAGGCTATGTCAGTTCTGCATCATGTTGTTGGGACATATTTTTCCAAAGACCCTACGGGGCATACTGTATAACTGTTATTCCCACTGATCCCCACGGTTCCAACGTCCCTTGCAAGATAATCCAGCTCCCTTGCAAGATCATGTCCTTTCTGCATTATTTTTTGGGAGACATGTTTTTAAAGACCCTATGGGGCATAATGTGTGGATGTTATTCCCACACATCTCTACACTTTCGGTCTCCCTAATAAGATATCTAGCCCTCTTTCAGGATTTCACCGCAGACTACAGTGACTTGCATGGTAATCAATAGAAATGTATGCACTAACCAACATGTAACTTAATTAAATAAAATGGTAAAAAATAAGGGATCCAGAGTATCACCACCTGCGACAGTTTTCTTTTAATCTCCATAAAGCTACACTTACCCCAAGTTTCAGAACAGTCCGAGTGACGTTTTGGAGAAGTCATAATGAAAACACACACACACACACACACACACACACATTTTTAAAAGTCGTAGAAAACACGAGGAGTGGGACAGTCCTGTGCACAGCTAACCTTACTATCACAAACTGAGGTGATCCTGTGATGTACACAATGATATATATGTCACCACGCCTTTGTTTAAGACCATTTTTACAACTGCTAATGAGGACATATCCCCGTGCTGATTTTTCGAAATTTTGATATTGTTAAAAATTAGAAAACGACATCACCATCATGTAGTAAGCGTATTTGGTAGAAATCAAGTCCATATACGTCCCCAATAGGTATTACCAGTATCAAACTAACTGTTTTGGAAAAAGGGTGAAAGCACACAAAAATTCTTTTAAAAAGTGAAAACTAATCATAGCATTTTCTGTTCAACAATTAAGGTCTAGATTTTCCCAGAAATGTCTCTGTGTAATTTCATGGCGATTGAATTAACTGGTTTTTTTTACATTTTTTGTTTCAATTTTGACAAAAATGAACCCCCAAAAAATCCAAAAATCATTGGAGCATGACGATATGTACAAACGTAGAAGTTTTTAAGGCTTTTGCCAAAAGCTCAACGAAAAAATAAATAACAATTCACAAAATCACTGGGGCGTGATCATATGCACAAAACTAGTAAAGACCTGCACAAGGTAAATTCCCGCTCACTTTGAAGTGAATCTACCAGAAGCATATATGCGTCAAAATTTGTGCCGAAGATCAATTATTATTACACACAAGAAGAACAAACAATAAATCAACTTACTGAAAACATTCATAAATTATTCTTCAGACTTAAACTGTCACCAGCTTTATATTCTATACGATAAACGTTGGGCTCAGGTTCCACCACTGACAAATATATTCAGCCAATATGTCGATTTGGCCTTCATTTTGACCTTAATCAAGGTCACAAGATCAATATTTATTACCTTAATGGAGACCCCACAGGGCTTTTCTATTAAAGTTTGAAAGTAACTATGTGCCTACATCCACCATTATCAAGCTTTTAAGCCAACATGTCAATTTTACCTTAAATTTGACTTTTGACTTTGTGGGTAGGAGATAAAAAAATGAAAACAATACAACACTTATAATTGCAAGCAATCAACGGATGCGTCACCCACCCACCTCACCCTTAACTTTGTTGCCGACTCTAAAGGTCACTGTCTCAAAAATACAGATCATAATTCATTAACATCTAATCTGCTAATGTGCACAGTAGCCCTAAACTGCCTTTTGGAGGAAAACTTTTCGATTCGACTGTATCTTATGATGATGCATCCCTGAATCAAATTTAAACAGAATCCATCTGGGCATTATGAAGATATTGCAGTGATTAAGAAAATATCGACAAAAGATATGTCACAGTGCCCTAAAAATTTAATCAGCAACTCTTGATTTTATAACGTATCTTTGTATAAAATTTGAAAGGAATTAATCTAGGAATTTTGAAGATATACTGGCACAGTGTCAAATTTGACTGTAAATAGGTTACTGTCACCATATACTAGGGCACAGTGACCAGAAAATATAATCATGCACTCTCAGTACTCTAATGAATCGATCCACCAAAGAACAAAATATCTCCATCTACTTTGACAATTTTGCATTTGGACATTGATTATAAAGTGGTAACATATATAAATTGGGGATGGTGTATGCACCAAAATAGGTTTTAGTGACCTAAATTAGACAGTGTCATTACCATATCCAAACCGTAGTCCTATCAAAACAAATCCAAGTCAATTCCGACCAAAGGCAATGTTCCTTGGTATGTATAGCTGAAACATATAAATCTATAGTTCGTATTTACCCAAAAGAGACCAAAACGTAAGTGCAAAGGTCCATAGGGGGAAAAAACTTTATTTAGTTTTCACATGACAGAATGCTAAAAGTTTTGTTTGAAATTATAGGCCTATTTCAGTAAATTGGCTTGAACATTTGCATCATTCATGCATATACAGGACCATACAATTTATGAAAAGGGACCAAAATTTGCAGCACATTAGAGAATTTGTAAGTGGAGGTTCTTAACTTGTTGAAAATGTCAATAAAATTCAGTATTTAAAAAGGTACTACTTGCAACCACAATCTCAACAATGATCATCATCCATACAAGTCCACAAAGCGACACCAACACCAACATCAATCCATCAGAAAAGCCCTCTAGGCCTAAAATGACCATCAATAAAAATCTAAACAACATGATTATATAATTCGATGTGTTTTAGGCATGTAGTTAAAGACATGATGTTGTTTCAAAGGAGATAAACTAAGAGTATTTCAAAAGGAAAAGTGTTTGAATTTCCAAATATGGTAAGTACATTGGTTCAAATGTTTAACATTAGCCAGAAGTAAGTGACATTAGGCCTCAAATCATTAAAAATTCGTCAAAAATGCATTACAATAGTCAAAATTTGTAAGGATAGCAGTCACGTTTCAAGTTGGTTTCCAGAAGTATTTTTGAAAGGACATTTAAATGTTCAAGGAAGCATATAATCCCACAAGTCATCTAATAAGTCAATTATTAGGGTAATAATTTAGAATTCCAAAAATGTAGTATGCCATTGTAAGTCATCTGTAAGTCAGCCAAGCTTAATGTACATCTAACTCGTGGTTCTATAAAGTTCAAAGGGTCAAATTGTAAAACAGTCCTAATTATTGTAAAATTCTACTACATTTATCAGAGAAAGAATTCAGTTTTATGAAGAGAGAGAGAGAGAGACAGAGAGACAGAGAGAGGGAGGGATCATTTGAAATTCCTAAAGGTAACTGTAAGTATAACTGTTTTCCTGTAACAGTTTTAAATTTTTTCATTTATAATCAGATGTAGTTCAACTTGTCAGTCAGTTGATTTATATGCTAATTATTTATACAAGAGAGAGACAGAGAAAGAGTACATTAAACACTTTGAGCCAACCTGACATGACTTTCACAATAACAAACTACATTCATCGGACAATTATAAAAAACAACATCAGTTTCACTACACTTGGAACACTTACTGCACTGTAATGTGTGCAGAAAATGCCTGATTGTTCAAATTGTTACCAAATATATAAGGGTTCCATGAAAAGAGAAGTGGATAACAGTTTTCAATGATAGTGATGAGACCAAACCGAATACCAGTTTAACCTTGTCAGATCCAGGATCATTTACGAAATAGTAAGACATGCTAGTGTTCGTCGTCAGAAGAATCCATGACCAACAGTAATGATATTTAAACGAATGAGAGTATCTTCTACCTGACTTGGAACAGGCTACCAACGTATTGGCAGTGGGTTAAACCAGTTTTACGGGATCCCAATCCTCCCACTTTGGAAAACACTCACATTCATTTAAAGTAGGCCTAAACATCTCATCAGCAAATCTCTGCCTTTTAATGCACTTCTGCACCAAGTATTAAATGAAACCATCCAGGCACTTTGACGATATCCCCGCAACAATGTCGAATTTAACTGTAATAGGTGACGATATCCCTGTAAATTTGTTAAATTAACTGTAAAATAAGTCCCTATAACCGTAAAATAGGTCACAAGGACCCATCAATCTAATCAGCTTATTTTTGTCTCATAATGCAATCTTAAATTACCAAATTAAAAAAAAATCCGTCCAAGCACTTTGAAGATATCTTGCAGTAGCATGGCAACATTCACAGGAAATCGTGTACTGTAACCACAATTTAGTCACAGTGATCCAAAAATTTATTAGCCTAATCTTTGTCTTATAATGCATATCTGTATCAAAATTAAATAGAATCCGTCCAGGCACTTTAAACTATTGCAGTACCAAACTCAAATTAACTGTATATAGGTCATTGTTACTACAAAATAGATCACAGTCCCCTAAAAATGTAATCAGCTCATCTTCGTCCTAGAATGCACCTCTGTACCAAATTTAAGAAAAACCCATCCATTTTCTCGTGGACAAAGTAAAGTAGGTCACTGTGCCTAGAAAATAGGTCACAATTACCGAAAAACCTTGTCAGGTATTCTTTGTCTGCTAATGCATCTCCGTATCAAATCTGTAAAAAGTTAAATCACGAGAGGCACAAAGTTTAAAAAATCAATAGAGTATGACACTACTAGAAGAATTACATTGTCCTGTAGAGTATATGTGCCAAAATTCAAAGGAATGGGTGAATCAGCCTACTTTAGGCCTGTAATTGCAGAATGTGCCATTTAGAGGTTGAATATATTTTAAACATGCCAAATTGCCATGAAAAATTAATGATGATCCATATAAAAATACATAGTACTCAAACTAGATCAGGACAGTTGTGACAGATGAGAAAATAAAGGACCAAGCAAAGTGATTAAATGTTTGAGATACTTCACTGATATGTTTGATGGCTGACGTCATACTGACCACAGTCTGCTTCCAAAGTGTACTGCTCTGAGCATGAGCAGAGGTGTAATTAATCATAGGCAACACATTGGCCAAATTAGGTCAGGGGACCAGCTGCTCTCACCTTTGCCCAACTTGTCCTGAGGCTGCCTGTTACTTTCTTTAAAATACACTTTTTGGCTGGTGAATGATAAACCTTTATATGTGAAAATTATTGTCTACTTGAAGTACCCATAAAATTGGATGATTTTCAAGCAGACATTAATTATTTGGACTACATATTTCTTCGGAATTTAACGTTTTGTTTTTCTCCTGAACTAGGTTGCCATGTTGCATTGCTCGTGCTCAGAAGCAATGCATTTTGCATGTAGACGTAAGTGAATTCAGAGCAATTTAGTTCCATTTCCACGTTTGTGAAAAAAAAGTCGGCCAAATGGCGCCATTTAAACTCGTTGTGTTAACTGTTTTCATCCCATGGCATCCATCTTTGCCAAATTACTGCTGCTTGTGTCCTTGCGGTTTTCACAAATCTTTGATAATAGTCCTCATTTTGGCGGTTATGGACAGAGGTAAGTCTCTGGCATGTTAAAATCAATTCGAAAGACCAAAGGATCGACTAAAACGAACTTCAAAATATAGGTATTATCCATTCATCTCCTGCCGTATGGAGAATATTTCTGGTGCCATTCTGGGAGGAAAAATTATCCATTTGTGCCTGATCATGGCAAAGAAATACCACATTATTGTGAACTGAGTCAGTTTTACCATATTTAGATGTCTATCCTAAGATTTGATGAAGTTGTTCTAGGGGTCCCTAGAAGTGTGCCTAATATGCAATTTTAAAGCAAGTGAATATGTGAAGAAGATTTCCTCAATGTTTTGCAACTGTAAAAGTGAACCAAGAAATTCATAAAAAAAAACCAAATGTCATTGGAGCATAATCATTCGAACACAATTACTAGACACATACGAAGGTACATCCCCACCAGGTTTCAAGTGAATTCAGCGGACTGAAGATATTCCTTATACTTTGTTTAGAACCTGGGTTATTACACCATTATTGGGAGTTTTTATGTCATTTGATGCAAGATGTAAACCGTTCAAAGCAGACAGTCAAGTGTACTCTAGATAGTAGGTTGCCTGTGAGACAGGTTCTGCCATTGTAATTGAAAGTTGATTTAGTATGTGGGCAAACTGGTTGCATAACAGCATTAAGTTAGATAACGCTAACCATCTTGCACATTAAGTTTGTGTGGTGGTGGTGGTGGTGGTGGCAGGGGTGTTGTTTGTGTGTTGTTCAAAAGAAGCAAGGAGTTCAGTGAATTAAGCGAAAATTTAAATTCCTCAACTTTTGTTTGAGTGCCACAGGGTTTGCCCATGACACAAACCTATATATATGAAACTGGGAATGGCACCTCTATCCACAATAACTTAAAAGAATACGGAAGATATTTATTGAAACTTGAATTGCCTGCAATTTGCATAATTTTGAACATATTAAATCATTCTAAATTAGGGGACAGATTTCAATAATAGGGTTAGGGCCAAAAAATAGAACATTGAGAGAAAAGAATGTATGTGTTTAAGTACTGTTTGCACAGTGATATAATAAATTATGAAAATAATCTAAAAAAAATTAGTTTGCTTGTCAGCAAACCGGTCCCTGTTCCCAGAAAACTTTTATAGATTGCCTTTTCAATTTTTAAGTCCTACAACGAAAGCCTATCAACAGAAGTTAGAATGGCACCTCTATATATTTTAAGTTATTTAAGATTTAGATTTTGTGTTTTTGTCTCATTTGATCAAACTGCTACAACTTTCATTCTTGTGTAATTGGATGCAGCTGTCTCACAAACCAATCAATTGCAGTTAAAATGGCACCGATCTCTATAACAGTATTGAAAATATTTAAGATGTCTATATTTTGTCTATTAATCTTATTTGCATCTATTAGAATACTACAACTTTGGTTTATATTCCATTGCATGCAGTTATGTCACTTACCTATCAACTGACTTTGGAATGGCACATCTATTTCTAGTAGGTTTGAAGTTATTCTTTATTTCTACGTTTTGTGTATGTGCCGATTTGCATAAATCAAAATGCTACAACTTTGGTTCATGTTTCATTGGATGCTGCTGTTTCATCAAAATATCAATTGAAGTTGAATGGAACCTCTATCTTTCATAGTTTGGAAGTTAACTAAGAGTTGCATTTTGTGTATTCATTTCATTTTCATAAATTAAAATTATAAAAGTTAGGTTCATGATTCGTGGATGGGACTATGTCACAGGTCCACAAAATGAAGTTTAATTGCCATGGGTACTTGTTATAGGTTTGGAGATATTTAACTTGAAAACCTTTTCAAGTGCTCCTAATTTGCATATTTTATAATGTTACAACTTTCATTCACGGTCTCATACATTGGCATGTCTCACATAACCTGTATAAGTTGAAATTGTGTGTCTATCTGTGCACCTCTACCGTATATTGTTTTGGAGATATTCAACATTAAAACTTTCCACATGACCGTAATTTCCTTATTTGCATATTGTAAAATCCTTCAACTTTTAGTTGTGATATATTGGATTCGACTATGGCACAAACATATGAATTAAAGTTGGAAATGTACCTCTAGTATTAATAGTTTCGAAGATACTCAACGGTTAAACTTTTCAAGCACCGTTAATTTTCTTAACATGTTTCAGGTTCATTGAATGCACCTAAAGTACAAACTGATAAATTAAAATTGGAGTATACCTTCACCTTTAATAGTTTTGAAGATTTTCTACCTTTAAACTTTGCAAGTGCCCCTAATTTGTATAAATTAAAACTCTACAGCTTTTGGTTGTGGTTTACTGGATGCAATTCCCATTTTGATGTTTGTGTTCCTTTTTTGATCCGCAAAACGGGTAAAATTAAAGTTTTTTAATATAGCAATTAAAATTTAGTTTAACACTGATAGAGGCTTTATCATTTTAATACCTTAATCATTCTTTATACTTTCATGTATATAATTGGTATGGTCTCATATACGAAGTCTAGTGTATATAAGCTCCTGTTTGGAGCAAAGTCATGTTTTCTGTGTAAAGTGCCGTGAAAGTGTACCACGCCTATACACTGGTGAACACCACAATTTTGCAAATGTGTCTAATTAGCAAAATTTAATTTTACAGCTTCATTTTTTTTATCATTGGATGCATATAGGGCACGAACCATAAATTGCTTTCGCTAAACTCCATCTGCAATATATTTGAAGGTATTCAATGAAGAGCTATTTTATAGATAGATCTATGTTAAAACATAAACATAACTGTCTTTGTTTCTTCATCACATGAAAAATAAAGGAGGAAAATGAAAGAAAAATTACACACACCCACAAACACAGGAGATACCTCAGTACAACACAGGGACTGAGTAGGCACAAGAGATCCTATTGTATAGGTTTCTTTCACTACAGAACCACTTCCTGATAGTCATAACCATATTCGGCAGTCCAAACTCTTAACACTCCTCAAGCTACCATGTCACTATCTAACAAATATGAACACGGAAGTACAATTGTCGATACTGCACATGTTCTTCTATAGAACTTTGACATAGGCTGTATAAGCCCAAATAAATTAAAGGTTCTTCATCGGGTAACTTTCCAGAACATGTTTCGGAGCCTATAGCCGTTCATGTCTCTCTGTGTAGCGGCTCCTTGTCTAATATAAATATTCAGCAAACACAAACCACATAATAATGAATAAATATATGAACATGTCAAATGATACATTAGCTAAATAATTGAAGTTTTGCTTATAAATGCAGAGCTTTAAAATAATTGAATAATACCTGTCAAACCAAACATAGTTACTAAAGTTGTATAGAACAAACTCAGATAAGAATGATTTGACGAACCGCTGAAGCAGTATGCTAGCTGGGCAGCTTACCTTAGCTAAAACAACTGCCATTGTATTAATGAACCAGAAACAAACTGGGGCATTATTTTTCAGTCCTAGTGATTATAGAGTATACCATAACAGATAGACAACCTGTACCAACTAAAGGAAATCGTAACAAGTACTGCAACAATGGACATCCTTCTCAAGAAATGTAAAACAAACCCCATGATTACACCTACTGCTACCTTTGAAAGTCTCAAGATAATAAAGCTCTAGTTCGCTGCCACCTGCGTTTTATGTTTCAACATTATGGGTCATGTTTGTGATATTAAAAAAAATGCCGTGAAATTTGAGTAATTTTTGACATTGACTAAATGTGTACTTAGGTATGTCACAAAGGAATAAAAGTCATTAGCTTTTTAAGAGAAGAAAATGTGATCAAAATATAATTCTTTAACCAGATACTAGGTACAATTAGGCAAGCTTGTAACTGTCGTCAGCTGCTGTTTGCTACCAATATCCCGTGGCGGTTTAACCTGACAGAAAATATGCCAGCCTAAAATATCTGAAAGGTGAATATTGGTTCATCATAAATAGCTATTCATGGCTTGAAGTTTATCACAATTTGAAGTATTTAATTTTTGCTCGTATCAGTTTGAAATTAACTCTTACTGTGACTGCATTGATCGACTCTGGGCAGAATGGATCAGCACAGACCAAGTGTGAATGTGTGTAAAATGGAAGGGAGTTGGGATGCATGTCTTAATGAAGTCTTATCTTCCCTTAGGCTATCCTCTACATCCTGCCCACACAATATTGGGAAACTCTTATTCAAGAACATAGCACACTCGATCTGTGAACCACAAACAACAATCTTTCTTTTAGTCTTTTTCACTTTCCTGATGCTTCAAAGATATCCAATATATGTGCTATGAGTTTAAAAAGTCCAACACACATTAAAAGAAACTACTGTTCTATTTATTCACTCTGTAATGTTTCTAAAGTGTTTGAATGCACTCTATGAATATTTAATACAAAATAACCTTCTCACGTCCCAAAATTCTGGGTTCAAGGCCTGCAACTCTACTATCAATCAGCTTGTCTATGTCCTTCACATTATATAAAATGGACAAGAACAGTCCAAAGAAGCCAGAATGGTATTTTTAGATTTGTCTAAGTTATTGGATAAGGTGTGGCACTCTGGCCTCCTTTTAAACCTTCGACAACTCCACATTTCAGATCTTTATCTAGCATGGATTGAAAATTATTTCTCAAATCGTTTTCAACAAGTAATTGTTCATGGCCAATCCTCTTCTTGGCTGCCTATTAAAGCTGGTGTACCCCAGGGTTTTATTTGGGGATCACTTGTCTTTCTGGTCTATGTAAACGGCCCAGTTGATGTTGTTACTCAATATTTACTTATGACACCAGCTTACTTAAAATTGTCAGTATCTCCATTGACTTTTCTTATCATATTCACACTAATCTCTCCATTATACTTAACTTTGGAAAGTTATGGTGCAAAATATATAATGCTTTAAAGTCTCTCTGTGTTATATTTTCAGCCGAACTAGTTAAACCACACCACCTGTTCGCCCTGGAGATTCTGAAATACCCTCAGCAGACTCACAGACTCATCTTGGTATTACACTGTGTAAAACTTTAGCCTGGCATGCACACATCACTCCCATTACCACCAAATCTAGCCAGTTCATTGCTCTCCTGTGTGGATTCAAATGAAAACCTTACCGAAAAAGCGTTTATTAGAGTATAGTTAACAAGAATTAGACCCTTTCCTGGATATTGCAGTGTACTGTTTGACAAGTTTGGTCAAGGCCTTTCTGACCTAGTTAAATATATGCAGTTTGAGGTTGCCAAAATATAGTAAGATCTGTCCTTGTGGACACCTCTATAATGCGGACACCTGTATAATGTGAACAGTTATGTCCAGGACTGAAAGGTCAATTTTCTTGTTGAAAACACCTGTCTGTTGAGGACACCTACCAACTGTGGACACTTTTTGCCAGTCCCAGAGGTGTCCACAACAGACAGGTGTCACTGCAGTTCCATTCGTCCCTTTCATTGCAAAAGTACTCCCCTATAAAGGTCCTTCCCTCCCGATACTATAAAGCTATGGAACAATCTTCTCGATATTACAGATTCAATTTCCCTCCAAATATTCAAATCTAAACTGATAGCAACCTTGCTAGCAGTAGATAACGTTCCTGGTTACTATAACCACGGACACTGACTTGCCAACACCTGTCATACACAGTTACATACAGGATTTAACTTTCATCTTTTAAAAGTCCACATCATTCCACAACCTACATGTTCTTATATTTACCCTACCGAAGATCTCCAACATTTCCTGTTTTTCTTTTCAAAGTATTCAACTTTTAGAGTACAACTCAAATGCATCTTCATTATTATAGCCCCTGGTGGCAACTTCATACTGTGGTGTGCTGTTCCAGTGCCACAGAGCATTACATCCCGCCAATGTTGATATTTCCACGCATGTAAATGGCCTTTAGGCAGGTGCAATACCTGGTAGTATTGGTGCCTGTTGAGACACAGGTTGGATTAACAGGGACTTGTTCCTGGAGTGGCTTTAGCACTTTGTTTCCCATGTACAGCCCTCACAGGAGCACAAAGCACTTTTGATACTAGATAACCACGAGTCCCATAAGGACATTGGTACCCTTGATTATGTTTTGGATCATCGGGTGGAAATAGTCTATTCTGCAGCCCCACCGCCATCCACCCCACCCCACCCCCAGTGCGCACTGCATGCAGCCTCTGGATGTGTCCTTTTAGGGGCTCTCCGTCTCGTCACTTTGAGAGACTCATCAACAAAGGGCAAAAGACACATCAAGGACGCAGAGTTACCTCCTACGACGTCGCAGAAATGTTTGGTGAACAGAGCTAAATGCTCCGTCTGGGTTCAAGGCATCCGTCCATATGATGATTCAAAATTTACTGATGGGGACTTTCCCCCAGGGGCGGTCAATGATACACCTTGTAAGTTTCAAACTGTGCAAGAAATTAGAAATTAAATTATGAAATAAACGCTATAACAGTTAGTTTGTGTACTGCGTTTAGTCTTCTCTTATAACTTCGTTATAGATATAACATTTATATTCCTCAGCAGTAGAAACACGTTGTTCACAAATGCACATTAACGTCAGCCAAATTATGTTTGAAGATTGTTACTAATTTTACACTTTCCATCAACTGATAACAAGTGTATTTAAATGCAACTGTTTCAACTCTTATCTTCCTACCAAACTCTGATTGCAGTGAACTTAAGTGCACCTGTTTGATCTCTAACATTTACCACATACTGTTTTACAGCGAACTTAGTGCACACGTTTCCAATCCTGAGTTGTACTCGCCGCATATGGCCAAATATGGATTACAGTGCACCTGTTCCCAATTGTATAGTTACCTCGAACTATATGCTGTAAAGTTATTTCAAGTCTTTCAGTGCTGATTTTGAGACTGAGTAAACAGCTTGCTTCGGCACACGTTGCCTGCAGTGTGTGCATGCAAAGTGGACAGAGGTAGGTTGTTGACTGAGACCATGATTTCTGAAACTGAATTTAGACCAGGTACGCTGGTACTTACATGAAAGTTCTACCAAATTATCTGATACGCATAATTCATCTTAAGAACACCAAAATTGCTTATGGCAGTGAAAATGTTAAATTAGGTTTGAATTGCAACATTTATTTATTTCAGGACATCACAGTGAGATAAAAAAAAAAAAGAAGCCTTTTTGCAGGAAGATAATGCTACTTTTCGAAGACTAACAGCAATTATGATATAGTAATGGATTTGGTCACTAACTACAGGTACAGTTTTATATATATATAACAATGAAATAAAGAGACCAGCCTACATTAATGTGTTTCATTCTATGCACTTCAGGGCAGGAAAGACACGACCAGCCAATTAAACCAAACTGCCCCTGACATGGAGGCATCAGTAGGTAGATCTACACAACCTCAGGTTTACATTCCCAATCACATACCATTCCCACGATGACAGCAGCTAATAGTGTGGCAGTGATGTCAACTCCTGAAGCCATTCCGGCAGACGTGCCTCCAAACGCCTTTCATGCAGACGTCGACCTGCCACCTACATCAATTACAACTACTATGGTTTGATCTCCAGAAGCCGTTCCTGCATACGTCGACCTGCCACCAACATTAACTACAACTACTATGGTGTCACCGCCAGAAGCCGTTCCTGCAGCTGTCGACCTACCACCTACTACATCGACTACAACTACTATGGTGTCACCTGCCGTAGCCATCTCTGAAGGTGACAACCTGCCACACACACATCGACTACTACTACTCGATTACTGTGGTGGTGTCACCTTCTCAAGCCATTGGCTGCAGAACTGCCACCTAAATATGATACTCCCAACGTGTCCAGTAACAAAGGGTTTGCAATATCACCAGCAGTAATTTGACCATGTGAGCCAATAACGCAAAATCCAGGTTCATCATGAAAGTAAAATGCGCAAAGAGCAGAACTTCTAACAGGCTCTCGCTTCAAAAACATTGGACGTTAGAAGGCACAAAGCAAGAAAAAACTGTCAAAGCTACAAGTAAAATCAGAGCAGAAAAGTGTAACAAGATGCTTGTTAATGAACATTTTACTCTAAGTCACAGACACTAATTTCAAGACACTTTTCAATTTCTTAAAAGCTGGAATTAAAATATTTGTTATATTTAAACAAACAAGAATATCAAACATGACAAATGAATCAGGAACTTTTCGATAGGGAAACTTACATCACAATGTAATTGAATTATTAATTGCATATACAGTTTTATTATCTTTAACGCGAGCTTCAAACTGAAAGACTGAATAATTGAGTGCGTATACCGTTTTATAGCTCATAATTGAAGCCAAGCGCACTTCTGCTTGAGAATAAGATTTAATTAAACTGTAGATCGATTTGATCAACTTTAGTTTTGGAACCATGGAATGCTGATTCATAATTGCCTAATGCTTAGTTGCTAATTATTTTTTCCAAAACAATATCCAACCAGAGTGCGGGTTGGCTTTCTCAGCTGTACACACAACGAGAAGTAAACCACTATTAAACCACAAGTCGCTTTCTTTTTATCAAATTCTACCTGGGTTATAACAAAAACAAAAGAACTTGGTAACATAATCAACTGATTCTAAAGGCTAGAGAAAAAAATGCTAATTCGACAAAAATAAAATGGATCGAAAAAAAAATGTCTTGGCGAATATGAATGATCCGGACCCCCCCCCCCCTCACCCCATCCCCACCCACCCCCCACACACACACACATTTACGACTGTATGGCATTGATTTGTTTGCCGGAAACTGTATGGACAGGCAATATATATGATCACTGGTTAGAATGGCATAGCCGTAAGGGTTGCATGGTCATACGAAGCACGCATTGATGTTGGTTTTTACATAATGGAACATTAGCTGGGAGCTACTTCGCCAACATAAGTACAGTATAAATGTGCAATAAAAGACAATCCATTATAGTAAATATAAACCAATTGCAAAATATGAAAGATAAGTACATATAATAAATTTAAAGAATTCTAAAATGTAAAACATATAGACATATCATAAATTTAACGAATTATAAAATGTAACACATGGGTACATAGGGAATATATATTAAGTATAAAACTCAAGATCATAACCTTTATTCAAATGTACCAGTTATGTATGTCGTGGTTGGGGGTCTGGAAACAAAAATCCATGATGCCGCAGTATAGTCTTTTCAATCTGTTATTCTATTTGCTTTGCTGCTTGGAACAAAGACCTGTTACACCAACATAAAGGTCCGTACCAACTAGGTTTTCATTATTTGTTTGAGCTCTTATACAAAATCTTCGCTGTGTTTTGCTCTTATGGATAAATCGTTCCGCCGATAGCCTACGGCATCATAAATTACATTACTCGCCGACCATACTGAGCACCTTAAATTTGTGTCTTGGAAGATAAAGATCTGGTGATGTGGTCTTACGCTAATCTGTCTTCTTTCTCTTAGACCATTTGGATATCCAGGTGCTATTTCATGATTTTTCAAGGACTTCCATGGCAATTGCCCTTTTGTGGTCAAGATAAAGTGTTGTAAGACCCGATTTTAACAGCAGTTCGTGGTAGGTGGAGTCGAAGTCATTATGCACGTGTCATACTTAGAACCTCGTGATGTGTCCAGTATTCTCTACATCTTTTGTACACTGGAGCATGAGCAAAAGTGATAAATCAGAGAGAGAGAGAGAGAGAGAGAGAGAGAGAGAGAGAGAGAGAGAGAGAGAGAGAGAGAGAGAGAGAGAGAGAGAGAGAGAGAGAGAGAGGATATATTAAAATGAATGGAAATGTTTACATACATATAGGAAAGAGAGCAAAAAGGTAGGTTTTAAAAAGCCCCCATGCCTTTCCCAAATGAAAGAGACACATACTTAATTGGTCTTTTTGCTTGGGAACGCCCATGCACCGATACATATCATGATTTAAGGGCAAATATTTTTTTCACAAAAGTAGTAACTGACTGTCGTTTTCGCTGTTGTTTCATTATAAAAATCCCCCAAAACTACGGTTTTCATCTGCAATTTTCATAAATAATAAAATAAACATAATTTTAACCTTTGATTTTTCCCAAATCGGACTGTTTACTACAGGTTATATTTATTTTATGTAATTATAGCCCTTAAAATTATCCAAAATCCTCTGTTCACTATGCCACGATCTGTTACTTTTTATAAGCTTTGTCTCTCATTTTTTTTACCTTAGATCGTGAATCAAATGTGGCCACCTGACCATAACTCAGGCATGCGCAGATGGTCAAGAAAAAGCGACTCTGATTGGAGAGTGCAAATATAATATGAGACCTATGAATGCCAGGGGCAGTATTTTCAAAAATTTTGCTACCAGAAAGACAGGTTTTGGCTTAATGGTTGAAAACAGTGTTTGCTTTGAGCTCAAATGCATGCTATCAAGGTATGTACACTGGCATCGGTATACACAGTGGTTCATCTTGTACGGGTCCGTCTTAATACCGAAAGCAACAGAAAGCGACCGAAAAAAAAAAGAATTGAAGCGCTAGCGACCGAAAGCAAGCTATTTTTTTTTAGATACACATACTTTCGGCAAAAACGCGAGTCACTCCACATGCCGGGTTTTTTTCACATGAACCTACAATTCTCCCTGGTGGTATCTCCATAATACTTCCATGGTATCTCCAACTTTAAAAATGCACACGAAACAACATTTTCCAATTTTCAAACGCAAGCGTTAATAATGTTTTATTAACATGAAGTCATAAACTCGTTCATAACGCTGAACTGGAAGTCGGCCACTGCTGTGGTTGCTGAGATCGAGTGTGTGTACTTCGAACTTCAACAATCAATAGAAGTAGTCAATAGCTGTTGTGGGATAATATGATCAAAGTGTCAATGTAACAATAGAAGGAATCTTAGGTCAATATACGTGAGTATTCATGAACATAATTGCCATTTTCATTCACTTGCGCGCATAGCAAGTATACTGAACCCTTCCGAGGAAAATAGGCCCCAGTTATATCTCGCCTCGGGCTTTCGTAGTAACATAGTTATGATAACTCTATATATAGTAGTAAGATTGCTTTACATTTCCGCATATCACACACAAAAAAAATATAATACATATATTTAAATGAAGGATAAAAGTTGATATACTGAAAGCAAAGTCTTCTAAACTGGATTGAAGCAGAGCTTACATTGTGCTCCAGAAATGATCACAGTGGTTGAAGTCTCCCTCTCCCAACCCGCTACTTGGGTCACTAAATTCACACTCAAACAAGAGATAACAGCCTGACCCAATGAAGTCTTGCACATCTTACGCAGAACTCCAAATAGGGGCTTTTTTGTTTGTTTTTTGTTTATAAAACCATGCGGGGGGGACGGGGGTCATTTATTGATACAGAGATTATAAAAGAAAACACTAAATTTTCATACTCGGTTTGATGAAAAATTTGCCACACTCTATGTATAAACTTCAAAATTTGAGATGTAAAGGTGGTAGACTCCCTCGGGCGCGGAGGAGGGGGGGGGGGAGAGAGGAGGAAAGAGACAGAGAGAGTGACTTGGCAGACAGAACTTCATCAAGTCAAATTCATTTTCACCAGTCACTGATGAATGTTGTTTTGAAACCACCTGAGATACTTCTGTTCACCTACGTTTGATCAATCTACACCAGGTAGTGCTGTAACCCCCCCCCCCACCCCCCAAGCGAGTGTATAAAAAATTGTTAAAAGGCCCAAGGTTCATTGAATTGTTTTGTTTGTTATTTGATCCGATTGTACGGATTTTGAATGCTGTATCTATACTTATACACACAGCTTACCTCTGTTATGGCGGCAATCACATATACATACATGAATTTGGGGCCGGTTCAGCATTACTTGGTGGGAGAGGGGTGGGGGCACTTGGGATGTCCCAATATTGAATTATGTTTTTACAGGATTTAATCACGTTCATATGGGAGGGGGGAGGGTGATGGTCTTACCATAAGAAAGCTCTCCATACACCAAAAACACACCCAAAATACATCTTGGATTGAAGAAGTGCAGCGAGGTCAAGATATTTTTGAAAAAATGCAGATAGGTAGGGCAATCAAAACAAAGTTTGCTCTCTTATTATGTCTTTTTTGTGTTATTGTCTGCATAGCGGACTCTCTACGCAAGAAATTTCGGCCGGATAAATATTTATCTGTATGGTTGAAGTTTCACGAAAAGTCTTTTTTCTTTTGTTTTGTTTTTTAATTTGAACCGGGCTATGGCCTGAAATTCGGTTAAGTAAGGACAAGATACCAGAAATTTGTTGCTCCAGTCTTGATGTAAGAAAAGAAAGTCACAGGAATAATACAAACGAAGAGTGTTGTTTATAAATACTGTTGATAATGTTTCTTTTATGAAGTTATGCAAAGTGAATATAGACCATCCCCCATGAACAACCATATTTCTCCTAGTTAAAAACAATATTTTTTATGATGTGTGTGTGTGTGTGTGTGTGTGTGTGTGTGTGTAATAATTATATTCAGTATCATCATTAGCATTTGAAAACATTTTACTTGTCATCGATCAAGAAGCAAATCGATTGCAATTATTAAACATAAACATGATAAAATCAAACGGAAAACATTCATAATCAAATGCATCCCTGAGGATATTTGTTGTTACAATGAAACTGCATCCAACATGAATTATATTGAAACAGGATTTTATACACAAAGTATCACAATGGCATAGATCACAAGTGACACATTTCCATATCTTTCTACTTGCATGCAACAAGGCGAAACATATACTATCAGATGTGCTGGTGGTTTGCATTGCAGTCTATATGCTACACACTCTTCACAATGTACTTTTTGACGTCTCGCATATGATGATGATGATGATGATGATGATGATGATGATGATGAAGATGATGATGATGATGATGATGATAAAAACAACAAAAATGATGATAATAACAAGACAGAAAAGAGAGAGATATTTGTGGGGTAATGGTGTCTACATGCCCGGTCCTTTTGTGTGTGTGTGTGCGTTTTGTGTAGCCAGGATAACTTTTACGCTCCCAGAGCGATCTGTAGCATGAATTAATGCTCCTTGGTAGATTTATGGGCTTGATGTCTTTTTCGTGTTTCTTGGGGCCAGAATAACTTCAGTGCTCCTGAATAGATTTTGATTCAAGTGGAATAACATCCATGCTCCCAGATAGATCTGTTGGGTGGTGATGTCTGTATGGTCATCTTTTTTTTCTGTGTTTCATGTGGTTAGGATAACTTCAATGCTCCTGGTTAGACTTGATTCGAGTTGGATAACATTCATGCTCCTAGATAGATTTGTGGGCTGGTGATGTCTATATGGCCATCTTTTTTTCTGTGTTTCATGTAGACAGGATAACTTCAATACTTCTGGATATATTTGATTCCAGTACGATAACATTCATAGTCCTACATAGATTTGTGGGCTGGTGATGTCTGTATGGTAATTAAAGTGTGTGTTAACACACACTTTTCTGTTTTTCTCGGAATTCTTTTTCTTTCTTTCTTTTTTGGTTCTTTCTTTCTTTCTTTCTTTCTTTCTTTCTTTCTTTCTTTCTTTCTTTCTTTCTTTCTTTCTTTCTTTACAGGCAAATTTGTCCGACATTTCATTTGAAAAGTATTCAATGTAGAAACTCCAAACTTGGCACAATTATACTTCTATAGATAAAGTCTGGCCTTTTTGTAATGAGAGGTCATGCTTTTCAAAATTATGCAAATGAGGGCTAATTAAAGTTTTAAATCTTCAATATCTTATAAACTATACTAGATGTGGTTCCGAGTGTATAGGAGTTCAATCATAGCAAGGCAAAGGTCATCTCAAATGTCAAGGTCATGTCAAGGTCAAAGGTCAACTTTAAGCCAAAATGTCATTTTGAGGTCAAAGTTCACTTCAGGTAGAGGTCATCTCAAGGTCAAAAGTCATTTCAAGTTTATAGGCCACTTTCCATGGTGACTTTCTTCTAGCCATAACTTGATCAATTTTTCTCCAATTTTGATCATGTTGTGCTCAAATTGTAGCTATTGTAACCCTGCATGTTTTTTTTTTAATTTGCATGTGACCTTTAAAGGTCAAAGGTCAAGGCCATTTGGACCTTTGAAGTTTCATCCAGTCATACCTTGGCCAATTTCCATCCAATTCTAATCATGTTGGACTCAAACTGTAGCTATTGCAACAATGCACATTTTTATCAGAACATGTAACCTCGAAAGGGCAAAGGTCAAGGTCATTTGGCCTTATGAAAGTTTCATCTTGCCATAACTTGGTCAATTTTCATCCGATTTGGTTCATGTGGGTTTAAATTGTGGGTATTGTATCACTGCGCAACTTAAATGTGACCTGTAAAAATCAAAGGTTAAGGTCAAGGTCATTTGGACTTTGAATTTTGTACGCAGCTATAAGCTTAATGTAATGTGAAGTACCAAAGGATAAAAGTTGTAGCATTTAATATTTACAACTTTTGAAGGCACTCAGACAGATTTGCTTTGAAGCAAATCTTCTTTTCTAGTTCCTTTCTTTCTTCTTTTTTCTTTACCGGCAAATTTGTCCGACACTTTTCTCCGATACTATTATACATAGAAACTCCAAACTTGGCATGATTGTACTTCCATGCAAGGACTTAGACCGTTTTATACAGAGGAATGAAGATGTTTTAAATTATGCAAATTAGGGGCATTTGAAATTTTAAAATTTGACTATCTGCAAAACTGTTATAGATAGAGATGTCATATTAAGTTCTACTAGGGGGGTTATTGACCATTGCGCATGTAATGAATCTAAAAAAATGTTAAAAAATTATGCTAATTAGCAGTTTTCGAAATTTTCAATCTTGAATATCTTTAACACTATAATAGAGATGTCATTCCAACTTCTACTAGGGGGTCGGTGACCATTGCGCAGCTAATGAATTTAAAACAAAAGTTGTGGCAATTTAAATTACGCTAAATAGCACCATTACAAATTTTAAATCTTGAATAACTTCAAAGCTATGATAGATAGAGATGCCATTCCAACTTCAACTCCTGTGTTATGAAATAGTTGTACATTGCCATACCAATATGCTTTGAAGACACACACACTGATTTGCTGTGTAGCAAATCATTTTTCTAGGTTTTTTTTCTGTCTTTCATGTAGACAGGATAACTTCAATGCTCCCGGATCGATTTGATTCCAGGAGGATAACATTCATGCTCCCAGATATATTTGTGGGCTGGTGATGTCTGTATGGTCATCTTTTTCTGTTTTTCATGTAGCCAGGATAACTTAAACGCTCCTGGATAGATAAATAAATGACTCCATTTTAAAGAAGCATGATAAATTAGGAAATTAAGGTCGTAAGTGCACAAGGTGGCCTACGTATGCACATCAAAATAGGTTGCTTTCGGTTGCATTCGGTTACTTTCTGTTGGCTCAATGATATTGCAAGTAGTACTATGCAGAGCTGGTTGCCATGGCAATTTGCTGAAATTTTTTTCCCATTCACGCCCAAATTTTCTGGTGTTTATTTGACGTAAAATTGTAACAAACATTTTAGTGTATAATACATGTATGTTTGTAATCCACGTAATGAACTGCGAGGTGATAGGTCTGTTATGTTTTCACAGGTTGAATTACTAGGGTGAAACCTCGATTTGGGTTTGAGCCCGCAGTGGATCAAAATATCAACATGGCAGCCACGCAAAAGACGACCCTTCCTCCATGGTGGAACCAACCTCTCCCGGCAGGTTATGAAATCAAATATGACCACGGAACAGGAAGATAGTAAGTCTGGAATTGTTGTAAACACACGCTGTATCTCGATCTTGCGCGATCAACTGTTCTAAACTATTGTAACATTCATTCAACTCGGGTGCAGTCCAAACTCGAAGGGTGAACATGAAGAATGAATCGTAGGACTAGGCTATCTATGTCATAGACAATTTTTTAAGCATGTGATAAATTAAAGCAAAAATGGAAAAGAATACTTCTATTCAGAGCAACTGCCATGAACACAGTATAAACAAAATACATAGACTAGGAAAGCAAGCGTGGCCAAGTAATGTAGCCATGTACCATGTAGTCTGATGACGTGAAACCATAAGGCACATCACTAAAAGCCCTGCATGACATGAGTAATAATTTGGGAATTTTCCACTGTTTGTCAACACTGGGCAGCAGACTGAGTGAAGACAGAAGAAATATTGCCTGCTGACAATCCTATTGGAGAAGACGGGCCCCAGCATATTGATAGCGAGAAGGGCAATGTAAAGCCCCTGCCTGGTCTTTCTCCTTGTCATGTTTTATTATCTTTTGAAAATTAGAGATCATGATTATGTTCCGCGCCGATTGAAAACCTGCGCTGTTTGAGAATAATCCTCAATCGGCGCAGCGCCATCTAAGAATTCCCAAGCAGCACACCCAAGTGAGAATCAGCACACGAAGACGCGGTGAGGTTCCCACGTGATTGTATATCCTTAGCAGTGAATGACATGCTGACTTATTTACCCCTCCATGGTCTACCACAGTAGCAGAATATATATGACTCTATGGCATGGGGATATTATGCATGTTACTGGCATTTACAGGCCCCTTATTGGATACTGGGCCGAGAATTCAACAATTTGACCACTTTATGATTGCAAAATTTTCAGATACGCCGGTACTGGCCGTAAATTTGAATTGCACCAAAATCAACCTTTGCTTGCGTACAGTCGTTTTATGTAGACTTAAAGTTCCGCACTAGACCGGCATTTATTGAGAAAAGCGTCTAAATCTTGTAGGGTTTGTCTTAAATGATCAATCGTGATGCTGCCCCATGGAGACGGCAATCCTTTCATAAAATCCCTACTAATCATCATAGAGCAAAAAATCAAACGCTGTTTTGCTTGTCTTGGCAGAATGGGAATGGCAAGGCCGCCTGCGCAATCGAATGCTCAGCATGAAAGGCCCCTTATATCATTCACTAGTAACTTGCATAGCTTTGTGTTAGCATAGATGTGAATCCCTGCATTGCTGACTTGTGCGGTGCAAACAATAAAAAATTGCTGAGCTGTGTTTAAGTAAAAATTGAAAACAGGGTTGTTTGTTTGTCTTTACTTTGCAACCAAGATTGGAGTGACCAAAATATATATATATATCAGTGATCATGAGCAAAGTCATTCAATACACATACACCTCAATGGATAAATCATCATCATAATATTAAAGATAATTATGTGGTATTGCCCATGAGTATAAAAAATAAAAGTATACTAATGATTAGTACAAGTACAAGACACAAATTTCCATGGATCCTTCTAATCCCAGTTCAACTGAATTCAAATTTTACATGTATCCCATTGAGTTTGCTAGTTGAGAGGACTACAGAGCGTTTGCCAGCGGTAGCCGGCGTTAGTCGGCGTTTCACAGCATTTGCTGGCGTTGAAAGGGTGTCAAACGCTGGCAAATGCCGACTAACGCTGGCAAACGCCGACTAACGCCGGCAAACGCCGAGCCCCAAAAGGCTTAATTGGATTTTGGCGTTTGCCAGCGTTAGTCGGCGTTTGCCGGCGTTTGTAACGCCGGCAAACGCCGTCTCACGCTGGCAAACGCTGTGTAACACCGGGAACCGCCCTGAAACGCCGAAACGCACCCACTAACACCGAAACAAGTTACTAGTGATTGCGCATCCAAGTGTTTAAGTTCAGGTCAAATGATGCCACGGGTTGCCAACCTGAATGCATTTGTCCAAGTGTCACTGCCACCCGCTAAGGTGGTACCAGAGCTCCAGAGCCAAGGGCCCCGCTTGTCGCTTATCTCATTGCGGCAATCAGCGTAAAACAAAGGCGGATCAAAGACACTCATTCATGTAAGCAAGGAGGCAAAAAGCAAGGAGGTTACCCTGCTTGATATAACTGAGCTTAATGTGTTATGCACTACTGTGATACCCTGTGCTCAGTCCTTCAAATAGTAGGTCCATGATCTAGGGAATGCTTCTTTGTCAGAATTTATGCTTTTATGAACTGGTGAAGGAGATTTTATTTTTCTCTGCTAGATTTGAACATTTCTGTGGACAGTTTAGCCATTCTGTCTCTAAATGCAGTTGAAACTTGGTCCATCAAACTCAATGGATTGCTGGAGAACTGAATGATGGGATCATTTCCAAGACGAAATGTTTGTATGGATACATACACATGTTATGGTAATAGCTTGCTTCACAGGCTACATGTATGCAAGCTTACTAATATGTAAATAAAATTGAAATTGGCTTGGGTTGGGTGCTATCATCAGCTGATGATGGAGCTGAGTCATATCCTAAAATAGTCAACACTTGATGTGCAAATTTAATTGTTTTTTTTTTTTTAATTCCAAATGTATTTTGGTAATTATAAGGATACATGTTTATAAGTAATATACATACAATTACCAATTAGCAATACATGTACTTTCCTTTTGAGATACAAATGTAGAGGTGAAGACAAAGACAAGGAGTGATTTTTCAGTGTAATGGGATGGAAATATTTTATGGGCTGGCTTAAAAGTATTTTTCCTCTATCAGATTCCAAAGTTAGGATATAAACTGACCAAAAGTAGTTGTGTATAAAACTTACACTACAGATAATATTCCTTCTATATTTTCCATTTTGTTGCCACTGTCAAAGCAAAAATTCTGTCCCATTGCATTGTTACATACATTTAATCACTTCCCAAAACATAGAATGCCCCTTGTAAAATTTAAAGTGTCTAAGTTATCAAATTCTGTGCAGTCCTTTCATTTTAGCAATGAATACATGTAGGACTTACATGAATGAATAAATCCCTTGTAAAGAGTTAGTTCATTAATACAAGGGGAGGGACTTTACAAAGCTATTTGAATGTGCATATGAGGTGCAATGCTGAAATAGGCCAATGCTGTTATTTCCTTCAAGTTGGCCAGACAATCACTCATTGCATCACTGCAGGCTCAGAGTACTCTGTTCATTTGTATTTTAGCTTTTGCCATTAGAGAATCTCTACAATTCCTATCTGGAGTTCGTACAATAGTAATTACTGCGAATGATTAACTTGAGCACTGCATGACCAGGACACTTCAGATCTAGGATTATAGACCCTAGATATAAAAAAGGGTAAATTAACTTGTAATTGTAATGGTAATAGGACTCTTCTGACTCAGATTTAAAATGTTTCCTTCATTTTGTTCTTTTTTGCTGTTACAAAAGAAGAAAAGTAGGTGGACAGAACAGTGTGTTCATACTGTGTAAATACATGTACATTTATCCCATTTTTGATAGAATCCTTGGCTTCTGATTGGTTGATAGCTATGGTACACTCTTTGTATTACCCTTATTTCTGCATTAATTACTGCAAAGGTGAAATACAGTGCGATTCCTGAAACTGACCGGGGAATACAGCGGTATTCTCGTAACTGGCCGGGGAATACAGCGGTATTCTCGTAACTGGCCGGGGAATACAGCGGTATTCTCACTGTGTCTCCCTATCTGGTTAGTGCATCGATCAGCCACCAGAAGTCTCTGTCATGCGATACAAGCCTTGACGTGCAGACGACAACATGATGGCGGACTGTGAAGTGAACTGCAGCAGCAGCGGGTCGAACATGTGTATTTTTTGGGCATGAAATTACATCATCAAAAATGGGATAATCGTCATTCACTGTTTTAGTGTGAAATACAGGAAGTATCTCCCCCAAGACAGCTGTATTACCCTCGGCTTTGCCTCGGGTAATGCAGCTGTCTTTGGGGGAGATACTTCCTGTATTTCACACTAAAACAGTGAATAACTAATAGTATACCATAAGGGTGGTGGGGTACTCTCTCCAATATTATTTGGAGTGTATATTGATGAACTGCTGATTCGCTTGAAAAAACAAGGCTTTGGATGTCATGTCGGTAATGTGTTCATGGGAGCCTTAGGTTATGCTGACGATGTGGTCCTCCTAGCTCCCACATTATCCTCCATGTCAAAAATGTTAAATATTTGCTCCATTTACTCCTCTGAATATAATGTCTCTTTCAATCCTAGCAAAAGTAAACATATGACTTTCGGCAAAAGAAATCCCTCTGTGCGACTACTCTTTGATGAAAAACCAATTGAACATGTTGATAAATGTGAACATCTGGGTAACCTTATTGGTCTCAATTCTGGTTCCGATGGCATAAAAAATGCCATTAATCGGTTTCAAACAGAAGTGAACATGCTCATGGTACATTTTTCAAAAGCATTTCCAGATATAAGGTACAAACTTTTTAAAACATTCTGCATGTCATTGTACGGATGTCAACTCTGGGATCTATCAGGTAAGGAGGTCCAGTCGTTTTATACAGCTTGGCGTAAGGCTGTTAGATACATATGGAGAATCCCGCACAGGACACACAATCGTCTGCTTCCTCTGATTTATGGTGATCCTCCAGTCGAAACACAGATACACAGACGGTTTATAAAATTCATTTCAAAGGTGGTGAACAGTAACAATATAATTGTAAAAACATGCGGTAATCTGGTGATTAATGGCAGCCAATCATGTGCGTCTAAATCTTTAATGTTCATTGCGTCAAAATATGGAATGGATAAGCACTCACTAGTGTCGTCATGCTGGCGATCACTCTTCAGTTCTCGGGATAATGAGGACTTCAATCAGGATGATGAGCGATCTGCGGCGTTTATCCACGAACTTTGTGAAGCAAGAGACGGTAAGCTTAAAACCAATCTCTCAAGAGCAGAATTGGATGAAATTATTCACTTCGTATGCACATTGTAACGTTTGTCACCCAAAACGAGTCCATCTGGATAGGGTCATCTTGACCAGTGAACTGTATGAAAGACTTATTTTTTATTCCTCTTAATTCATATATACGTTGTATACTTTTTTGCCATGTTTTTTTTATATATTGTACCTCTTGTGTACGAATAAAAGATATATATATAAGGTATGGAGACAATACCAACAAAGGGTACACAGAGCACTGCAGTCACCATTTGGGCAGGGTTGAGTTTTGGGTAAAGTTACTTAACACAAGCATTTGTTAATGGTAATGGTGGCCTCGTGCCAACGATTTTCTGGTGTTTTTTCCCTGAAACCGAAGTGGAATTGTGCATTATTTTCACCTATCAAATAGAGCATGATTTTTTATTCTTCTATGAATTGTATATAATTGTGTAGTAGTGAAACGGAATTTGAAAATTTTTGCTGATGGAACACAATTTCTTCCTTTTTTGAAACGGAAAATCGTTGAGTGTGCTTAATCTCAGGTCACATTTGGCTGGAGTAGCTTGTGAGTCTGCAGAATTTCAAGCATATTTCTTGATAAATATATCCCTCTCTTGTCTACACAGTCCCCCTTACCAATTAACTAATCTGGCCAGACCAGCTTGTAACCACATATGTATCATCATGACTGTCAAATCCAGTCATGTATAATGAATTTTTTGAAAGGCATTTCAATTTTGTAAAAATGCATTTCAATTCACTAATTATCCATTTGTTGTGATTGCAGCGAGCAGTACATGAGGTGGCCAAACCTGGGGTTCCAGTGCCAAAAAATCAGGCTTTGCCATGAGCAAATCACTGGTGAGCTGCTGATAGCTCATTTAAAATCTCTTCAAGTGAGCTATACTATTAGGGGAGCTGCCTATATTATAAGTATCACTTTACAAATCTGTTGCATTGACGAGTGATCTACAGCACACCTGAGGTGTTTCAGGTATGTGTGGGTGTGAAGGGGAGTGATTGTTCGCCTCTTATGGCAAGGCCTGAAAATGAATGGCCCTTGGTCTGCTCAGCGGGCAAGTCCTGAGGCTATTGTAAACTTATTATCCACAGTATTAGATGGTCCAAAAACATCAACACTGATCATAGTTTGTTAATTATTGTGTTAGTTGTACTTTTGTGTTGCTGCTCATGTGCCACAGATAGCTTAGCTGAAAAGATCAAACAACACCTAGCAATAATTTCCGTCCTCTCCCTTTCCATCCTATCCCATCATGCTCCCTATTGTTATTCTAGCTATGCGCTTGCACACAAAACTTACCATGCTTATACCAATGTACATTACATATACAAACTTAATTTGTGTGCAAAAGATTGCCATAAATCTGTGCTTATATAAGTAAGTCCAAACTGTTTGTCATGTGCAGTAATTTTGATACAGAAGAAATAATAAATTACAGTCTCCAGAAATTGTAATTTTATACTTCCATCCTGTTGCGAAGACATTTTTGACTAATAATAAGGAAAAAATCAACAGAGCTGTGCTGAAAACCTCCTGACATTATTCTAACCTCTGCGTGTACCATAGGAGTGATATTGATTCCTGTCAAATACTTGAGAGTTTTGTATTAGAGCTCCAGCAAGTTATCAATACCGCCCGGTAACAAATACGGCTATTTTGGATCTGACCCAGCTGCATATGATCTGTGTTTCCAGAACATGTAAAAAGTTGCCCAATTTCATAGGTTTGACTCTTTCTTTCAAGTTTACACCTTCAAATCAGGCCCACAGTCCTGTGGCTAGTGCAGTAGTCAGCCATTTCTTTCCTATCCTATCATGAAACACCAGTTATGGGAAGAATAGAATTATGACTTTTGTTCAGAGGTACATGTACATGTACCTCAAATTTTGACTCGTATTCATCTCCAGGAATTCACTCCTTAGTGCCTTAAAATTATCGCTCAACCTTTTTCAAGGCTCGCACTCTTTGGTTTATTGCATCTGGACAATTTCTTTTCACAATTTGTAGCTCAACTGATGTGTCAGTACAACTGAGCTTGAAGGAGGTTCAGTCGCCTGTCATCCATCCACAATTTCGACTTCTTCTCCAAACCACTGGCCAGATTGCCTTCAAAATTGGTAGGGATCTACCTTGGGTGGCTCTCTGCCGAATTTTTTCAAATGGTTATGCTCCAGTCATATTCAAATTTTTTATGATTTTTGGTGAAAATTTGTTTGTTTATTTTTTTGGGAAAATCTTTTCCAAACCCGCCAGATCAATCACTTTGAAATTGCATAGGAACACTTCCAGGGACCCTTAGACCTTAATTAAAAAAAAAAAAAAACAATGAATCATTGTTCCTGGTTTTATGAATAATGTAATTGGGCCAGACCCATGAATCCTTCCAATGGCCAGCGATGGGATCGTATTTGGCAACAGCAGCAGCTTTTTTCTTGCCAAACCTATGCTAAACATCGTCATATTTGACAAATCAAAGTCCCTTTCCACAAAGTCTTCGCTACATTGGTTAGATTGGTTCCCAGGGCCTTGCTGCTTGTTCCTGTAAATGTTGACTGTGCAGGTCCAAGCTCTCCGTAACTTCAGATCTTTTTTGAGGAATGTAAACAAACTATAGAACTTGTATTGCAGCTACAATTGACGGCAACACACCGAGCCATCCTGGGTGGGAACAGGGACAAAAATCAATATTTCTACATGCATTTTTAATTCTGTTGATAAAGGGTGAATAAAATGTGTTTTAATCAGGTGATACCTGACAACCATGGCTCGTTAGCACGGTCAGAGTCTTCTCTGTCAGCCAGGGTTGTTGCGTTTATGACGTCACGAGCCTTTTGCGCCTTGCAGGTGTCTGAAATGAACGGAAAGCAATGATTGAAGATGCAGTGAGTTCTTAAAATAAAAAAAATGTGAATGAAAGCATTATTTGCAGATCCAATTTTTAAAAATCGCACCATATGATGAGAACAACCCAGGAGTCACCCATGTATCAAGTTTGAACATGAACATGGTCCATCAAGAGGACCTTTAAGCTGACCATAGATTATGTATACTAGCTTGCCCCATGCATATAATTATCATACAATTAGCCACCTGGTGGTAGCAGCAATTCTCATTCCCTTTGTAAAGCATGTCTGGGAATTGAAGGTTGTGAAACATTCTTGATGGTTTCCCACTAATGATCTGTTTATAAATTCATTTGCCTGTTAAAGCCTAGAACTTTCTAAATTTGATTCAAACTTAATAATTAATTTATAAGTTTAGACATAGATAGTGACTGGATCGGCTTTGGAGCATTTAGAGCGATAAGATTGTGATTTGGGGGGTTTAGTACATTTAAACAATAATAAGAGATTGTATATATGGGGTCTCTTGCGGTGTTGTAAATTTTGACCTTGAGTGGCCTTGAAATGTCAGACATGTTGGCATTTATCTGGATAATGGTGGATCCTGTCACTTTTCATCTGAAAATGATGACACCAGCAGTGTGAGAGAGTGAAATCTTTAATACTACAAACAGTGATGATAGTCTTAACGAAGAGTGATCTGCATATATTTGAGGTCACAGGACCCACTTGAATCTCTGTATATATGCAAGGTCAGCTGAGCACAGGACTGTCACAGCTAGCTCTGTCTATTTTTTAATGATCTATATCATTGAAATGGCACTTTTAAGAATTTTTTTCCGTCAAGGTTTTGATTTTGCCATAGATTGGACTCTATTTGGATCTCTGATCAAAACTTCACCACAGAGCAACTCTGGACCCCATTGTTCTGGTGACCTATATTTTGGGTCACTGTGACCTACTTTTCCAATGTTTCAGCACCGTCTCTTTGTTTTTAAACCAGTACTTGTGAAGTTATTGTCCAATCTACTGAAACAGACCATCTAAGAAAAGCGTGATGCCCTCAGCAAATTTGTCATTAATAGAGTACATGTATATGGCCAAAGATAGAGGCCAAGGTTACATAGCCATTTTAAGAAAAGTTCATGGATTTTTTTTTTTTTTTTTTTTTTCGCTTTTTTGTCATTCTAAATATTTTGTACATGCAGAATCTCAGAAATGATAAAGCCTGCTAACATGTTTTTGCATCACATAGTGTGAGTAATGCTGAAGTTTTGCACCTGATAATTCATAAGTGACCTTGACTACTTTTCTCTGATCAGGATGCCATACTACCATAAATGGTTAAAAATCAGGGTCATTTGGCCCTGAGAATAGATTCATGTTGGCATTACTTGGTCAGTTTTCATGTGATTTTAAGCAAGTTGTGTTAAAAAATGTAAGAATTTCAGTTGACTTTTGGTCTCTTAAGGTCAAAGGTTAAGGTCATTTGGCTGTCCAAAGGTTTTCAGGCAGCGATAACTTCGTCAGTGTTCATGTGATTATACTCATGCTGGGCTACATTGTAACTATGTGCACTTTTAATAGGTAAATTTGACCTCAAAAAGTACAAAGGTCAAGGTCATTAGTGTATGCTGCAAAAAGGTGGGAATGTCAAAGTGGGAGCTGAGGCAGGCAGAGGCAACTGTGAGCAATTGCTTGTGATCAGACATACCATGTTTTGTTTGTTTTTTGTCCTTTTTTTATTTTGGCAATGACATAATGTAGCATTCCATAGTTTTACAATAAATGTACATGTATGTATTTGACCTTTGTAAGTACTCTGCACTGTTGGGTAAGTTTCAAAACCAGCATCTTAAGTGTATGTTCATAAAATCACACTTAATCAACTTTTCTTTTAATCTAAATTGCGAAGTAATCATTTTCTGTTGTTCAGTGTATTCTTCTGCTGTTCTTTGAAGCTACCTTAATATGTATTTGATATTGTAGTATAATTTGTATTTCTTTCAGTTGACCCATGAAATTTTAATGGGATGTTTGTTGTTATTTTGGTGACAAATATATAGCTATTTCTTTCTCAACACACAAATTTCAGTGGCATCATTCACATATTCTAGACCCAATTAAAATTTCATTCTGGAAAGATTTATATTGATCCCAGTTGCATCTTTCAACACAAAGTACCATTAATTATAGATACTTTACTGTCTTTTCGACAAAAGGGATCGATGGCCGTCAGGTATAAGCTGCAGGACGAGTAAAGAGACGATAAGAGAGCTGGATGGTAGATGCTGGGACGATTTTGGTCACCAGGTGGTGCTGTAACTTCCTGTTGTTGCAATTTGTGTGCTATTTTCATTTTTTGCAGAATGGCTAAACAAAACTGCACAGGATTTTATTAGAATGTAGTCTGACTAAAGGTTATGCAAATTTGCAAAAGTGATAAGATTATGTCAAGTTGTGATGAAATTATGAGATATCATACTTTGGGACCATATGTCATTAACTGCTACAGCTGTAACGGTATGTAGTACAGTGGTTCCTGTCTTGAGAGACCGCCCCTAGGGCAGGTCAAAATGTGGTCTCTCAAAACAGGTGGTGTACCTTTCATCAGAGGTATAATAACATGGAAAAGATAGCACAGTGTTCTGAGAGAGCAGTCTTAAAAAGATATGTGATCTCTCAGTGGAGGGGTCTCTCAAGACAGGTACCACTGTAGCAGCACAGTGCACATATTGCAACATTGCCAAAACTGTATGGAATATTTTACTTCTACACATAGATGTTGTCCATGTGGACCTTCACCAAAATTGTCAAGGAGATTATAATGCAATAATTATACATTCTCTGACAGGGAATGCCCATGTTGTGTTTGGAGAATTCAAGCTTTTGCTGACACAGCAAATCTGACCTACTTGCTTGGAATAAATACAGCCATAATGGTGGATCAGATTTGTTCCTGTGTTGGATGTCACCCAGACTTCTGTACCACAGCTGTCAGTGCAGTTCATGGTCCTCCGACACTGGCCATAGACCTGCTGCAACACATCATCAGAGCGTACCTGCATGTTTTGGGTGGCTGTTGCCTGGCAAGTGTGTTTTTTGATCGGCACTGCAGCGCCGCCGAACGGATGCGACCAGAACTCTGCGAAAATTAAGAGACCCTTTCTTCACTGCTCTCCAGGACCACTTTGCAACCTGGCTTGTTTTAGCTCGAGGCTTTGACCACCCCCTCATTTATAATATTCATTAGCAATATTGTTTTATCACAATTTAACTAAGAAAGGGTCTTAAGAAAGACTAGTCCACACCCCTTGGTCATAATACTTTTACATGATGTGGGCTACACTGCATGGGGTGGGACAAAAGGGCTTGTGACAAAATATATTTGAATACTAGTTTCTTTGTTAACAGCTTCTACATCAACCACACTACACGCGAGACCACCTGGGTGGACCCACGCCAAACTCAGTGGGAACAACGGCATGGCAACCAGCAAAACAGGGCCCAGCTTTTTACTGCTGTGAGTAGCTAGATTTACAGGTTATTATTAACAGGTATGGTCCATTCTCCACTTCTTTATTGATGCATTCCTTTCTGTCCCACAAAGAAACAGCACTATTGATATAGGTGTCCCCACAAATTATATCGGTTTGTTTCTTCTCTCCCCCTTACTTTTTCTACCAAGAAACATCTGTGAGGACCTATCAGAGTAGATGTACTACGTGTAGTTATGAATTACATGTGCCAGGATTTTGGGGGGGGGGGGTGGCTGATAATTCATGTACAGTGGATTTTTGGTGTGGGGGGGGGGGTCCCCATCGTTCTTGGATGGACTTATGAGGAGGTTTTCAAGGGGATTGGGATGTGGTTGTACAGTGATTGTCCATCACGCATTCATAAACACAAACATATACAGTAAAACGTGTCTAACCGAACACCTCCGTATACCAAACACCTCTCTAGACTGAACACCATTTCTCAGTCCCAAATATATATCTTCAATGTTATCAAACCTCCCTATACCAAACACCTCACTATACTGAACATTTTTTTCCCATCCCAAGGGTGTTCGGTATAGGGAGGTTTCACTGTGCATAGTTTCTGGGAAAGTTGTAGCACAGTAAAACCTCCCTAACCAAACACCTCCATGTACCGAACATCCCGTTATATTGAATACTTTTTCTCGGTCACAGATTTTAGCTCAGCTGTCAGTCAGCTGAGCTTATAGGATGGTCCTTCGTCCGTTGGCCATCCACAATTCACATTTTGACTTCTTCTCCGAAACCTTGTGCCAGATTTACTTCAAACTTATGAAATGTACCTTGGATAGGTTTCTACCAAGTTTTTCACATCGTCACGCTCCAGTGATTTTTGGATTTTTAAATGAATTTTTTTGCTCTTTTACAGGTAAACCTTAATAAATCTTCTCCAAAACGGCTTTCCCAATTGCTTTGATATCACACAGGAACACTCCTAGGGACTCCTAGTTCTTAATTTGTTCACCAGGTGGTGCTGCAATTTTATTCTGGGTTTTTTGATGATTTTTCATGTGCTTTTGCTATTTTCAACTTCTTCTCTAGAACTGTCACTCAGATTAAGCTGAAACATTGGGGTATGTTCCCTGTGGAAGGGTCAAACAAAGTTAGACACCAGGTGGTAATGCATGTGGATTCCTGATTTTTAACAATTTTTTTTCAATTTTGGTACTTATTGGTAAATGCACTTTTATTTGTTCAAATGGTCAAGCTCAAGTCATTTTTGGATTTTCAATTTTTTTTTTTTTTGATCTTCTTTGGGGCAAATCTTAAAAAAATCTTCTTCTCTGAAACTGCTCACCCAATTGCTTTGATATCACAAAGGGACACTCTTAGAGACTTCTAGTTCTTAATTTGTTCACCAGCTGACACTCTAATTTTTTCCTAATTTTTTTGGACTTTTTGTGTCTTTTGCTATTTTTGACTTCTTCACCAGAACCGTCACTGAGATTAAGCTGAAACGTGGTGGATATGTTCCTTGTGAAACGGTCAAGCAAAGGTGTTCACTATGTGGCAATTCTGGGGATTCCAGATTGTCAGTGATTTTTTCAATCTGGGTACTTATCGGTAAATCCAAGTGTCCCATTGATTTCAATGTATGTCAATGAGCATTATAATGCTAATTCACATTTTCGACTTATCCAAAACTGTCATTCAGATTAACTTAAAACTTGGTGGCAATGTACGTGTACCTTGGGTGGGTCTCTACCAGCTGTATTCAAATAGTTACACTCCATTCATTTTTGGATTTTTCATGAATTTCTTTGTTCTTTTTGGGGGGCAAATCTTAAAAAATTGCAAAGGTATCATGGTGTATGTACACGTCAGCTGAGCACAGGAGTGTCACAGTCCTCTTGTGTTTTCATATTCTTCCATTATAAGCAAACCTCCCTAAACTGAACACCTCTATACTGAGCATAAACACCCCAAATGAACACCACTTTTTAAAAAAAACCCTCTATACTGAACACATATTCAGCACATTTTTGTGTATTTGCACTGAGCAATAATGTATAAGATGGAAATTAAACCAACTAACTTCAAAGACATGCTTAATTGCTCATACGAGCAGCAGCAGAAACCACCCACGGGCAAGCTGTTGGACACCTGTAGTCACTTCTATAGATGGCAACAACAGGGTGAAGGGTGAGAGTGTCAATGTCACTTAACTCATTCCATACCAATCCCTGATATTTCTATACATGTATTCACCTAGATTTAAGAGAACAATTGCATATTTAAATTCTTCATAGAAAGAGCTTTCGTTCAAATACCAACATGCCTATAGTCTTAAGTCAGTGGTTCTGGCACTGACCAAGGCCTGTGACCATGGTATGGAATGAGTTACATGTAATAACACCTTGTTCCTATCCTCTCTGGGATAATAGGACTAGTTCCCTGAGATTTCTTAACCATTCTAAAAAACAATAACTTTACAGATTAAATCATTATGTTTGTCTCACCAAAGCCAGGGGATTTAATTTCAAGGAGTACCAGTAGAGTGAAATGAGCAACAGCTCTGCTAAAATAAGGTGCAAGTTCTTAAGCATGTAAATTTAGCAGTGCTGTTACTCTTTTGATGTATTAAATTAAAATGCTAACTTTTTAAACATCACCGTTGCGATATATTTTTAACGTTATGTACCAACTATTCAGCTCATTGCTATTTGTATGTACTTGTGGTTAGCATGAGTATCTGTTGCCATAATTACTTCAGCTGGTACATGTATCTGTATAGTATGGTTGGTAAAACAGAAGGCCACAATGTGGAAACCTCCCTAAACCGAACACCTCCCAACACCGAACACTTTTGTTTGGTCCCAGGGGCATTCGGTACAGGGAGGTTTTACTCTACTTCAGTTTAGTCTATGAAGTCTGCAGTGTTTAAAGTAGCCATAGTTTGTTAAGCTTGACTGGCTTGTCAGTACAGATTATCTTTTAGGAAGCTTAGTCATCTGTTGCCCATCCATCCGTCCATCCACATCCATCCATTGTCTGTCCACATTTCCCATTTTCAATTTCTTCCCCAAAACCACTGGCTAGATTCATTTCAAATTTGGTGGGATATTCACTTACCTTGAGTGGCTCTCTGCCAAGTTTCTTCATGTGGTCACACTTCAGTGATTTTGGATTTTATTGAATTTTTTACTCGTTTTGGGGGCAAAATCTTTAAAGATCATCTCTCAAACCACCAGGGATAATTGCTTTGAAATGGTACGTACAGAAACACTTCTTGGGATCCCAAGAGCTTAACTTGTTCAACAGGTGATGCTGTGATTCTTCTTTGTTTTTTTTTTCTTTCATTTTTTTCTTTGTGTGTGTGTGTGTGTGTGTGTGTGTGTGTGTGTGTGTGTGTGTTTGTGTGTGAACTTTTGTGGTTTTGCTTTTCTTCACTTTTTCTCCCAAACTGTAAATTAGATTCCCTCCAATCTTAAGTACTGGAAATGTACATGGACTTGATCTCCAAATTTTGTCAGTACATATGCATGGTGGTGCTGTCATTTTCTGATTTTTTAAAAAAGTTATCAAAATTAATAAAAATTGGTATAATTATAGGGGATACATGTATGTACTTGTTTGCAGCAATAATGATGGTCTTAAAGGTGACCTTGATGTCATTCTGAAGTTCACAGGAGCACTTCAGTCTGTGCATGTAAAGTCAGCTGAGTACAGGACTGTCACATTCCTCTTGTTTCACCTGCAGCTTGAGGAAGGAGCAGGTGTTTTCATTTTTTGGGCAGTCATGTGAACCTAGTATGAAGCATCCAGGAGATGGTTGGACTCCTTTATGAATTTTGGATTTTGGAAGGGAAATTGGTTCCAGAGTGTACAGTCATATACATGTAGTTAGATAATTTGGGATTATCATTAATGCTGCCAATTCCCAACATGCTGAAACTTGATAAATTCTTTTTTAAGATAGTGACAGGACTCAATACCATGTGCATGTTTCTTTGGGTGTATATTGATATGCATGTATATGCTTCACACAGCCACAGAATACACAGCAGCCTCGGACATCTCCCAGGCAATCTCCGAGAGCGTCCCCGGCACGTCAGACACCCAAATCGGAACAAATTGCTATGAAAGACATAAACCAGCCACAGTGGCGCAAAGATGTGAGTTCAACCTGTTGCAATGCTACCTGGTCTAAAGACCACCTACGATACAAGACAGCATTTCTTTTTTTAAGACATTGGCTGACCACTCTTTGAAGACGCTCTATTCTATCTCTCTGTAAAGTACACCTTTATTTCAAGGCTTGCTTTAGTGCATGTATATAACCACTTTTTCTGGCAGTAGGGGTGGTCTTAAACAGCAGGTACCACTCTATAACGTCCACAGGTTTTGACAGCACTGCTTTATAAATACTCTTCAACAAAGCTTCATGCTGATGAAATTTAGTCATTTAAAAATGCCAGAAATGTTACCAGCTCAAGGTTTTACAGCAACAATTTAACTAGAAGGATTAGCATCTGTAAAAATGACCACTGATAACTGTGTATGAAGTTTGGTGTTTTCTTTAACCATTCACTCTCACGTTGGCCAAAAGCACTAGGATGTATGGTATCATCTGTTTTAATGTTTTTATTAAAATTGTTATTATTTTGTGGAAAATATTTTGGGTGAGAAAAGTGGATAAAACCTATCATGATGATCACATGCCACAGGTCAACAGCTGTCCTTGGTGGGGGTGTATGGCATTGTGTCCAGCCTGTTACATTAGAAGAACTGTTGTTCAGTCTTACTCTACCCAGATAACCATACATCCCTTTCACTTCTTGAATTAAGATTGAGTGAACAGCTTTCCTTGCTGTGGGTTATGTTAGCTTGATAGGTCTTACCTTCAATTTTCATTTAACAATGAGAAGGATAGGTAAGTGTTGACAATAACAGATGCACTGTGTGCCAAATAAGCCTGACACGTTTTGTCCTTCACTGGACTCATCAGAGGCTAATGAGTAATGATTGACCCCAAGTTGAGCATAACTCTAATCTTACGCCCAGCAGTACAGAGAGTTGAAATCTTTCAACTCCACAGTTAAGTGGTACAATCAAAACTGAATGCTGCATTGTATGCATGGCCTTTATATAGTGCCGTGTAATGTTGCTAGGAGGAATCTAGACTTTACGTTGTATTGTGACGTCATCATTTATGGGTCAGTATGTTAGACTTACTGGACAGTAGGACTGGGTTGTGCCAGTCATCACAGGTGACTGTATTGGCATGTGGTTTGATGATAGGTCATGTTCACTGGTGAATATGTGGGGTTACACAGTGGTTTTCTTCTCTGTGAGTACCCATGGGAGAAGACCATCTCCAACAGGGAGATTCCCATCTCCCTGTTCCCTGATCAGATAATGTGTCTGGATCATAAACTTTCTGTGTTTACCTCCTTTAAAATTATATTGCTATCCAAATTGGAAGCTAAAATAAATTTGCAGCATTTCCAGAGCTCATAAAGAAATTTTTATGTGTGCATGGCATGGTTCTCATTTAAATTGTTTGTCATTGCTGTTGAAATTTGTCGGAAAACATTTAAGCAGCCAATATTTGACCACCAGCTGGGTTTGGTCAGTTCAAGGGAGAAAGGGTTAAACAGCGTCAAAGACTGGACCGTAGGAATTGCAGCATGTGAAGTCTGATGTTTTCTTGTCAGTCAAATCACACAGCTTTCTTTTCCCTGACACAGGTGGAAAACAAATACAACCTGGGCTCCTCTGCTTTGTGGACACACAATTCCAGTGAGGAGGACATCAGTTCTACCCACACGCTGGACAACCCAGTGGTCATTGGGCAGGGTCACGCACATGGCCACGCTGCCCCTCACCCTCACCAACATGTAAGTAAACTGGTCACGTAGAAATACTGCATTCATCCTTATTTAACTCTTTCAATGCCAACTGCCACTATAGAACTATTAAAGACCAACTGTTCTCATTTACTATGAGGATGCTTGATTCATGCTCCTTGTTAAAAGACTTTTCTTTCAAGTACCAGCATGCCTATAGTTCCAGAGAATATAATGGCCCGGGGCAACAGCTGTCCTCAGCATGCTTTGAACCCAAAGCACACTGAGGAAAGCTGTTGACTCAGTTTGGCACTGAAAGAGTTACATATCAATCCGTGACTGGGTGATCGTTGGTCCTCAATTGGAACCTGTGGGGCGGTATATGTTCGTTTGCCTGTCTGTATGCGTGACATCTTGTCTCAATATGCCTGCATGGGCCAGACTTCCTTTACAGTAGTCCCTCTTTTGAGGGACCACTCCTTTTAGAGACCATCTGCCTTTTAATACCACATTCATCAAGTCCCTAAGTCTTATGTTTTCCATGTTATTTCACCACCATGAGAAAGCAGACAATGAAAGAAGTCTTAAGTTTGTCACCCAATAATTACGTACCCAATATTCGAATTTATATCGCAACTTTGACGTCCTCATGACTGATCTGTAAATAAGCTTCATTACCAGGCTACCACTCCAAATTATTCACAAAAAAAGCACCTTATTTAACTCATTCCATACTATGGTCACAAGCCTTCGTCAGTGGTTCTGGCACTGCCTGGCAAGTCATGCTGCAGCTGCCCTTGCAGCAGCTGCAGCATGACTTGCCAGGCAGTGCCAGAACCACTGACTTAAGACTATAGGCATGTTGGTACTTGAACGACAGCTCTTTTCATGAAGAATTTGAATAATGCAATTGTCATCTTAAATCTAGGTAAATATACGGAAAAATCAGGGACTGGTATGGAATGAGTTAAGACATTTTCAGTTAAGTTACAGGTTAAGGTAGACAGCCTCCATTCACAGGTGCCTTCCGTGTGGGCAGTCCATCCCACATTATACCAACCAAAGTAGTTAAAAGTCACAGTACCAAGAAAAGCTACCTACCCTATCAAGGCCCAAATAAACTATATCAAAGAGTGTCATATATGTATATGACTGCCAAAAGTGCAGTTTGCAATGTGCCAGTCAAACTTTTAACAGTCTCGATAAAAGAGCAATAAAGCACATCAGGTGAGTTATGTATTGGAAAACTGTTAAGTATAGATATTAAAGAAGTGTAGATAACTGCTGGAGAAGGATGGGGCCCACACAAAGATGGTCTTGCTCCAGCTGTCTGAAAACATAAAAAAAAAAAAAGAAAAAAAAATTTAAAACATTTTCAAAGCCATCACCAGAAAGGAAAAGAACACACAACTGCCTAAAAACCTTCCGGTGAGAAGATAACGACATGTACAAAAGACATTTTATAAAAACACCGTCAACAATGAGGGATACCTGAAGCCACATGTTATTATTTTAACTGAGAGATTCAGCAACAATGCCAACCAAAATTAAGATTACATGGTAAGCCACAGGGAGGGAAAAAAATCGATAGGTGATAAAAATGTATGCTTTAGGATTGTTCTGGCAAGTAGGCCTACCCCATATATCAAAAAGAGTGAAAGCCACAGAAGAGAGAAGAAAACACTTTTGAAAATTGAGGCAGTCTGAGACCATAAATTAAGACTGTCGCTGAAAGATTTAAAATACTAGCTATATACCTGTGTGTGAATAACAAACAATAGTTATGGGCCAGATGTACCAAAGATGGCAAACTTTTATTAATCAAAAACTGATACAGACATGCAAATACCAGACTGAGTGATTTTATCTGTCATGCATTCCCCCTCTGAATGAATTCTGTGAAGGTATGTACACCAGCTCCTGGTAAACAGCGATGAAACAACAGATACCAATATACTAAAAATTAACCTCCTGCTTGCTTTTAGACTGAAGCAAGGATAGAGGCACAGACAAAGCAATGGAACCCGCCTGCATCATCAGCAGATAAACCTGAGGACAACATGAACATCATTCAGAATCTGATAGGTCAATACCTCAAGGGATCAGACTCAGATTAAATAACTTACCTTCAAACTGGACTGTATATCTAAATCATATGAGCATAAATATAAAAAATTGCACGTTTTCTGTTTATTTTTAGTCTTCCAGGATTAAAATCTTTATAGCTTCATTTTAGATTTTAAATGCAGTCACTCACGGCCATTTCTAGTGTAAATCATATGAAATGCGACTTGTCACATAATGACATAGTCATAACATATATGAGCTATATATTTTAAAACTTTCATAGTGTGCTACCGTGCATTTAGACCACAAAAGTGGCTCCTCTTGTTTAACATACCCAGATGAGTAAGAAGCCACTGCAATGGGTTGCTAGTACCTGGATTGATCTCACAATACACATTGTCACAAGAAGATCAAACTACAAAGGGACAATGGAGACACACACACATATACACTTCTTATTGCTGCAAGAGACTAAATGTATATATTTTTCAACTGGCATGATGAGAAATGGACAAAATATGGGTATTACTAAAGCCTGTTAATCATTATAATGTCAATCCTTGATAAAGGCCGCCAGTGCCAAAACTAGTCAGGTTCATCTTTATAAATATCACTGAAAAGACTTGGTCTACAGTCTTTCCACACTGTGTTGTTTGAAATCCTTGTGCTTCCTTTTTCTTCCCATAAAACTGTTCACAGTAGTTACTCCTTTAAAAGGCTTCTCTGATGAAGTGTCACCCCCACTACAGATATACACGTATAATAAATAATAGAATCTGAAGAACTTTGAAATCAGAAATACTTGATGTGAGCTCAATTGTAAGAATTACAGGCATATATAATAGAGCTGGAATAGGAAAGGTCAGAAAAGCAACCTTAAATAATCTAGTCCCCTATGTAGCTATGGTTGTATTATTTTTGTGAGGTATTTAGTTGTGCATCTGGATTTACTGTCTGAAATTTGTTTTTTCTATGTGCAGTAGTTTTCAAGTTAATATTAAGTTGCAATGTAAAGTAATGGGAATACACAACCCTAGCCCTCCACTGACTGCAGTGCCCTCTTTTAGGCAGTTCTTGAACCTTCTGTTCTTGCCCTTGCCTATTACAGTGCAGCATAATCTGGATCACATTGACCTACTTTATCAGGTGCCTGAGCTCATAAAAATAAGGAATTTTGTTGATGGTCATGTCCTATTGCACACATAAATGTGTCTTAGCCAATGCTGTTGTGCAGAACAAGCATCATTGGTTGCAGCCGTGTAAAAAACCATGACCAACATATGTTGTATGCACCGACCCAGAGAGGGCGCCTTGTTGCAATTAAGTACATGTATCTAGTAAAGACTGAAAGAATCCAAATTTTCATATGTTGGAAACATGTTGAGTAGTTACCCGCTGAAGACCCTTTAATTTATTTGGGCTGACACAGCCTATGTCAAAATTTTACAGAGGAACGTGTGCAATATAGACAATAGTAATTCCATATGTATACAGGTTAGACAGGGACAGGTTAGCTTATGGAGAGTAAAGAGTTCGAACTGCGGAATAGGATATTGACTACTAGGAAGTGGTTCTGGGCAAAAAGACACAAATACAATATTTTTAAAACATTTTCAACTTCAGTTTTGATAGGAAATTATGGGAATCTTTACCTTATAAAATGCTCATAAGATCTCCATTTTGAAAAATTTTGGGATGTGGGACATTGCATGGTGTGTACTGGATGTCTGTCATGGTACAATGACAACTGAGTTGCAGTCATGTCACGGCAAGCATTCTTTCAATGTTTTACAGGAAACTAGTTTCATTCTGGTGGATGAAGTCAAGCTTGACCGACTCAGAAAACTGTTTCCCTCTGCATCAGAAGAGGAGTGTCGAAAGGTTCTGCAAATGTGAGACTGCCTTGTACATAGTATGATGCATAGAATACCATTGCAGTAATGTACAGTGGTACCTGCTATTTAAGACCACCCCTACAGCCAACAAAAAGTGGTCTCATACTGCAGGTGGTCTTAAATTGAAGGTATATTTAACATGTAAATACAACAGAGGGTCCTGAAGGAGTGGTCTTAAAAATACATGCGGTCTTAAATTGGAGGTGGTCCTTAGAGCAGGTACCACTGTATAGCATTGTAAAGTTGTGTGTGATGTCAACCAATAATGTTGATGAGCCATTATAGACCCTTTTAGACCCCAGAGGGCAGCACTTGATGGTGCTATTTGCGTATAATTTTGCGCATTGGCATATCAGTTTTTTTCGATTTAAAGCTTTTCATTGAAGAAGGGAAACATTATGCAAATGGTGAGTCCCATGTGCTGCCACCTGGGGTCTTGAACTCCACTAATATACTCTACTCACCCTAACCTTAAGCTTACATGTAAAGTCACTTTATGTCAAACAGAAAAAAAAAATTGTGTTAGATCTGAAAGTCATCATCACTAAAACACCCAAATGGCAGAGTTTTTGGACCAAATTTGAAATGTGGCCCCAGAGCCTTTAAGGGAGGCTCAGGATTAGTACACATACTAAATGAGCAGTCCAGGGGACAATGTGGCCCCAAATGAAGCCACAGGTGTGGCCCCAAACCAATTATTGGTGCCACATTCAAATAAACTATTTACTTTACTCTGTTTTGTCGAGGAAGTTGAGTTTGCAGTGGGGGGCAAGCAAGTTTTGCCAGCAGTGGGCAGATGGGTGCATCTGTGCCAGCTGTGGTGCCTCATGTTACTGTTATGAAATCTATTGTTGTCCTTTGGTGGGTTTGTCCGTCACAATAAATACCTTTTATTCCATTATCCATTTTCTGCAATCATGCCTTTTTTGGCTGTCGTGTTGAAATATACAATTAATCTCCAGATCAATTGCTTCAAGCTCAGACCATCGCTGGCTCCATATTTACAATCAATGCGCATGCGTCACGCATGAATATCGATCGTAGCATACTATTTCTAGGGATGTCTCAATACTCCCTTAATTTACTAATATGATATATACATACCACAAGTTTACAACAACTGTATCAAATACACACACAGGCACCAAATTGCAGTACAGTGTTGTTCAATATTTCATGTTATGATAGGATGTGAAAAATAGATATAAAGTTGCTCCAAAAACATGTTCATTCCATCAAATTACGTGCATAAGTAGGAAACTATTTTCTTAGCAGAACTATAATTCATATCGACATTGGTGTGAAACTGCCAAAATAATATAATGGAAACTATATGGCTTTGTGCATCTTGCATTGTACAAAATTTTGTCCCCATTTTAATGTGCAAAGTATATTTCTGTGCATTTTGCTTGTAGATTGTGACATGGGAAGTGTTGGCATCAGGGGATACATTGTGCATCTTTCTTTCTGTTTCTAGGAATGCAAACGTGGAGGAGGACGCAGCGGTCGACTTGCAGCAGTTGGGTCATCGTCGCCAGGCAGTGCATGCTCACACTCAGGCTACTGTTCTGACCCAGAAACTGAAGAAACAGTTCCCAAGTGTCCCTGAAGGTGTTTTACGTGACATACTGTGGGGGTAAGGGCTTCATTGAGAAATAAATTGCTTTCTTGAAGGTGAATGGGGGGGGGGGGGGGGAGCTGTACTCTGTGGAGGAGTCTCTACAAGACTCAAGCATACACTTACATGCACTAGTATCTTGTTTCGGGGTTATTGGTGTGTTTCGGCGTTTCAGGGTGGTTCCCGGCATTACACAGCGTTTGCCAGCGTGAGACAGTGTTAGCCGGCATTACAAATGCTGGAAAGCGGCAACTAACACTGGCAAAGGCCAACTAACGCCAGGAAACGCCAACTAACGCTGAGCTCCAAAAAGCTTAATTGGATTTTGGCCTTTCCTAGCGTTTGTAACGCTGTCTAAAGCTGGGAAATGCTGTGTAACGCCGGGAACCGCCCGGAAATGCCGAAACACACCTACTAATGCCCAAACAAGTTACTAGTGATGAAAGATGCAGTAGCTGCTCATATAGACCACATATTAATTTCTGGTTTAAAATAATTTTCTGAGTTCTTCGTACAGTAAAACTTGTGTCAAATGGACAGGTTTTAATTGTCTTATTACATTCAAAATTACAAGATAACTCTCCTGTTAACTCTTTTAGTGCCAAGCTTTAAACTGAGTCAACAGCTTTCCTGAGGAGGAAAGCTATTGACCTGGACCATTACATTCTCTGGAACTACATTGTATGGGCGTACTTGTACTGGAATAAAAGGCCTCTCCACAAGGAACATGAATGTAGCATTTTTGAGAGCAGTTTGTCTGTAGTAGTTTGACTGTAGTCACAGCTGGCATTGAAAGAGTTTAGACCTCTATTCGCAGTCCCTTCCAGTGGTGATAATAGAGAGGTTATCACATGTTCATAGAGTGAAGAACAATGAGGAACATGCCAGGTCAGAGCTTCGCACACTTGGCTACAAGCAAATGGAGTCGTCGAATGACAGTCCTCATCGCGGCACCTCCCATCACTCACATGGTCACAGTCACGGTCACAGCAGTCATCATGGGAGTCACCACAAGGCCCACCATGCCCAGCCTGCGGCCCCACAACAGCCACAGATCACTGATGCAGAGAAATCCAGATGTAAGTTGTAGACTATGGCACAGAACAGACAAGGTCAGGGAAGAACACAACAAATCAATGGGTTTTGTTCATTATTCCCTGCTTACTTAGAAACACCAGGAGCTAATGATTATTTAATAAGCTTTTATAGTATATACTGTAAAAGTACAAATTTTCCCCAGCATTTAATTTACCGAATTTACTGAAAATCAAGCTTTCATGGTTTGAGGGTCTGTCGTCCGTCCGTCATCCTCCACAATTTACATTTTCAACTTCTTCTGAAAAATTGTCAGCCAGATTTACTTCAAACTTGGTGGGGATGTACCCTGGGTGAGTCTTTACCAAGTTTGTTCCAATGGTTACGCTCCAGTGATTTTTGGATTTTTAGCTCAGGTGATCATATCACCTGAGCTGATACCATAGTCTCAAAATCTGTCGTCCGTCCGTCGTAAACAATTTACATTTTGGACTTTTTCTCCAAAACCGCAGGCTAGATCTGCTTCAAACTTGGTGGAAATGTGCCTAGGGTGGGTCTCTACCAAGTTTGTTCAAAGGGTCACGGTCCAGTGATTTTTGGATTTTCTAATTATTTTATTTTTTTTTTTTTTGGGCAAATCTTAAAAAATCTTCTCTGAAACCGCTCACCCAATTGCTTTGATATCACACAGGAACACTCCCTGGGACTCCTAGTTGTTAATTTGTTCACCAAGTGACGCTGCAATTTTTTCCAATTTTCAGCCCAGGTGATCATATCACCTGAGCTTATACCATAGTCTCAAAATCCGTCGTTCGTCCGTCGTCCTTTCGTAAACAATTTATATTTTTGACTTCTTCTCCAAAACCGCAAGCTAGATCTGCTTCAAACTTGGTGGAAATGTGCCTTGGGCGGGTCTCTGCAAAGTTTCTTCAAATGGTCACAGTCCAGTGATTTTTGGATTTTTAATGAATCTTTTTGTTCTTTTTTGGGCAAATCTTAAAAAATCTTCTTGTCTGAAACCGCTTACAAAATTGCTTTGATATCAAAGAGGAACACTCCCTGGGACTCCTTGTTCTTAATTTGTTCACCAGGTGGCGCTGCAATTTTTTTCAAATTTTTATGATTTTTTTTTTTTTTTTGTGTGTGTTATTGCTATTCTCGACTTCTTCGCCAGAACGGTAACTCATATTAAGCTTAAACGTGGTGGATATGTTCCTTGTGGAAGGGTCAAACAATGTGGTTTGCTATGTGGAAATGCTGCGGATTCCTGATTTTTAACGATTTTTTTCAATTCGGCTCCTTTTCGGTAAATGCACCTTTTGTATTGATTACCATATAAGTCAATGGGCATTATAATGCTAATTTACATTTCCGACTTCTCCAAAACCGTCATCCAGATTTACTTCAAACTTGATGGGAATGTACCTTGGGTGGGTGTCTACCAGGTTTGTTCCAATGGTCATGTTCCAATGAATTTTGGATATTTTATGATTTTTTTTTTTTCAAAAATATTTACAAAAGTTTTAATAGGAAAGTTTAGCATGGGAATTTCTTTTAATGGTTATAACTTAAATAATTTTGGCCAGATTTACTTCAAAATTGGTGGGGATGTGCCTTGGGTGAATCTCTACCAAGTTTGTTCAAATGGTCACGCTCTATTGATTTTTGGATTTTTTAGTTCTTTTTTGGGGGAAACCTTAAAAACTCTTCTCCTCTGAAACCACTCACCCAATTGCTTTGATATCGTACATAGAGACTCCCAGAGACACCTAGTTCCCAATTTGTTCACCAAGTGGTGCTGCAATTTTTTTCTAATTTTTTTATGAATTTTTGTATGGTTTTGCTATTTTTCACTTGTTCTCAGAACCATCACTCAGATTAAGCTGAAATGTGAAGGATATGTTCTTGTGGAATGGTCAAACAAAGTTGTTTACTAGGTGGCACTGCTTTGGATTCCTGATTTTTAAGGATTTTCAATTCAGGTGCTTATTGGTCAGTGCAGCTTTCCAATTGATTACTATGTAAGTCAATGGGCATTGTAATGCCAATATCACAGGATAACTGACACAAAATTTACTGTTTACTTGATAACTTGAGAGCTGTTTGGAGTTAGTACCGTGATGCTGCACATGTTAATGTTTCTGTATGAAGGTCATGCTAAGAAACCACTCCACTTTTCCGGCCCGGAAAAGTGGAGTGGTTTCTTCAAAGAGGGATTACCATACACAGTGAGTTGATAGGAAGAAAGGAGGATATACATGGGTTGTTGAATGCTCACATTGGAAAAATACAGAGCAATGTATGTAACAATACATGAACATGATGGGTTGTTAAATATATAATTTCTACTTCCAGTGAAACTGAAACTTCAAGCTGAGTTTATCCAGGAGCCACACTCCGTCATCGAGATGGCACTGGAAGCCTCTGAGTACTCTGAAAGCCAAGCTCGCTCTCTGCTTAAAATGATGGTCCATCCAGATGCCAAGGGCTCCACACCACAGAAGAAGGCTTCCCCCACCAGGTGAGTCTAACCTTTGGTTTAAAGACATTTTTATTTCAAAAAGTGATTGGAAAACAGGCAGTCTGACCTTTTGTAAGGCAGCCTTGAAATAACACATATTAAGACTTTTGCTGATTCTAATTCTTTTCTTTTTCAAGCAGATATTTTGAAAAAAAAAAAAAACATGTTGAGGTAGAGCATTAACTAATTCAATGTATGCTGGTAAAACACCGAGTTGTTTCTCCCTTTTATTTTCCAAATATGTTTGTTGACCACGATGTGGAGTGAATTGCCATGTGTCAGTACATAAAAGTGTATGTCTGCAGACATGTGCCCATGTCGGCTATATTGGTTTTGCAATAAAACTAGTACATTGTTCTGCATGATCTTTTTTACTTTTTCCTCAACAGTGGTCTTCAGCATTTTTTTGGGAGAAGTAAACCAATGATTTGTAGTAATGACAAGACCCAATTTAGCACATTCCAGCTTTGCTATAGGGAGAACTTTGTTTCCATATATTAGTCTCTTATTACGATGGCTACGTGAACATGTGACAGTGTCACTGCCTGTCATGCATAGATGACATACCAAGGTTGTCACTGTCTGTCATGCTGTGGTGACATAATGGGATAGTCACTGCTTCATGTGTTTTCATGTTGTGGTGACATACATAAACCAAGGTTGTCACTTTGACTCATGCTATGATGACATGCATATGCTCAGATTGTCACTGTTTTTCATGCTGTGCTGACATACATGTACCAAGGTTGTCACTGTAACTCATGCTATGATGACATGCTCAGATTGTCACTGTTTCTCAATCCGTTGCTGAGTCAGACATACATGTACCAAGGTTGTCACTGTTTTTAATGCTGCATTGACAAACATATACCAAGGTTGTCGCTGTTTTTTATGCTAAGGTAACATGCTCAGTTGTTACTGTTCATTATGCAGTGGTGATATACTGAGATTGCAACTGTTTATCATGCTGTGATGACATACTCAGACTTTAGCTGCTTTTCATGTATGGGTGAAACGACTCATCAGTACATCGGTACATAGATGCGAATGGGCTAACAATCCAGGATGCGGTACAGTGAAAAAAGTATGATACAATACGATGCAAATTTTTCACCCGACTTTAACTCTTCGAGTGCCAGTCCTGTCATTTGTCGTCCTTGATATATCTCCAAATTTGCTTATATTTCTTCTGCAGTAATTTGTTTGAAATGACTGTTACCACATGCGATTGATTTCTATTGTGTCAAATCGTATTATATTTTGCTTATTTTACAAGTTAATTACAATAAGCAGTTAGTTTTATTGAAGGCAAACTGAATATGTTTGGAAAAAACGTCAATGCTTTCTGATGTGCAAATCATGCCAAATGGAGTCCAGGCACACAACATTGCCTTCAACGGTGCCAAATGTACAATAAATATCCTTCCTTTCTGTATGTATTGCAATCATAACAGAAAACTTCAGAAGAACTATCTGAGTCCCAATAGGTCATATGATGATCTGACTATATCACCATCAGCCAATACAAAACGACTGTCTACATAATAATTCTAACCGTGGAGACAGCGATATTTGGCATAAATTAAGGGGTATTGCTGTCACATTTAGCCAATAAGAAAGCATTTTACTGATGTAGATGTACTGATGCACAAACCAGTGCAGTTTTACCGCTGTATTTACACTCTTTTGCCAATTTTCAACTGTGACAGTGAGAACCCTCAGGACAGTGCCACAGTGAACATTCCATGTTTATGTTTATTTTTACCTATTTGACAACGCAAGACCAGTGTTGCCAACCCACAAAACTTAAAATCCTGGAGATGGAAAGTAAAATTTCAGGAGGTTGATAAATTAATAGTATGAAACGTAGAAGGAAAATTAAATGTTGATGAAATTCAGGCAGGTGGCTAAGAACAAGTGACATTATGTCATCTTGAGCTAAGCCTGACATAATGTCACTGTTGTCACAGTGACCCATCACATTTGTACAATTATTTATGATCGATTGAATACACAGTTATTAAAAAGTTACAACCAAGGCAAAATTCTTTGTTGATATACATACTTGTATTTCATTCCAGTCAAGATGGGATTACAATTTTTGAAACTTGGACGTCATGGATATACCTAACTTCCAGACAAAATAAAACATTAAAATATCATGATACACATTGTATTGTGCAGTGTGTATCATGATATGTATCGTATCATGACTGAGGCATATCGTTTCACCCCTATTGTCATGATGGGGTGACTTATTTAAATTGTTATTGCTTGTCATTGCCTAAACTAAATATTTACATTCAATCTGACTTTTAACATTGCAAGTATAGGAGAGAGCCTGGTGTGTTATGAGACCATAACACATGAGCCTGGTGTGTTATGCGACCTTAACACATGTGTTCCGCCCACATTCCAATAAGCCACGCTCACCTGGGTTTCCGGAACTTAACACTTGAATATGCTGGGCAAATCAGTTTCTGGTCGTTTCACTTAATTATATGTATTAAATTTCTAAATTTCGTGTAAATTAGCATGAAAATTAAGAAGGAAATGTAAATATAAGCAATGAGGGTCTCTTTTGTGTGTGTTATGGCATGATGACGCATGTGATTGAAGCTGGTATCGGGCGAGGCACACTGGCGTGCAGCACGTCCACAATGTCAGCTTCAATTTTTATGCCATAACACACACAAAATGGACCCTCATTTCTTAATTGGCATCTTCAATAGACTGTTCATTGTGTCGATTTTTGTGTTACAGAGCATTGCCGCAACAAGGGGCTAAGGCCCAGAGAAGTGAGTCTCCCATGCCAGGTAAAACTGGACTTTCTTTTTATTATTGACTGTCGGGCATGCTAAGACGAAAAGCTGAAAAACATTCAAGATTACAGAAGAAGCATTCACAAGGCTTTTTAACATTTACCAATGTATAAAATTCATTTTCCAGATTTTCTCTGGCTGATCATTCAAACTAAAATAAGCATATGAATATTATATAATGCAAAAACCTGGGCTTACTTGTGACAACAGAGGTTAATCTACATTGAGCCTTGCTGGTTTTGAATTAAAAGAAGATAGACTCTGTATATTTTACATAAATTTCAGAAAAGCAGATTAAGCCTATATTAACCATTTCACCGTTGAATTAAGACTGGGCTCTCCATTCATACCGATGTAGGTCATCATATCTTAACAAGTCTCATCCACAATTCTCAGTCAAATTGTTTTTCATTCCTGTTGAAATGAGTTGAGAACACTGAAACAGACAACATTTGAAGGGTGAAAGGTGAGCTTGTTTCTGCTCACCCAACTGTGCACCCAAATTAGCTGAGTTATATTTTATTTTGACAAGCACTGTCATGTTAAGGCCAAATCTGGGCTTTTTTTTTTTGCTTCTTAGCCTTTAGAAATAATTAATCCATGCCCTTGGAGTGACTTCAGTGTAACTTACAAGATCCATGTTCTGGGGCACAAGACTGCCTACAACGCCATCTAGTTCCAGTATTTAATGAGTGGTGGATGAAGTCTTTTGTGGATTTGGTCACTTGATCATAGCTCTCAAGTGACCAGTACTTGTATGCAAAATACACTGAAGGTTTTATCAAAATAAAAGCACTGGTGAGAAAGTATGTACTTCTTGAATGGAAACAAGATAAACAACATATCAACTACAAACATAAACTTACAAAACTGAAGAAATATTTATTGAAGCATAGTAGTTGCCTTCTCTGACTTAGTCGGAACACTTGGCCACATACAGTGCTATTCAGTGAATATTTAGCTATAATGTGCTGTGAGACTTGGTATGCTGGGCATTCATGTAGCTGATGTACATGTATGTTTGCCTGCTTGGAATAGTGTTGTTGCCCTTGTGTACAACTGCTGTAATGATCAAGCTGCATGTATATTTGCAAATTGAGATATTCTGACATTGTATTCTTTGCTTCCCCAAGATTTATTTTGCCTGGGGTACAATCTGAATCATTAGCCTATATGTAGCTGCAGTATTTTGCAAACTTGATATACTAAATTACCACCCTTCAATTTTGCTAAACGCTACATTTTTGTATATTCTATGATTTTAACCCTTTCCCCCTTAGAACAGCTGGTGAGAAAATGTCATCTGCTTCAGTGCTTTCAACTAATTTCAGCATTACATGTAATACTTAACAAGATGACTGAGAATTGTAGTTGAGACCTATCAATTTGAAGATCACATGCCCCAAGTCAGGGGTTGAGCACTTTAATATTGCCCAACTCCTGCCAGGGAAAGCTGATAAGACACAGTCTTAATTTTGAGGGGAAAGAGTTTAGAGATAAAATACCTCCATTTAGGGTGAACAGAAACATTGATACTAACTGACAAAGTATAATTATTGTGGTATAAGTACATGTGAGTATGCAATAACAAACTGGACTTCTGGTGTTGATTCCAGGCGGATTAATAATTATTATGAGAATATCTGCACATATTCTTTCTATAATTGGATCTTTAAATGATTTACTCTCTTTCTTGAGTGCACTAATCATAACCCATGTGTTCATGCCAATTTTGTGTTGATGGAATTCAAATTTTTAAGGGTCTGCCCCATGGGGGGACCCTTTATGTTTTCTGGTTGTCTGTCCAGCCGGATGTGCACATTCTCATTACCACAATATCTACAGAATGCCTCCATGTATTTTGCTCAAATTAGGTAATACAGTGTTACTTCTTTTGAGAGGCCGCCCCTACGGCAATCAAATGTGGTCTCTCAAAACAGGTGGTCTTTCATTAGAGGTACAACAACATAGAAAAGATAGTGCAGTGTTCTGAGACAGCAGTCTTAAAAAGATACAGTTAAGCCCATCTAAAACTTAACATCCAAATGCATTTTTTGTGTTGCAAAGTCTTGTACTGGGGTTTGTAAAGGTTGTAAAAGGTTTTCAAAAGGTTGACTAAGGATTTATAAGGGGTTGACCAAAGGTCCATGAAGGGTTTCAAATGATTGAAATGGTTTGCAACCATTTCAACATTTTAATCAATAAGGTCGAGAAAGTGTGTGAAGTGGTTGTTAACCATTAGAGAAAAGTTTGAAAGTGTTTAAAAGGGTTTTAATGCAGTAAGAGGAAATGATTTTGCAATGGTTTGGAAAGTGTTAGAAATGGGTTTTAAAAAGGTTTGCCTTTCACTCAAAAGGTTGGAAAAAGGATGATGCGTTTAGTGACTGTTAGGTTTAACCCAAGCTTAACTGTATGCGGTCTCTCATTAGAGGGGTCTCTCAAGAGAGGTTCCACTTTATGCATATCTTAGCGGGCAAGATGAACTGATTAGATTTTGGTGTCACTATGACCTAATTTGAGCAAATGGCAGCCTAATTACATGCTATTTAGGGCAGACCCTTCAGTCAACGCTTTGCATTGAAGCTACATGTCTAGTTTAATATTGTCATTGAGTCTGACTGTTACTTGCAGCATATGATGTGTTTGAATATGTGACTTCAAGATGAATTTTCAGAAACTGCAATGAGAGATTCTTATCATGATTAACTTCAGCAGTCCAAGCAGTGACTGTAATTTTGTCGCGACAGCATTTTGTGCTAATTGTATCTTGTTTTGTTCATCTGCAAAAGAAATGCAGTTTTCCATTAAATGTGATAAAATCTGTAGATGGTACTTTAAGGTGGTTCTGCTATGCCCCTGGAAACTAAGGCTACTATGTCCTTTGGGCTGAATAAAGTGAAAAGTATTCGTATAAACCAAACCAAAGTATACATTTCTGGAAAGGCCATGATCAACAGATCCTAGTTATAATGCAGTTTTGATCGGATTCCTTTAAATTTGTTTATATTTGTGTTGTTTAAACATCCTCTTCCTTAAATTTGTTCTTAAATTGTGATGTGACATGGGTATACAAATGTGGAAATAACTTGTTACTGGCTCAATGAAATTGTAAGCTGCTTTCACTGAATTACTCCCAACGCAAGTGGCTAAAAATGCATCCCATAGATTTTCTTTATCATCCCCCACCCACAAAGTTGGGGGGGGGGGGGTATGGTAATGGGCAACGTCTGTGCGTCTTTCCTTCTGTCCATCCAAAACAAGTTTTGTCCAGGCCATATATTCTAAACGATAAATGCTAGTCCTTTGAAATGTATAGATTTAGTAGATCATAGGTAGCAGGTGTGCATAGGCCCTCTTTTAATTTGTATGCCTAATTGCTTACATAAATTAATTAATTAATTAACAAAAGTCATTTGGCAACCTCCAGATCAGAAACAATTTTGTCTAGGCCATATCTTTAGAAGTATAAATGCTAGCCCTTGCGAAATTTTAGGGATGTAGATCTTGGGTAGGAGGTGTGCGTAGGATGAGCTTTATTTGGCTGATTACTTTCTTTTACTAATCAATTGTCTGGACCATATCTTCTAACTATAAATGCTAGCCCTTTGAAATTTGTACTGTTGGTAGATCATAGGTAGTAAGTGTGCATAGGCCCACTTTTGTGAAACTTTTCCTTTTATTTAGTCCAAAGGGGATGGGAGCCTTAGTAAGAGAGAGAGAGAGAGAGAGAGAGAGAGAGAGAGAGAGAGAGAGAGAGAGAGAGAGAGAGAGAGAGAGAGAGAGAGAGAGAGAGAGAGAGAGAGAGAGAGAGAGAGAGAGAGAGAGAGAGAGAGAGAGAGAGAGAGAGAGAGAGAGAGAGAGAGAACAAACATGGTATCTGTTTTCAGGTTCAAGTGATACAATTAATATTCTTATTTAGAGTTACATGGGGAGGGGGGGCACAGGGAGCCAATCTTTAACCCTGTGCACCATAATACATGTATATGGGTATACTGTATCTTACATGTACTTAGCAGAACAATCTGAGGTGAAAAACAGGCACAAACACGTCACAAGTGGGGTCAGAGGTTGATTCCTACCTGTACAGTATTAGATAAAGGCTAACCTTGGTTGATGGCTTGCACCATCTGGAGTGTATATGACTGATTTGTTATGATTGACAGAACCTGCGAGCAGCAACACCACCACTATAACTGTCACCAGTGCGAAGACAGTCACTGATGCCAGGTACTGTACCTTACTATATATATTGCTTGTCTCTATAGAGGGGGATGAAAGGTATTTCTGTACCGGCATACTGGGGCATTTTATCTTCTGTACCTGCATACTGGAACCCCTTTTTAGCTCTGCTAACCTAAGGTGGCAGAGCTTATAGCATCACTCATGTCCATCTGTACGAACTAGTCAGAAGAACGAAAATAGGTATAGGCCTACCAATTCTCTTTTTATTTTTTGCAGAAGTAGTGAAGTTTGCATTTTGAGTGGTTGGGCCTATACATATTGGAAACACTATAGTCTGTATTTAATGAAGAATATTTCAAAGGTTGAGAGGACCGGTTTAAAACCACCAGTTGCCTTTTGTGGGTGACTGCTTGTTTCAAGTCAGGAGTGAAATTTGTTTCTTCACATTTGTATTGGAAGATAACTGTTGATGCTTTGGTAACTCTGGAATCTCTTTGCTGTCATTGTTGGGTTTGATATTATGAATGTGGGTCATGTTTTTTCCACATAAGTGTATCATACTAGAGATGTCAGTCCATCCGTAAACTTTTAGTTTGTGAGTGCGATACCTTTAGAAGTTTGGATGTTAGCCCAATATAACTTTCAGGACTTAAAGGATGTATGAGAATCCAGGTTCCTTTTGATATTGGTTGCACCACCAACTATATTATGTAATATAGGGGTCAAAATGTGAAAATATTGTGAACACTCTTGCATCTTTAATTTTCAAATTTGGTCGGACTGTGCGGGAGGTCAAAGTCTAATTTACTAGTGATACTAGTGGCGCCCCCTGCTATTTGACAGACATTACGATGAGCTAAAATATGTTTTCAGGTATAAAATTCCATATTTGGAAGAGTAATTAGATTAGACTTGCCAAATTATAAGATATATAGACCATGTCTAATGCTTGAATGTTATGTAATATCAATGACTTTGATGTATTTTTGTGAGGTCACCATGTCTGTAAAGTTAGAAAGGTGATTTCGTAATGGCAGGGTGTAGCTTGGACATCAATGGCAAAGAGAATTGAGCCTCCAGATCTAAATTGCACTTGATTACATAATACATAAAACTGTACTTGGTGACCTACTTTTACAGAGCAAATATGTTATTGGCATAAATGATGTGCTTGCCTCCTTGTACATGTCCTGTTGTCCTATATCTTGTAAACTTTGCTGCTATAAGTTGTTTGATGTGGAAACACACCTGAGAACCCTGTTGCAATAAGGTATATGTTAAGACACATGACATACACTTAACACATAGACCAACGATATAGACCCAGTACATAGACCAAGCATATAGACCCAGTACATAGACCTAGGACAGACTCAAGAGATACATGTAGACTCAAGGATAGACCAAGGACATAGACCCAGCACACCGAGCAAGGACACAGACATTGGGCCTCTACATAGTCCCTGGACACGACCCAGGACCTAGTCCCAGGACATAGACCCAGGACATGCATGTATAACCAGTACATAGACCAGGACATAGACTCCGGTCATAGTCCCAGGACATAGACCAAGGACAGACGCAGGACACACATGTACAATAACCAATACATAGACCAGGACATAATCCCAGGATATAGACCGAGGACAGATGCAGGACATACATGTATAAACCGTATATAGGCTGCAGTTATAGTGCCATGACATGGACCAAGGACAGGCCCGGGACATACATGTATAGCTAGTACATACACCAGGACATAGACTCCGGTCATAGTCCCAGGATATAGATCGAGGACAGATGCAGGGCATACATGTATAAGCAGTACATAGACCAGGACATAGACTGCAGTCATAGTCCCAGGATATAGATTGAGGACAGATGCAGGGACATATACTCTGGACATACATCCATGACAGACTCAGAGCATACACCCAGGACCTACACCAAGGACATTGACATAAACATAGACACAAACCCAAGAGATAGTCCTAGCACACGTAGACCCAGGGATAGAACCAGGAGGGATGCAACACATATATGTAGACCAACAGTGTCAGCACTCTGTGATTTTTTTTCCACTACCCACAGACCCCAAACATTTGATTATATATCAGCTTTTAGAAAAGTGATAGGGTTACTAAAAATGTCTGGGGTAACTCTGCTTACAGACCAGCCCAGTCTATGGCAGCCCCCAGGAAAAAGTCCCCTAAGAGGCACCAAGCCCCGAGTCCTGGACACGCAGCCAGGTAAGTTTTACTTGGAAAACATACAATGTATAGCAAGGACAGTGCACCTTGTCACCAGATGTTTTCTTTTTTACAGACAGGACGTACTTAGTAAAGTTGTAAACAATATAATTATGACTACTGATAGTATGTTTTTATCACCTCACTCGCAAAAACAATCCTAGATGGAGTGAAGAACAGGCTGCCTGTTTTGTGTAAATCCCGAAGTATTAGGATGATAACAGTCATCAATATTCAGCATATAGCTTTTAGTTAGTAGGGAAATGTGATAAATTATCTGGACTCATGCTGCAGGGAATCAAGGGGAGCATCAGCAGGGAGGAATGCACTTTGTATTTTCTCCTGAAATGCTTTCAGCCCTTTAATTATTTGTCAATCAAGCAAAAAAATAATAATAATATCAATCAATCAATCCGAGGGACAAGGGACAGTTCATACGCCACACTGGCTCTTGGTCTTGGGTGCAAACTTTTTGAGAACCAGCATAGCCCACATAAAAAAGTTATTGCTGCTTGCGTATGGCAAACACTGATAAACATAAAGTTGCCTATGTGTCGAAGCTAAGCAGCCACCTCAGACTGGGTGCTTTTGTACCCATTCTGCCAGATGATTGGCTACAAAGGCAAAGACAATAGTCTTAATGGAAGCAACATATTTACTACTGTTGACACAGACATACAGAAGCCATGGCCACCAGACCCAAGTTAAGTGTGCCTTCAGAAAACATACATGTGAGAATAGCCTCAAAGGTACCTTGTGCCTCAGGACTGGTCACAGTTGGGCTGTTGAGGGTTACTCTTGCATTACTGTGTCTATAACCTTGTGCATGGTCTCAATATATTTGGCTTTATGAGGCTGCCCCCCTGGACAGGGTAAGGCTATGGCAAGGTCCAGATCATTGTCAACCAAGTACATTGTTCCTTAGCACGCAGCAGTCGACACACTTGTGTATGTCCTTTTTCTTGAATTGTACATGAGATGAACCTCCATCAATTGATTGGGACAGAAAGCAGCTACATGTAGTTTTTTATACCTATCAGATAGATTTTGATATATATGCAGTTGCGCCTCCGTATACCGACCACCTCTCTATACTGAACACCATTTCTCGGTCCCAAATATATACTTCCAATGTAAGCAAACCTCCCTATACTGAACACCTCACTATGCCAAAGGTTTTCGGTATTGGGGTTTTTTACTGTATATATATATATATATATATATATATATATATATATATATATATATATATATATATATATATATATATATACATATATGTATATGTATATATATATGTATATATGTATATATACATATATACATATACATACATATACATATACATACAAATACATATACATATACATATATATATATATATATATACATACACCTCTGACTGGGATATGGTTATTGGATATGTGCGGATTGAACCACGGGATGTGGCCAATGGTGGGTGGTTTGACCCTATATGGAGCAAAAGCTGTGTGCATGAACACTGTGAACAGCATCAAGCTGAGCTGAGAAAGGGTGCCATTGAGTGCTACCCGTGTCTCAAGTGTTGCGCTGGGACACAGTTCCAAACGCAACATGACATAGCTTGCAGGGGTGGAAGAATAGTTCAGATACACAATGAGGCAAGCTCAGAGAGGCTTTGTTACTGTGCTTGCTTGAGTTGAGGTGGTATGTTGGCCAAACTGGGGACCGACCTGGAAAATGTGACACCAGGCCAGCAGACAGTGGAGGAGCCTGCCCCAGAGCTGCCATTCATTGATCTGACCACCAGGTGTCAGCACTGTCCAGCCTCTGATTGATAGACAGTGGTTTGAGGTGCAAGGCAGTGCCAAAGTTGAGTTTAAGCTTGCTAGTGCCACTCTGCAGTCTTTTCTATATGGAGAGTTAAGCCAGAAGATCCACCAGGCATTGGTGGTATACAGGTCATGGATGGAACTGAAGCTAGGACAAGGTGAATGGCTCTAACTGCGACAATGACAGCTCAGAAAGCAGTGCGCTTTGGGCACTATGCACCTGAAGTGCACTGAGGAACGGGAAGATAAGTCCGTGAAACTGGTGCTGCCAATGAGGATATGGCCAGGCTGGAAACGATCTTAAAGGATGCCATCAACCTGTAAGATATTGCTTTCACTGACATACGCAACAGTAGAAAGTACCAAAATAGAGGAAATGGTATCTGTGGAAAAAATGTGAATACTGGGCAAGTGTATGGAATGGCCAAATGCCAGCTTGTTGTGAACACAAAGCCTAAAAATCTGTGGAAAAAAGTAGAACTTATTGTCCACGATGACCATGCCTGAAACAAAGATCTTCACTTCCCAGCAGGCACTGGTGGGCCCTTATCTATGAGGGCAAGGTGTGGCAACCTATGAGACAGGCCATTCAAGGCCAGTTGATTGCAGTGTGGCTCCTAGGAGGCCAAGGAAAACATCCGAAGGTGGACCAATCTGTGCTTCAGGATGGCCACATATTTAGGACACAGGAAAAACATGATGCTCTGTCCAAAACGTGGTGACCTAAATGACCCTGAACTGGCAGATAGCATACATGTGAGGTCTGTGGGGGGCAATCATGTGGCATCCTGAGTTGCGAGAGAGAAACATTGCTGAAAGCCACCCTGGCATCTTCCCAGCCCCATAATTAGATGGCATGTGATGAGCATGGTCATGGAGGTCTCCAGAACATGGGCTGCCATGTCAGTGACATTGTTACTATTGACATGAAAGTCTGTTATCCTGCAAGTTTGCAAGGCATGGGTGAAGCTCAGTTAAATGTCAAGCCCGTTGGTTATCCAAGAAGCCGGATAGCTTGAGTTGCAGTTTATATGGCCCCGCCAAAGAATGTCAGTACTGGTTTTGGGCAGATACATGAGTGGATATTCAAATCTGATGTGGTAAATTAAAGCCAGAAGAGTAATCAACCGCTTCAATGGATGGTGGTCCAGATGTGAGCTTCGTTTCAAACCTTTCTATGTAGGAGCTCCATGTGACAATGCTGTGGTTTTTTAGGCCCATCCACCACCATCTTATTAGCACAAATAATTGACTGCACAGATAAATACACAGTATTTTATTGCAGATATGACCCTATGTGGGTCATTGAATGCATAGATGTTCTAGGTCCTAGGTCCACCCTCTTTATAATTACTCACTGGGGTCACCTTTAATGTCGGTAATCGCAGTACATCTTTTGACCTGACCAGGTGCATAAAAGATCTTACAAAGACCCAGAGCTTGTTGCAGTGTTACCCATGTGCCCCCTCTGCCTATTATGGGTCATATTTGCTCATTCCTTTTGATTTGTCTGCATCTCTCCTGATGGTATATGGAGCTCACCAGGGGATGGATGGCAGGTGCCCTCCCTTACGTTCCATATTTTTACATATGAATGTGTGCGGAGTGTGCTGCTTATACATATGGGTGTGCTCAGGACAGCCAATCAATATTGCCGACAGAAGCACGACTTCCATGTAGCTTTTCGCAAGGACACCTCTATGGATTCAGGCAACCTAGAGATAACAACAACAAAACAAAAGAAAAAAAGAGCCCTCTGTGTTCAGGTGCAGGCAGTAAATCCAGCTGATCGCAAAGGGTGGAAAATCTAACTCACCATAGGCTTTGCTAGAGACCCAGAGCCTATTGCAATATTACCCCACCCCCACCTATATTTGATCAAGTTTGTGTGTACATACACAGATAAGCTGAGTACAGTCCAGAGGGCAGACAGATAATTTTGCTGGGTGAACCAGGTCATTTTGTGCTTACATGTATGTCCTCTGGGTGGCAATGTGTCAATCTGTGCCATATAAACCATAAACAGAGCCGGCGATGGGGGGGGGGGGGGGGCACAAAATATCTGATGGGGACAGAGCAGCTGTTTTTTGCCAGTAAAATCAGAATGTGTCTCTTATCAGAATACAGAAAACAAGTGCTATCAGAATGTGTGGACCAGTCATGAGGTAAGTCCCATGGCCATTAGTCATTGCCAATGCAGACTATGTTTGAAATGAAATCTTTTTCATGCAGGTTATACTGTTTTTTCCAAAAGTATTTACCCAAGGCCAGTGGCAGTTATGGATTCTTGTGGAGCTTTTTTTTCCAAATTTTATAATTATATTTTCTTGTATTTTCTTGATTGTTTTCAAAATAGGGCTGAGAGTACTTTCAGGAGAAAGTACAAGGCGCATTCACCCCGTCTTCTGCTTGGGAACATCCAGATTTTGTCAGAGCGTATTTCTGGAATTCTGCAGCTGGGGAGCCATGAATTCATATGGATGAAATGTTTTAGCAAGTGTAGAACCATATAAGTTTTCAGATGTGAGACATGCGAAATGTAAGCTTTTTTTCAGGGGATATAAACAGGATTTGGCAAGTGCCGGACGGCTTAGAAGTGTTAAAATCAAACTATGATTTTAATAAAGGTCCGACACATTTTGTTCGACCTGGGCTCTTCAGGGACTGTGTGTAACGGTAGCGTGTGTCACCTTATAAACCTAAGGGCAGCATGCCCTTGTTGACATTTGTTATGTTTGGTCTTAACATGATCTCAAGTAAATTGTACATGATTTAGACTAACCATCAAATGGACATGTTAGCTGGATGTACAAGGATCACCTGGCAGAATTCACGTGAGTCTGCAATTCCCCATGAGAAGGTCCCAGAAATATGTTCTTTTCTGGGAATTGTAAAATATTTCATTATTCATTTTTTTTTTCAGTGGAAAGCAGGCAGCTGTTTGCCAGTTTTCATGGTCCCCTATTTGATATATACTTTGCAGGGCTTCACCAAGCAGGCAACCCAAAATGTCCCAGAGCACTTATAAATCCAAGAATAGAACTATGCCCAAAGGACCCAACAAAGATCTGGCCTTGGGGTCATCCAAATCCCTGATCCAAGGTCCAGACACATCACTGGCTCAAGGACCCAACAAGACTTTACTTCTGTGAGTATTGTTTGATATTTTGTTAATATCTGTTGTTTTGTTTTTATACTTTCCCTCCCTCCTCCCACCTTCCACAAACAAAGTTCTAAGGGTATATACTGTTTTCAGTGTGACTGATGGTCTGTCTGTAGCAGAACCTTTGCGAACAAAATATCTCGTGATCCAAAGCCACATCAAATTCAAATCTACCTCAGCTGTACCTTGACACTTTCTGTTGACTTAATTACATTTTGGTGACCTTGGCCTCATTTTCAAGGTCACAGAACTTGTATTTTGCAGGGCGGAGGTATGCAGTCTGCCATATATATATATATATATATATATATATATATATATATATATATATATATATATATATATATATATATATATATATATATATTTATATATATATGTATGTATATATGTGTATATATATATGTGTATATGTATGTGTATATGTATGTATATATATATGTGTATATATATGTGTATATATATGTATATATATATGTATATATATATATGTGTGTGTGTGTATATATATATATATATATATATATATATATATATATATATATATATATATATATATATATACATATATACTGGTGATTTTAAAACTTGTCATCTGTCCTGCCCAAAACGCCTTGCATTTTCAACTTCCCCATAAATATCAGTGGCATTTGATAGCTTTTATTTTATTCCTGTGAGATTGTTGTTTATTTATAGCAGTATACTGCATGCTATAACTTCCTTTTTCTCAGAATTACCTCACCCCCACCCCCACCCCCACCCCCCCAAAATGTATATATCTTGCAGTGAAATTTAAGGACAGGTAGAGACACCCAAGGCATTTTTGGATAACAACTACTTATGAATGGTCAGGGACTTAAGGGTGTTAATGTAAACACTTACAAAGTACATGCATATGCTTCTGGAAAGGAACTGAACAAAAGATTTCAAACATGATTATAATTTCAACTTTGGGAGCTACTTATTGCATAAACATTAAACTCATTGATAAACAAATGTCAGACCTTTATGCAAATGTGGATATAAATTATAATGCTTGCCAAGTTTATTTTAATGTCACACTTTTTTTCACAGAAATAATGAACACTAGCGTGGCTCAGAATTATACCTGATTTTTTATGTGTTGCTTAGTTTTCCAAATTTGTGCTTTCAAAAAATGCAAGGAGCCAAAATTATTAAAACTTGAACTTTGGCTTTTCTGAACTCTCTGGACCCAAAGAGCTGATATATAAGACCTAAATACACTGATTTGCCTAATACTTAGGGTCCAGAGGGTTAACTGCAAAACAAATACAGGTAAAAAAAGTCTGTGACATGTTTTTTGAGCCCCATAAGCACTCATTAATTCTGTAAATTTGATAAATACAATTTGATTGAACCTGTAAACAATTCTTTACACTTTGTATTGGGGTCTGACATTTGACATGTTTGCTACAAACCTAAATATGTATAATTTAATAATTAGATAAGCTTGAAATTATTGTCAGATGTAGAGTCTTTGGGTCATGTCCATTGCAAAAATATAGACTATGTTTTCATTAATATATGTCACTATATGAACCGTGATAGGTAACAATTTCCCCCAAATCACTTTGATGTCTTACCTGTCCTTTTAATGTATGTTTTCCTGGGCAAACCTTCCTCAATTTGAAAACTGTGTATATTTTTCTTTTAGTTGTCTGTACCACAGCCTTTTTATTTTTGGAGATAAAGCAACATCAATTTCTTTCATTGCAGACAGTATAGGTTGCATACCAGTTGATTACATTTTGGCCAAAATATCTGTTTTTAGACGCTCTTTACATTCTCTTCCATGCACTTTGCAATTGTCAAATCTGCTGAAATATTCAATTATAACTTCAGGCCATGTTGAACCAAAAATAACAGAGTCTGTTCTAAACAGACATATAAAATTCATACCGCAGTGAATGACATTGAGCTCAACAAATGTCATCTGTATACAATACACCGTGGAGAGTCTTTAGAACAACATACTCTGCACCAAAAGCATTTTAAAGTTTTTTAACAACACTTAGTACACCAGCACCTGTTATGTGTGAGTCCAGGTGTGGCATTCTCTGGCCAAGCTGTCCAGTGGTTCATTCAGTCCTATTCTCACCACTGTTAATGTGTATAACAGAACTGCAATTTGTCAATCAAGATGCCAATCAATATGCTGATATGGTTAAGACTCAAAATTAGTCAAAAGCATTTGTCATCATTTTAAAAGATTTAACAAGTGAACACTCCCAGCTTGCATTCAGCCAATTTGTATATCAGTGTAAAACTAAATAAAAATGTGCATTGTAGTGGCATGAAAAGAGTGATCCCCTTCCCTCGCCCCCACTCCTACCTGGGGTGGTGGTAGACTTTCCCCACTGTCACAAGATGATGCGCAAATGACCTATATGCCTGGTGACTGGAGTGGCCAGAGTACACTCCGAATAGGTAGTTCATCTCAAATGTGTGACTAATAACACGAATACAGGCCTCGGATAAGAAGACTTTGCTTGTTTTGGAACCTAAGTTTTAAGTGTTCCTGGGCTAATAGCGTTAATACGGATGCGTTTGCTTAAGCTTAATGTTGTAAAGGTGTTTACTTTGTGAATTTGTCATTTAATGTTTCTGCATTCGTTTAGTTTTTGCAAATGTGCCATCATGTGCATGGGATGTAGCTAATAGTTTTTAATTTCGCGTAGTATTTAATTTTGGCTCTCACACACCCTTGCAAAACTAAATACAATACAAAGCTAAATACCTTTACAGACATTGTGTTTGTATTTTGTGGTGTCGGCATCATGTTAGTCACCTTCCAATTTTTATTTTTGCCATTTTGCATGACTTTCAGATGTGATTATGTTAAACTGAATGGACCCAACCCATCCCTGCATTTTGGGCCCAACAGAGCTGTGTACAATGGGCCATTGGGGACCTCAGGAGTAGGACGTCAGGTCAACAGATACCATCCATAGGTGCGCACTTCTACCATAGCTTTAATGCCAGTGTCACAGAATATTTGTTCCCCCCAAATGTTGGTTTCCCCTGGAGAGAATCTTTGTTCCCCTTAGAAACAAATATTTGAATATTTGTTTGCCAACCATATCACTTCGTATTTGTCAGTTAAGTTTATTCTATTGGTATGGTATTCACACTTGGGAATATTCAATACACACCATGATCAGCCTACATGTACATGTATGCTCAGCTGAACTATATATTAAGCCTTATAATGGAAGTTGAGATTGAACTAGGCAAAAACTGAGCCAACGTAAGTTGAGCTTAATTTCATAAGGTGAACAAAAATAAAGCAAATATAGATAAGATATAAAAAAAATTGCTAGCAAACATAATTAGCCAGTGTCCACACTCAAAATTATTAATCATCAGTTTGTGGATGGAAACAGTTATTTGGAAAACGTTAGTTGCCAAGGGACAAATATTCCTGGGTGGGAACGAATATTTGTTCCCCAGGGGGAACATATTTGACAAATGTTTGTTCCTGGGGGAACAAATATTCGGGGTAACAAATGTTCCCTTACACCGGCATTGGAGACAGGACGATTACAGCAGGCATAAAGTGGTAGAAAAATCTTAAGTTATCTTTAATGTCAGACTCTGCAATTAGCTAAGTGTACCAGGAATGAGGTAGTTAAATGTATCGGACAACACATGTATCTCCTTCTTTAATCATTAAATACGTGAATTTCTGACAATAGCAGAGTGTACCAGGTGTGAGATAGCCACATGTATGGGCAGACAGGTATATCTCCTTGTTCTGTGCATTTAATCTTAGATACAGTACATGTTGTCCCTGTTTTAAGCAACCACCCACAGGCAAGTCTAAAAGTGGTAATATAAAACAGGTGGTCTTTCATTGGAGGTAAAATAACACGGGAAAGATAGACTTAGGGACATGTTGAATGTGGTCTTAAGAGGCAGGTGGTTTTTCAAGGGAGTGATATCTCTCAAAAGAGGGACTACTGTACATACAGTTGCAGTGATTACTTGAGTCTACCAGAAATGAGATGCATGTTTGGCCTACATGTACATGTGTATGTGCTTGTCTTAATCTTAAATAAATGTAGTTCTTGACACTGGCTGATTGTACCAGGAATGAGGTACTTACATGTTTGAGCCAATGTGTGTTTCTCCTTGCATTGTGTCCCCAGTTGTGCAATTTTATGTCAACTATCCAGCCATGTGAAAGTGTACATGTATGTCCTCCACAAAAACAAGAGCCTCTTAACTAATTCAGCGCCAACTGCAACTTGAGACAAAATACCTGAAAGGAACTGCTCGGGATTATAATGTGGGTGTCAGATTCATATTCCTTGTGAAAAGACCTTTCATTCAAGTACCAGCATGCCTATAGTTCCAGAGAATATAATGGTCTAGGTAAACACCTTTCCTTGGCCTGCTTTGGGTGCATTGTCCCCAAAGCATGCCAAGGAAAGGTGTTGACTAAGTCAAAAATGTAACAGTGAAAGGGTTAATTCAACATACCAAAGTATGAGTAGATTAAGATCTGATAGTCCCATTGGAATGTTTTTAATGATTATTTAGTTTCGGGCATTGACATCTGTGATTATGATCCTGGCAGGTACATGTATATATGGTATGAAAAGAAGATGATTGTAATAACAGCAGAAACTAATCTCTTATAGGAGCAACTCACAAAAATCATTTTGGGGTTTTCTGTTCAGTGGTGTTTGTATTCTTGGATGCAAAATGTAACTGAATGATTACCACCAAAGTTGTATTTTTCCACTGTTTTCTCTTTTCTTTTTTTCTTTTTTCTTTTTTTTTTTGGGGGGGGGGTGTCCTGGAAATAATAATAAGTTTAACCGTTTACCCCTTAAACCAGCCATAACTGGTTGATGGTTGGTCACATGTTGTCTTCTTCTGTGGTTTGATTAATGTCAATAGTACTGAAAAAGTAATATTTGAAAACAGCTTTTCATGCTGTGGGTGAGATGCCGAGTCTCTAATTATAACCAATGCCAAAGAAAGCGGTGAATTGAATCTTTATTCAAGGGGGAGGGTTAAACCAATGACCATTCAGCGACCACAAATGCAATAGCATGAGCAAAAAACTGAAGATATTACATTTTGTTTCCTTATATGTAGCCCACATGTAATGTATCCACCCAATGATATCTATCATTCCCAAGGCATAGTTGGTGTGAGAAAAACTTCATTGATAATGTATCCATACTTTTATCTATTGGTGACTCCCGTGTCTTATGGGAATGAGGAAAGGAAGCTGCTATCTGATCATGTAGTAGTGTATTTTATCCTCAGTGCCACAATGTTAGAAAAGCAGACCAAATTCTGTATTATCCCTACTAGTGGATTTGAGGAAAAGCCAATTTTTCTGTTGAGCAGGGGGTGTAGTTGGTAGAGTAAGCTTGTGGTTGTTTGCACAGAACAAGCATCAGTTACAGGTACAAAGAGAGAGGGAAAGTAGATAATTTCATGTTGTATTGTGAAGTGAGATGCAAAAAATCTCAGAAAATATTTTGAAAAAAATTCATGTAAATAAACAGTGTGAATAATTTTATCGTTCAGTGAAATTATGCACATGTACTTGTTGTTTGAGATTTCATCTTGTAGAAATAAAAAACCTGGCTGGTACAAAACCTCTGACAGTCTTCAAGTGTTTCCATGTATGTTGTAGACATGAGTACGAAGACCAAGTGGGAGCTGATCCAAGTAACGTCCATGGTCCAGACCCCACCTTGGTACATGGGACCTCAGAACTGGAACAAAGCAGTACAGACAGTGTATGCAACTCCCTTATTAAAGTCTTGTGTCTGCGATCTGCACAAAAAACTTTGTACGAGCAGGCCCCACTTGTCCAGTGAATATATTGACAACTGACAAACAGGTGAAAGTGAAAGCCAGGCTTACATTGTACTTTGTGTGTGTAGATTTCTTTAACCTAATGTGTTCCAAGTATGTTGAAATACAACTTTGTTTCTTCCCTGCAGAACTATTATTAGTATACAATATGTTTTTCAGTTCCTTTGTTTTATATGCATAAAACAATGAATTATATATATTGAAATTCAAGAAATGCCTGTTACACCTTTTATGGAGGTTTGTAAGACATGTAACCTTGTGATGTATATTTCATAGATGCACATGAAGCATACTGTTTTAGGGTTGCCACCCAAACATGTGGTGCTAAGCGTTCCATTTACCTTGATACAGACTCTATACAGGTATGTCTAGTACAACAGTGTGACTTTAGCCTGTCTCACTGAGATTCTTCTCATTTCATCATTGGAATGAATTCAGACAATTAGAATCGAACTAGGCTGTCAACTTTAAAATATTAAAACAATAATAGTGTCAAGTAATAAAAAATGTTTGAAAATCTTGCTGGTCTGGAAATGAATCCAAACTTTGTCTTTCATCTGATGCATGTTTATAATTTCTTTTAATTTGTGATGTTAATTATCTTACATATGATGTGTTGACCACCCTGTCTGAGGCAAGTGGGGTATTAAAGGTAAATTGCTTTAATTTTGCTGAATTCTTATTTTCGCGTATTACGCCAATGGCACAAAACCATGAAATTGAAAACGCAATGTAATAGTATTTTAAATTGTTTGAATAGAAATTATGACCAAGATAGTGAAATAAAAACTACAGTGAAACATCAAAAATACAAAAACTATGAATTAATTTAAACAGGCAAAAAGTTCCCACTCCAATGTTTTTAATTGGGAGATCCATGTGAAAGGTGCATCATACCAAATAAAATTAGCCATTTTTGCTTAAAATCACCTCAACCTAAAATTGTTGGGACTCTCCCAATTGGGAGACGCCCATCAAAATTGGAAGAGTCGATCGTATACATGTACTGAGTGCACACTGGTATCAGTTGTAATGTAAAACTACAGATTAGTCTGTAGTTTTACATTACTACATGATAGTATGGAAAGGGTTGGTTGGCTGAGAGGCAGACCAGACCATTAAAACCATATCTGTGCCTTTGTAAAGGCATGGCATTATTATCCAAGATGATTCTCTGTTATTATAAGGTGCTTCAAGTTGTCTACCCCCCAATTTCCAAACACAAACTGGAAATCAGATGTGCAGCAGATGGTGCTGCCCTCTGCATTTCTCTTGAAATGCTATTGGTAAAGGGGCTTGCTTTTTTTGTTACTGTGATAGAATGGGGTTCCATTAGAACTAAAAAAGTGTCCATGACCCCACATTTTGTTTAATTCTCATAGGGTGGACAACTTTTGGGTGATACAATTTTTTTTCACATTTTGTTGTGGACTTTCTGTACCAAATATTCCAAAAGTTGCAGTCCCAGAAGGTATTGTGGTTCATTAAACTTTCTATCACAACTTGGATTATCTGGCAAATTCGCTGGGAACTCTATGGCAGACTTGTTAGTTTTTTTCTTATAATTTTGGCCCGGTTATGGACAAACAAGTCTTTGATGTGAAATGCTCTCACAACATAGTTATATGTTTTCATGGTAGGGTTCCAGTTAGCAAGGGGCAACATTTAACCAGATTCAACATAGAGTGATGTGTATACAAGTATGTTTAAATGTACATGGTAGAAATTTAGTTTGTGCAATATGACAGTGTAACTCCTACTACAAACTTACATGCTAGAAGGTCTTATTTTTACATATCAGTAATGCATGGAAGAGAATTGTTATGCATATTCAAAAAGTAGCATATTGTGAGTCTTTTTGAACTTGCATGCATTGAACTGAAGCTGATAGGAGGAGTACCCACTGAAAGACAGATACTGATATTTGTGAAACTGTAGCCTCATCCAGGCCATTCTCACACAAGAGTAAATAGATGTCAGATTCAGTCAGGTACTTTGACATGATGCTCCCTTATCTGCAGACAATTCCAAGTGGTTTGTTGGTTAAAGACCCAGTCATTTCATAATCCAAACATAAATAACCAATAGTTGAAGTCTGTAATGTGGAGGTGTCAAATCTAGTGATGAGAAATCACTTGAAGAGGGTGTTTTTAACCAGAAAAACACTGGTGGTGCAACCTATAGTTTCATGGACAATATGAGCCAAAATGTGTTGAAACCTAATATATTATTTCATTTTCTCTATCTCCAGGATTGATAATGCTATTGTTTGAAACTCAGGCCTTATGTATCAGCATTGCCTCCAAAGCAGACCAGTTTCTGTGCTATCTCTACCACACTTGGTGCCGAGTAGACAAAACGCATAGCTTGGGTCTGCTGTGGAGGCAAGTATCAGCTAGGCCATCTAAACTGGCAGGCATCACTGTCATGTGATATGGATGACATTGACCTACTTTCTCAAAGTTACTGAAGTTGATATCATCACTGGAATTCAAATGTTCAGTGACATGGATGATTACAGCACAGCACCGGGTACATACTCCTGGTTTTAGAAAAAAACTGTGAGCAAGTAAGGTCACCATGTACCATGTCACACGCTAACCCTGCCCCCTTAATGACCCAGAACTGGTTCAGGAAGACATGTACATATTATGCTATCAATTCATAGATTTGAATTAAAAGTGCTGCAAATTTTTCATTTTTGGAAAGCTAAAAAACCCATGATTTGTTTCTGAGTCATATGCCTCCTTTGTTCCATAGAAATGCATTGTCCAATAACCCATGTGCAAGTATACAAGAACAATGGCTTAATTGGCCTGTTAATAGCTGAATACACAAGTCACGTCCCAATGGTCTTGCCTGATGTCCTGCAAGGGTGTGGGTATTTTACAAAGAAATACACTAGGAATATGTACAAATTTTTTCAGTCACACTTAGTGCTTTACATACTTAAATTATGAAATGCCCAGTCAATGGTGAAATACATACTTTATTCAAATTTATCAAAGTTTGCAGGTATTTCCATTGTTCTACATGTTTACTCATGCATTTCATGCACATACACTATTTTTCAAAGAAATAGGAATTCAACTTTTTTATTTAAAGAACAATTGTTTAATTTTTGCACTACAAGGTTGCTGTAGTTGTACGTGCACACTAATGAACTTCATTCATGGAAAAATGGATGTGCAGACTTCTTCTTAGGCTGTTAAAGAAACCACCAAATGTAATTTTGATGTGGTGACATCAACTTATGGTTAATTTTGGGCAGATGCCCACTGCTGATGGGGTCGGATTACTAACGAACTGGGTGGGAGATGGTCTGGGGCTTCACCCATGTGAAAGCTTGGTTACTCGAGGTTTCGATTGTGTAACAGGAAAAGGAGATTCCTTGTGGGGTTTTTTAGTCACTCCTTTTGCATAATGAGTTGCTTCAAGATCAGACAAGGATGCCTCAGCTCTGTATAGTAAAAGAATGGAGCTCCCACTGTGTAGACAATTTCTCAGTGAGGTGCCCACTGTTTTCCCAGTTGAAGTTTTGAGGCCAGTGGAATGTACAGTTGATACACTTGTGGTGGGAACAAAAAATTTTAGTGTTGTGTAACCCAGTTCACTTGAGATTGTCGTTGTTGACTAGAAATTGTACACACATAACTCTGTTGGATTTCTGATACATGTACTGTGTACTGTCATGTGTTGAATTCGAAGCAGCCTATTTAACCATGTTAGTCCCATAAGATACTTCAAGTAAGATAAGTCCCGCTGAATTAATATATAAATTGTATATCATAATTGTTGAATTGCAGGAAGATACTCGTCAATGTACAATGTATTTACATTATAATCTGTATTATGAGCCAAAGATAATAGACAGAAGAAGTATTGTAGTGTATAAAAGTAAGAAGTAAAAAGTCCCATGATATTACATATATATCCGAAGAGTTGATCCTAGCATGTTATCTCTGCATATGAACCCTTGGACTCCAGGTCAAGTCAAACAGCATCCCTTTGTACACAGTTCCCAAAGTGTGTCAATAAGCTAAAGTGTGCCGAGGAAAGCTGTTGACCTGGATGAGGGATTTAAAGGTAGAATCAGTGCAATACTCCAGAAAAGTATGAATATTGTCATGACTAGTACTCCAAGGGTTAATCTGGCACAGCCTGGATGTAGCAATTATTGGTACAAGAAATCACATAGAGAAGCACAGGAACATGTAAGAGTAGACCAGGGCCTTTTGGTTCTTTACCACATAGTTGCATATTTATAATAGTGTTGTAAGTGATGATTATTGCAGAACGATATAGCACAGTTTATGGTGTCTATATCACATTATTAGTCCTCTTACTGCTAAATAACTAATACTTTTATCAAAATATCACTATTTTTTACAGTGTTGTTAAAAGTCCCCTTACATGTTATTAAAGTGTAACGGAAAATGAAGATTTATGTTTATTTTCATTTTCTCTAACTTCCTTTTCTTATTTTTGTAATAAAGTTCTTGTATATTTGCTCACTGTGTACCTAAGTACTACTAGTTTATGACTATTAAAATTATACAAGTTTATCCCCTCAACATTGTTGGTGTTTGTTTGTTGTTCAGTTATGTGAGTGAATTGTGCTGGAACAGTTGATGTCGGGTTCCAAAGTGTGGACAGTTAACCTAGTAGGTGCTGAAACAAAACAGTCTTGCATCAATTTTGTTTTGAAGAAAATAAATGTGATATTGGTGGCTAAAAATGTAAATGACAATTGATGTGTTGAACTAATACTGCATGTAAATCATGGTTGTAATAAAATGAAACCAAAGGGAATACATTTAACTTCTGATGTGGCTGACTTTTTCTATCATCTGAGGTTTTCCAGCACTTTTCGTCTGTCCATTCCTCCTCTCCTGGACCAAGCACAAAACAAAACCCTGGTCATGTCTGCCAGGATGGCAAGAATAGGTTACATCATTTTAGTTTGTGGCAACATTGCATTATGTTTTTAAGAGCCAAAAATGGCAAGTTTTCACACATACCACTTGTAATGTACAAGATACCGAGACTGAGAAAGTTGGGCATAGGAAAGTAGAACAGATGCACTTAAGCCCCCACTACTGTGTGAAAATTCAACAAACTGAAGAGATGCATTGAAATTGCATGAGATTTGTACCTGTGTCTTTGTAAATACTTAGGATAATGCATGTAAAAACTGAAAAAAGACAATTCACAGAAGGAAGATCAATTGAAAGTGCCTCCTGGCTGCATTTTGAAGGATCTAGCTATACCTGTGTCACATAAATTCAATCCTAATTTATTTAAAGTCGGAACACTTCTCACTCGTTGGACATTTGAGCTAATGAATTTTTTGTTCAGGCCACTATAATACATTGTATTACAATGTTACTAATTTTTTTTTTTTTGGGGGGGGGGGTGAGGGTGGGCAGAATGCAACAACTATACATAATATATATATATATATATATATATATATATATATATATATATATATATATATATATAAGTTCCAATATGTTATTGAGATATTTTATGTATCTGGAGAAGAGTTCACTTTTGCCTGGTCACTAGTGATTGTGAAGTCAAAGGTCAAGATCATGGGGCTGTTTGAAGAATGTGTTCCATGCAGGATACAAAAAGATTCGACGGAAATTCACCAAACTTGATTAAAACAGATTGAGGCAAGACTTTACATGGTGACCCAATACATATTTATTTGGGGCAATTGCTAATAAAGTCTTGGAGCCTTTGAGTTTTTTTCTATGTATGTGTGAGTGAGTGAGTGAGTGTGTGTGTGTGTGTGAGTGAGAGAGAGAGAGAGAGAGAGAGAGAGAGAGAGAGAGCTGGTCGTCATCTATAGGGCAGTCGTTTACCAATCAATGACGTTCCATCTTTGCTGCCGCCGCATGGCTACTAATTCTTGTATGTGCTTTTCACTTCTATTGTGCCTAAATTGTAATAGCAGGAAGGCCTATTAAATAAACTATGGCTAACTGGAAATAAACAGAGTAATAAATCGCAGAAATGCTGCTAATATGAAAATAAATTGTCTGGTTCATGTACATGTATAGCTAGGCCTTGCATGTAAATGTCTAAGGGGCCAAGTCACTGGTCACGCTTAACAGCATTTGATGTTAGACCTCTTGCAACCCCCACCCCCACGTCAAAAGTGAATCTTCGTGACACGCCACTGATCTTTTCCTTGTGCATCGTGAGTCTGCTCTAGACCATTATACATGCTATACTTGACTTATTAATACACAGGCCTATAGGACTGGTCTTCTCCCATTAAGCTTGCTATTAAGCCTATTTATCACGAAACCCGACATCGACTTTTAATAGTTACTCTAATAGTGATTGTTTATTTTATTTATTTGAGCAGCTTTTCACCTCGTATCTTTATGATGCGGTCGTGGATTTTTCTCTGCCCTAGCCAGAGAGGAAACGTTGGGCATGTAGGCGTGCTTTAGCTGACTACAAACAAGCTTACCAAAAATGTAAATGTGAATTTAAGGATAGCAAAGAATCATTCAAAATCATCGCGAAACTTCAAACGCATAAATCTGCAGCTGGCCATATAAACATTATTCGGCGAAGATAATCTTTATAGGCCTACACAATTGAGATAAAATAAAAGTCTCTGCACTATAACGAGAGGATGTAAGAGGAAGTCTGAGCACACTTTTATTTAAATACCTTGCATTTTACCAGAAAGAAAAAACCTTATTCATCGTTTACCTACAAGAACAAAAAAGACGAATTTCTCTTTTATTTTGGACTGAGTCAACAGCTTGTCCTAGCACACTTTGCGCCCTGCGTGCAAAGTGTGCCGAGAAAAGCTGTTGACTGAGACCATGATTTCTGAAACTGAATTTAGACTAGGCATGCCGGTACTTGAATGAAAGGTCTTTCCACGTAGAGTCTGAGGATCAAACTATCTCATGGGTATAAATCATCTTCACTGCTGAAGTTGCTTAAAGCAGCGAGAGAGATATGATTTACAGTTTTGTTACTGTATTGAAAATACATGTGTACACCTTATTATTTAACAAATTTAAGACTGAGCATTATTTTACGACCTGGAGAAAATACACCTACACATTTATTTTACTCACCATGCCAATTGCTTCCAAGTTGCATAGGGACAGTTCTGGGGACCCCGAGACATAAATTTATTCAACACTTGGCACTGTGATTTTTCCTATGTTTTTTACGACTTTTGACGTCTTCTCTTAAACTGTGACTCGATACTATACTGAAACTTAGTGGAAATGTATCTTATGGTTAAGTTATTTACTGGGTGAAGATATTCCGTATCTCTGAATTTATAGCAAATGTTTCAATTTGGGTACTTGTCACACATTTTCGACTTCTCCAAAGCAATCAAACTCATTTCAAACGTGCTGGGGGTGTAGCTTTAGTTGGTCTGTATCAGGTGTTGTTCAACAGATGGTGCTGTGATTCTTTTTCGTTTTTATAAAAAAAAAATGTGTTTTTTTATTTTATTGACTTCTCCCAAACTGTAAACTGGATCCTGTTCAAACTGACTGGAAATGTATATGGATCTGATCTCCAGCAAATTTGTTCAGTACATAGGGGCTTTTGGCTTTTTTTCTGACCAATTATCAAAATCAGGAAAAGTCGGTTAGAGTTAAAAGAAAAAGTGACCTTGATACCATTCTCCAAGGACAAGTTTGGCCTGTGCCTGCAGGGTCAGTATTTTTTTTAAAATTCTGAATGAATGGTTTTATTCATTTTCGACAGTCATCAAACAAATCTCCAGAACCACCACCACAGGTATGTCATAGTCCTCTTATGAACTTAAAGCTTAGCTGGCTTGACAGTGAGATGAGTTCATAGGACAGCAGCTAGTCATCTATCCGCCCATCGCCCGTCCATCTGCCATCCCTCCACAATGACATTTGCAACTTCTTTCAAACCGTCGAAAAGATCCACCTCAATATTTACCTTGGGTGGATCTGTACTAGTTTTGTTCAAATAGTTATGAGCAAGTGATTTTTTTTTTATTTTATGTCTTTTTTGTTTGTTTTGTTTGTTTTTTTTTTTTTTTTTTTTTTTTTGTTTTTTGTTTTTTTTTTTTTTAATTTTTTATTTTCTTTTTGTTTTTTGTTTTTGGTTTTTGTTTTTCTTTAATTCTAGACAAAATTTTAAAAAGCTTCACCAAAGCCATGAGGCCAATTGCTGTCAAATTGTATCAAGACAATTCTGGGGGTGCCCAGACCTTATTGCTAATCAGGTGGCGCTGCGATTTAAAAAAAATGTTTGTCTCCACTATTTTTTATTTCTTCTCCACAGGTGCACATTGTTCTTAAACTTGGTGGTGGAATTTTAGGTTATGGGAGGGTTAAATAGAGCCATTTCTGCTATTTTGGAATTCTTCAAAGTTTCACAGATATTGTTGTGGAACTTAGTGGAAATGTAACTTGTGGGAGCTTTAAACAGGTTGTTTACTTAGTGGTGACACTCTGGATCCCTGACTTTTAGCTCAGCTGAGCTTATGTGGTGGTTAAGCATCCGTCGTCATCCACAGTTCACATTTTCATCTTCTTCTCCAAAAGTGCTGGCCCGATTCACCTCGAACTTGGTGGGGATGTACCTTGGGTGGGTCCATACCGAGTGTGTCTAAATGGTCACGCTCCCGTGATTTTGAATTATTTTATGATTTTTCAGTTTTTTTTTGGGGGGGGGGGGAACTTAAAACATCTTCTTTTCCAAAACTGCTAACCCAATTGCTTTGATATCACGCAGGAATACGCCTAGCGACTCTTAGTTCTTAATTTGTTCACCAGGTGGTGCTGCAATTTTTTTCTATTTTTTTATTTTTACCGTACCTGTACGTTTCCTGTTGATTATTATGTAAGTCGATGGGCATTCTAATGCTAATTAACATTTTCGACTTCCTCTGTGAAATAGTCACCCAGATTGACTTCAAACTTGGTAGCAATGTACTTAGGGTGGGTCTCTACAAATTTTGTTCAATGATTTTTGGATATTTTGTGAATTTTTTTCATTATTTATTTATTTTTAAAATTAAAAGGTCAAACAAAGGTGTCCACCAGGTAGCACTGCTGTGGATTTTTTATTTTTAATATTTTTTTTCTTTATTCGGGTATTTATCGGTAAATGCACCTTTCAATTCGGGTACTTATTGGAAAGTGCACAATTCCTGTTGATTACTGTGTAAGTCTATGGGCATTCTAATGCTAATTCACATTTTGGACTTCGAAGAAGACACTGTCAGTCAGATTCACTTCAAACTTGGTGGCAGTGTACCGTGGGTGGGTCTCTACCAACTTTGTTTAAATGGTCATGCTTCAGTGATTTTTAGATTTTTTTGGGGGGGGGGGTATCTTTTAAAAAGTTTGAATAGAAAAAGTTTAACATGGTAATTTATTGTAATGGTTATAACTTCAATGATTTTGGCCAGATTTATGTTCAATTTGGTAGGGATGTAGCTTTGGTAAGTGTCTATTTATTTTGTCATGTCCCAAGTTCACAGAACCACAACTGTGATGACTGTCTACGTTAACTGAGCACGGGTTGTTCACACAGCCCTTTTGTTTAATTTTTTTTCTGGCACCTGTTGGTTAATGCATGCATTCCTGTTGATTTCTATGTAAATCAATGGAGATAAGAATGGAAATTTACATTTTCAACTCCAAAACTATCAGCCAGATTCACTTCAAGTTGGTTGGGATGTATCTTAGGTTAATCTCTGCCAAGTTTGTTCAAGTGGTCATACGCCAATGAATTTTTAGATTTGTTATTTTTTTTGCATTTTGTTTTTGATCATATTTTGATAAAATATTCAAAAAGATTTCCAGCACTGCTCAGTGAATTCCTTTGAAATTGCATAGGGGCCTTTCTGGAGACTCATATACCTTAATCTGTTCAACAGGTGGCGCTGTGATGCTTTTATAAAGAACTTTTATTCGTTTGAAGATTATTTCCAAGGTTGAGAGGACCATTTTTGGCACAAGTGATAACATTTCGGTTAATTAAAACTCTATAGTGAGTAAAGAATATTTCCAAGGTTGAAAAGACCGGTTTAAAACCACCAGTTGCCTTTTATGGTTGACTGCTCGTCTCAAGCCCGGAGTGAAATTTGTTTCTTCACATTGGTATTGGTAGATGAACCTTGATTTTTTTGGTAATGTTGAATCTCTTTACAGTCATTGGTAGGTGCTCCTACTGCAAACGTGAGTTTTAAGTTTCATCTTTATCACAGACGGATCATGCAAACTTTGCTGTCAATTGAGTGTTTAGGTTTACAATTTCAGGGGTGCATGGCTCGCCCATATTTGGCCTAAAAATCAAGTTACATTTCCAGGTTGGATATTATGCTTAAACCCCAGAAGAGGTCTTCAATTTCTAATATGTAGATGGAGACGGTTCGAGATCCCGGTGGCTGATGGATTAAATTGGGCCGTTTGAACAGCCCTTTCTCAGCTGACCTCGTTACTTTTGACCAAAAACCAAAAAACCCACCTTGTTCCATGCATTTCAAATCCATTGGCCAACTGGCGTTACAGAAGAAAACTAAGATTTAAAAAAAACTGTAAAGAAAGGGAAAAAAGCTCAAAAAAGTCACTGGTGCATGACCACCTGAAAGAAGTTAAAAAAGCTCAAGTCAGTCTGTTTGACGGATTTTGGAGAAGAAAAAGTGTTACAGAGAAGTTGTCTGTTGCTAGTTACCTGTTTTAATGGCTCGTTTACAATCTCATTGATGTCAGTGCTGACTTTACTATTTTAATTCTTTCAATGCTAACTGTAACTGATGTCGAATTCCATACGACAAACTTGTTTCAATATGCACTATAGCCACAAAGCTAGTCATTCGTTGGTTAATTCTTCTCTTTCCTATCAATAGAGCCACCCAGAAGAGACTGAACACTAATAGTCGCGAAGCTAAGATCACAATAACATTTACCCCCATCCGATGATTAGCTTTCAGAGATTTATTGTTTATCTGTCTCTTTCTACTGCACTCTCGTGTCATAATAGTGATGTAGCTTATATCAAGAAGAAAGCAAAATACAATAAATGTAATGTATATCGTTTGGAATGACAAGGACTTCGACTTGTATTGCAAAAAAATATTGAGGAAATGTCCAGAACCGATTCAACTGTCACTAAGTTCAGTCTTGCATTGTCACCCAAATAAAAAGTAGCAAACGTAACAAACATAGCGTTAATAATAACACCAATTAACACTATATACCTTGTAAACCAAATACGAAAATTATACTAATGACACGAGGGGCAGTATGAATTGCAATGAGAAAAATTATAGCATTATATGTAACAGTGATAAAACCATTGCAACTGTACATAATCTTGATTGACGGCATTCTAGATCATATTCAATATAATTATGTCCATAATATGAATGGACAGCCCGGATTATAAACAAGTATACACTTGACAAGTTATAAAATGCAAAAATTGTGCTTTCTTATATATCATAAGTAATAAATTGTGAAAAGGGAGTGTCAGTTGTACACACAAGCATAGCATTCGGTACACTCAGGCACTCAGAAATGCCTTTGTAGTTTATGGAGCAAGCAAATTTTTATATATAAAGTAAGACAACATAGTTTAAAAAATCACTATATAATTCTTGTAAACTTGGGAGACCTGCAATCGATTTTAGGTTAAAGTTATTCAGATTATTGTAACTTATATCAAGCAAACCAATACGTTTCAACACACGAAAGTTATTTTCTTCTATGTGTATGACTGGATTCCGTGACAAGTTGATTTTCTGCAAATTAGACATTCCTGAAAATGACTTTCCATTGATATGGGTTAAAGGGAAATTTGCTAAGTCTAAATATAGTATGATGTTCCGACCCACAAATGAATCGGGCATGATATGCTTCACTGGGTTGCTTTCTAAAGCCGGATGGTGCAGGTGAAGCAGGTACTGAAATGTGTTACTCCTCACATACCTTAGTCTGTTTTTACCTAGACCTAAAATAATTAAGAGGACAAAAAGAGCAGAATGACGTCTTACATACCGTTGATATATATTTGAATTGAGATCAAGTCTATATATTGCTCTATATGTGTGTTTGCAATTTGAAAATAAATTTCTTAAACTAAACTTTATAGTAGCAGAACGAGCTAAAGATGGAAGCATCTAGGACACCTACTTAAAGCATAGAATGACAAGACCTCTGCGAGTACACCAAATCGGACAATTGAGAGTGGCACACAACTCTTCATCATCCTCAGACTTATGGCAGTCTATATGCAACCATCACTCACCTGCTGAGGATGAACGCTATCAGCAGCCTTGCTGCGTAAATGGAATGCATATGTATATTTATCACAGTATGCTTCATAAAGTCAACCTGGACAATTCCATTCTCCATCACACCACATTTTGAGAGGTATGCATTACTAAACTGGGTATTTTAACTTTCTAGATCAAATATATCCGTAACAGTTTAGCAAATGCTTGCCATTGGAACAATATTTTAATTCCTCAAGGTAACCCTGATCGTACTAACAGATATATGCCCGAAGAAAACATTAATTGTTTCCCTAAATGTACATCACGAGAAACCCAGTTTTTATTTTCACAAAAAGCGAGTCCTTTCGCCACCTAAAATCGCTTTTCTTGTTGACTAGAAAAAGTTTCCACAAATTATTTTCTCTATTAAAATCTGATAAATTTGTCTTTTTCATAGGATTGGAGAGACCGCTGTTTGTGAAGTCATCACTTTCATTGGAGCACTCCCCTTTTCAATCCCATACACGTCAAAAGGGTACACATCCACCTGTAAAGACACTGGAAATAGAAAGGAAAACAGGAACACTCTGTGGTATAACAGGCTTCGAAACATAGTTTTCCTGGAGGTACGCCTTTATTCACGTTAAAACAGATGTCATGGCAGAACTTTTCATCAGAACCATCTGAACAGTCCATCACAAGACTTCAACTGCACGTCTGACACAGATGTGCTTCAGTTCAACAATCTTGCTTTGCTTTGCTTTTATCAGAACAAATATGCGGCAATTACAGTATTTTGTAGAAAGAAATCAAAACGTTGGGCATGCTTTTGAACTTAAAACCTTTTTGGCCGAATATTTGTCGTAATTCTTTAGTTTTTCCTTTCGCATAAAGCTGGCTTGAAAGATACTGTTAAAACAAGGTACGCTGAGCCATCTGGCCTCTAGCCATGGTCGAAGGAAAACCATACCTACGCATGTTCTGTGCAAGTCTGGCTACCGAGTTCTCAATGCATTACCAACATCAGGTACATTAATCATATTTATCATAATACCATTATAAAGCACACTTAATTTCAACATCACAATGTCCCATTTGGTTGTGCCAGTTTGAAAATACTGAACGTTCTATCCACTCCATCTCCTTAATCTGCAGAAAAAGTAAACGGAGTGCCATTACCTTATTCTTATTCACCAAAAAGATCTTTCAAGGTTTCAAGGTTTTATTTGGTAATCCATAGTCAGAATACAATATTCTGTTTAGGCATGGATGCCCAAAACATGTATGAATAACAGTATAAAAGATAATTATATAAAAACATAAATATAAGAGTCACAGGGACATATGGCAAATGATTTAAAATTAACTATCAATATCCAGAATAAAAAGCAAATTAAACAGTAAGCATCAAGTAGAATGCTTCCAAACCTGAGGTTTAGAAGTGTTCAACACTACTGAAAATGTATGGAAGGATGCTCTTCTTAAAACTATACAAGGAACTCGCATCACGGATATGCTGGGGAATTTCATTCCAGATTTTGGATCTGATATTATTCAAAGATTTAGGATGTGAGCGCTGAAGGTAAATGGAACCACGGGTGGAAAATCTTGTATTATGGATATGGACATCTGAGGTTGCAGTGAAATGATTGTTCAAATATTGAGGGGTGTGTTTGTTTTGAATTTTCCAAATGAAGATACAGTAATTGTAATGTAATCTTTAAAAATTTGGCCAAACCTGAATTGGACTGGTACTGTGACTAGTGTATCCTTCCACAATTCACCGACTCCTTTTTCAATACCTCAAGCGACTCTTTAAACTTTAACTTAAACGATTCAACCCCACCTGGTACAGCCATGAACAATGCCGACCCGAAGTTGGTTGGCATTGTCCATGGCTGTGACAAATTCACTTCTTCTGAAGGACTTAAAATATGTCAAATAAATTCGGGTCAAGGCGGACTATTGTCTCATCTTGATAGCCTTATTATCACGGTAAACAAACTGAAACCAGATATACTAGCTGTCAGTGAGACATGGTTGAAGAAGGACACTCCCACTGGGGCAGTGTCCATTCCTGGCTATTGTTTCGGTAGACGTGATAAACCGAATTACTTCATAGGTGCTCAGGGTGTTGGAATATATGTGAAGGATACTCTATCTTTTGAAGAAGTGCCGGAATTAAATCATCCTCAACTCATGAATTACTGTATTAAGGTTTACCGTAATAACAGAAAACCTCTCCTGGTCTCTGTTCTTTACAGACATCCTCGAATGGACACTAGTTTTTTCGAACACATGGAGGACTTTTTAGTACAATTTGAAAATTCTAATTTAGACCTTATTGTCACTGGTGATTTTGATATTGACTATACCCACATTGATGACCCATCTTCTAGAGCCAGCAATTTGAATGACATTATAATAACTTATGGGCTCAGTCAGGTCATCAAGGCACCCACCAGAATTACTTACTCCTCAGCAACTATTATAGATTTGACTTTGACAAATGTCAACAAGTACAGTGCCGGAGTCGGAGCAGTATCATCTCATGAATTTTATTATTTTAGACCATAAATACAATAACACAAATCATCGCTTTGTAACTTCTCGAAATTTTAAAAAGCTCAATCCACAACATTTTCTTTCTGACCTTACTCGTGTGCCTTGGCATGTTATTGAATGCTTCGATGACATCAATGATGTTTGGATGGCATGGAAACTTCTCTTTGATGATATTGTAAACAATCATGCCCCTCTTCGCAAATGTCGAGCATCCAAAACAAAAAATTCCATGGTATTGATGAAAAGATTGAAACTCTTAAGGACTTGAGAGATCAGCTTCATCATAAAGCAATTATCTCCGGGAATGTACGTGATTGGACAAACTACAAAAAGTTAAAAAAAATCGTGTAACCAGCCTTGTTAGGCAAGCCAGGTCCAACTACTACACAAATGGTATCAATGAGAATAGAAGAAATGCTAGAGAAGTGTGGAAGCTCCTTAAAGGCCTCTTACCTAAATGTGTATCAAATTCAACCACCTCCCTTTATGTTAATGATTCCCTTGTTTCAAACTTCCAGCAAATAGCTAATCATTTCAATGAATACTTCATTGAAATTGGTTCAAAATTATCCCATCAAATCATATCCCCCTCAATCTCAGCAACTGAATACCTATCTAAATTCCTACCACACTTCTCTGGCAGATTTATTTTTAAATCTGTCTCGTCACATGATGTATCAAAAATGCTTGCTGAATTACCAAGGGACAAGGCCACTGGCTTAGACAATATTCAAACCAGACTATTGAAGATGGCTTCACCGGCCATCTCTGATAGTCTGGCTTACATTTTTAATAAATCCTTGACCATGGGCTCATTTCCTGATGCCTGGAAAATGGCTCGCATTACGCCTATACATACAAAAGGTCCAAGAACTGACCCCGGAAATTATCGTCCCATCTCAATCTTACCTATTGTCTCAAAATTACTAGAGCGAATAGTCCATAACCAAATTTACAACTATCTTTCGGAACACAAACTACTGGCCCCCCAACAATCTGGATTTAGACCCAAACACTCCACACAGACTTCCCTCCATAGCTTCACTGAATCTGTTTTCACAGAACTTGAGAAAGGGAATTATGTGGGTATTGTATCTCTGATGTGCATTCAATCCTATGTATGGTTCCTAATGCTGGTATAGTAAATATTATTATTGTATGATTTTGATTAGGTGACAACAAATGGGACTAGCTGCATTCAGTATAAATTCATGTGAGAAGAATCAGAATGATGATGTGTGCACTCATTCTGTTTTGGTGAAATCAAGAAAACACAATGTAATCAAAGCACTTAATGGCCATCAAGCGCCCAGGTGTAAATTGCCGTCTCCCATAGACGGATCGGGGGGGGGGGGGTGTCGGGGTTTCGATCGATAAATAAATAAATAAATAAATAAATAAATAAATAAATAAATAAATAAATAAATAAGTAAGTAAATAAATAAATAAAAAATGGACAATATAAACATTGGAAGATAAAATCAAACAGCTTGGCGCATTACTACCGCTTTTAAATTAAATTGACTGTCTGGAGGTAGGTTTATTTCTAAATATCTAATCTTTCAACTAGCAGATGATTAATTGAATTATTGGTCAAATCAGTAAGTTACCATGAAAAACATTCAACCAAGCAGTCACTGGTGAAATTGTGCCCCGCTGCAAAATGCCTTGAAACCTGGGTACCATCTTGCAGCTGTGTGTTTGGCCGGTATATCTCTATGCCATTTGAGACGCCCATGAGTACAATGGCTGTTGTTTGCTTTGTAGACGGTGAAGACACAGCAGTCATTTGATAACCAGTCATGTCCAAACTTACTACAGGCGTGGAGTATTGTGTTGTGGCATGTATTTGGCATTATTGTCATAATGTGACAACACAATTTGGCTATTTCAACGTTCACGGGTAAGGAGCCACTTTATGCCCTGGGGACATTTCTAGTGTGACTTTTCACCCACACAGGAGGACATACTACAACTAGTAAAGATGATTTGATGCATAGCAAATCAGTGCGTGTCTTCAAAGCTTATTGCTATGACAATGATCAGTACAACAATGTTAGGAATGTACACAATGGGTACTTCAGATTTGTGCATCCTTCCTCTCCCATTCATCATATGCGTACTAGTCCATAACATAGGAGTAAAAGTTGGAATGGCATCTCTATGTATTACAGTTTGAAGTTACTAAGATTTAAAATTTCCAATGGCACTCCTTAATGTAATTTAAATTGCTACAACTTTTGTTTTTAATTCATTAGATGCACACTGGTCAACAACCCGCTGGTAGAAGTTGGAATGACACCTCTATCTGTTAGTTTTGAAGATATTCAAGATTGAAAACTTCGAATATTGCTAATTAGCATAATTCAAATTGCTACAACTTTTGTTTAGATTCATTACACGTGCAATGGTTAATAACCCCCTAGTAGAAGTTAAAATGACATCTCTGTCTATAATAGTTTTGAAGATATTCAAGATTTAAAATTTCTAATGCTGCTAATTAGCATAATTTAAATGGCTACAACTTTTGTTTTAAATTCATTAGATGCGCAATGGTCAATAACTCCCTGGTAGAAGTTGGAATGACACCTCTATCGATTATACTTTTGAAGTTATTAAACATTTAAGATTTCAAGTGCCCCTTATTTGCATAATTTTAAACATCTTCATTCCTCTGCATAAAAAGATCAAACTCCTTGTATGGAGGTACAATCATGCCAAGTTTGGAGTTTCTATGTATAATAGTGTCAGATAAAAGTGTCGGACAAATTCACTGGTAAAGAAGAAAGTAAGAGAGAGAGAGAGAGGGAGAGAGAGAGAGAGAGAGAGAGAGAGAGAGAGAGAGAGACAGAGAGACAGAGAGAAAGAAAGAAAGAAACAAAGAAAGAAAGAAAGAAACAAACAAATAAACAAAGAAAACTGTGCGTTGACACACACACTTTAACTGCATCTATGACTGGCCCTTCTCTATTGCCAGCCACAATGCAGGTTGTGCAGTATGAATATATTAACATGTATTTGCTCCTTCAGTTGCATTTTTTATATATAAACGAATTTCATGCTCAAGTTAACACTTCAAAGAGAAGCAGAAAGAAAGAAAGAAAGAAAGAAAGAAAGAAAGAAAGAAAGAAAGAAAGAAAGAAAGAAAGAAAGAAAGAAAGAAAGAAAGAAAGAAAGAGATATCCCGCCATTGGAGCATTCTCGTGCGAAATCATGCTCCAAGCGGAATGATAACCAGAATGAAATGCAGTTTATTGAACTGTGATATGTACAAATTTAATTTAGTTGCAAGGATTTATGCTCTTGAGGCAAATATGTAGATCCTGTGTCTCATCATTTCATACATTGTAAATTGTCTCCTACACAGACAGCAGAGTTATTTGAGTCAAGTTTGTAAACAGGGAAATCACAGTACAACTTTTATCATACGGGGATGACAGCAAAAATAGCATCTGGAACAAGTCCTTGTTTATTAATGTCGAAAAGCTCATTCTGAGTTCCAAACCTTTTTATTTTTCATTGCGTGTCCTTCGCATTTAATTTTACTTTGACTTTCCTGTGTTGGGGGTGGGTGGGGGGGAGGTGTTTTCCGTGCTAGCATACTGGGCATTTTTATTTTCTCTACTTGCGCACTGGAATGCCTTGTAATCGGATGTATTCATATCTAAATGCGGTCCTACTCTAACACCTATTGAGCAAAAGAGCGAGCCACCTGCATCAGGGCAGATCCATGTATTTAGCATGGTCAAAAGTACTTTCTCAACAAAATGAACAACACAAACACACAATAATCTGAAGAAAATGTATTAATATATATTTGAACATAAAGGATGTCTAAATTGATTAGAAATGGGCACTCTTTTGGTTGAAAAGGTGTTATTTATGGATATTTATGTAGTATATAATACAAATCTGCCCTGATCATGGTGGAAACATCATTCTGTTGCCCCGACAACACAGGAAGTGAGCAGGATCGCAGTTAAATATGAACGTCTCCTATTGCCGTACTTCGTACCAACAATTTTGTACATTTTCTTATTTCCGTACCTTGTAACAAAAATATGATTTGTACCAGTGTAGCAGGACCCCCTTACCCCCACTGTATTGTATAATTTTCTCACGAAACAGGATCTGTTATTTTGTCGATTGTATGAACGCAAGAGTTGTTTAAAGCAGTTGGTGTGCCGACAGCTTGTCATTTGAAGTAGTCGTAATCACATAATATTATAGTCGCGATCGTAGTATCGCTGTATTTTCAAGATTTGTCTTGCCTGTGTTTTCCTCGTTACTGTAATCATCGACTGTACATCTTTGTACGGGAGCGGAAATCACATAAACTTCAGCTTGCTTTCCTATCCCATTCATTGTTTGTGATGAATAAAATATGTTTAAATAATAAAAAATAATAATAACCAGATACCCATTAAAATCTATCGGGTAAAGCTTCAAGTCATACCGAAAAGGAACAAACAACATATTGGGGTAGTTTTTATGAGAATAATTAACGCAGACAAGTAGGCTAATGCGACAAGCGGTGAGTTATCTTGAAGCCTAGAGTAAGTTGCCCTGGACATGTTGAGCTTTCTCACTTTCGCGCGTCAATATTTTTTTTTTTTTTTTTGTCATTTTGCCTGAATGATGATCTTCATTTCTACTGCCAACCAGGTGACCGATGCACTGTCACACTACCAGCACAGCATGTTAACAAATGATACGTCTCTAAATGTCATTCAATTCATACTTTAAGTTTAGTGTATACTAGTATACAAGATATATGTACAGTGAAATAACTAAACTGTGTCAAGAATACAAAGATGATTGTACACACACACACACACAGATATATATATATATATATATATATATATATATATATATATATATATATATATATATATATATATATATTTATATATATATATATATATATATATATATATATATATATGTATATATAGCTAGCTTCGGAGCCTTTGAAGGAATGAAAATGCCCTTACATCCATATTTGGTGAGATATTTAATCAATACAAAAACAACCCTACCTAATCACTTTTGATCTCAGAGGTCAATGAGAAACAAGTTATTGTTTATCTGGCCTCAGGACAACATGTTAACTGTGTACACTGGAACTGATATTCTGACCCCTTTTATCTGACAGATAGCAAAGATTTATATGTAAGGGTGAAGTGTCCGATATCCGTGAGGTCACTATAGGATCCCGTAAGGGTCAATAGGCGTAACTGGACCTTTGTTAAATTGTTCCTGTATGTTAGGCATAGGAACGTATAAACTGTCAACATTGTATAATTAGTACACACAGTACACACTCGGGCGTGGCTATCAAGATTGAAGTACATTTTGCCAAATATGGAGAATATTGGTGATATTTGACCCCGGATGTTTGACCAACATTTGGGAAAAAAATCAACATTTTAGAGTACAGGGGGGAGGGGAGACGGGGCGGCTTCATGGACAGAACAAGTGATATAGGCCTGCTAACTAATATAAACGTGTTGACAATTTTTGAATTGCCCTTTACATGACCTGAATCAGCGCGAGCATGTTTTTTTCTGGTTTCTGTGGCCAATTCCAGTGCTGTCCAGCTGAAACTATCTGTAGCAAAATCTTCTTTTCTTGTAGCATTTTTGCCACTTCTTTAAATACGAAACACACATTTGGGGGAAATCTGTAGCAATTTTGAAGAGCTTTGTAGCTAATTTTTGCTACAATGCTCCAGTTGAACAGCCCTGAATTCGCCAACAATACGTTAGGCCCATTTATTCGAATGTCAAAAGTGTGCTAGAATTCTTTTCAGATCTACACCATGCAGGCCGTCATGCATGTTGACGAGTGTTAATTAGGCTCCAAGTGGCAGTAATGCTAATCGACTTGGTACATGTAATGTATGTCTAATCGCACACTCTTTTGCTCTGAGAAATGAAGATTTAACTGTAGATTTATATTATTAATCACATTTTATTATGTGCTTGTCACTTGTGTGTCTTATAGCCTAACTTTGATTATTTCAGTTGTGTGGCTGGCTGAGCAGAGCGGTAGGCCTAACGCGCTCACCTTTTACATCTGGGACTCGAGTTCAATTCTTCGTCCCGGGCGGCAGTGAAAATAGTCGCTACTCCACTAATATGACTGTGCATGGTAGTTTTCTCCGACTCGTCCGAGTCCTTCAAAAAGTTCAAGTCGGTTGCTTCATCTCACAGTAACGTTATGTAGGGAGCAGATGTGTCATAGACAATGAATAATTGATACGGGCTTGTTATAAACATATTTATTTAATCCCCTACTTTGTACGATATTACACTGAAAATCCATGGGATATGGCCCATGTGATATTATTTACCATATCCCATGGTTGGGACTACTTCTTTCCATATATATAGCATCCTCTCTGTCTACATCGGTGGTCCCAGCTGGAGTAGCAGGTAGCCAGCGCCCCGTTCCTTCCTTCCTTCCTTCCTTCCTTCCTTCATTCATTCATTCATTCATTCATTCATTCATTTCCGTGTGCCAGTTATGTGAGTCAGCTTTTGTCAGACACTTTTGTTCGGAAAAGTACCAAACTTGGCATGGTCATGGACCTGGTGATGAAGTTGTGCATATTGTTTGGGACGGTGATCATGTTAAACATAATGCAAATTAGGGGCATATTTGCGGAAATTTTGAATCTTACATATCGTCAACAGTTTTCTAGGTAGAGTTGCCATTCAAAGCTTGATATGTGGGTCCATTGCTAAAGCAAAATCCTACAGCATGCAAACAAAGTTGAGAAGTTAATTTATGTTAAATTCACTGAATTACCTGTGAATAAACATGCATCAGACACAATCCTGGCTCCCCCACTGTGCCCAGACGCTGGTCACTGTTTCCAGGGCTAGACTGTTATGTAACCAGAGATAATGAAACTGTGAGGGTCTGGTCTGATACATATCTGTACAGAGGCACCAGCACCCAGTGCTGTGGCTCACCCTGTGTAAACATGGAGGCTGTATATAGCTATCCACAAAGCTGGCACTCAGATAACCCGGATCACTACAGAAAAATAACAGTCTTGTGTGCCTTGGGAAAGCTTTTTGATGTAATATTAAACAGTCGACTCCAATATAAAAATGACGTCTTCTCGGCTGATGACCCGTTCCAATTTGGCTTCTCTAAGAATCGTAGAACAACAGATAATGTAATTCTATCTAGTTTAATCGAAAAACAAAAACTAAAACGTGATCCCCTATTTACATGTTTTGTTGACTTCTCTAAATCTTTTGACACCGTTAACAGATATGCTCTTATTTACAAATTAATCCAAAGAGGCTTTAATGGAGCTTTTGTAAAAGTGCTTATAAGTATGTTTGACAAGGCAAAATGTAAAGTAAGATGGAACTCAAGGCTCAGTGAATCAATCCCAACCACAGCTGGTGTCCTTCAAAGAGGCATGAGTAGCTCAAAATTGTTTAATGAATTTCTTAGTGATATTGGCCAGTACCTAGATGATACAAGTGGTGTGGTACTAGGGGACATTCTCTTCTTCTATCTATTATTTGCTGACGACTTAATCCTGTGTTCCGACACAGCAAAGGGACTTCAGAAACAATTAGATGGGTTATTTGAATTCTGCAAAAAATGGCATATGATTCTAAATCTCTCAAAAACTAAAGTTCTAATTTTTAACAAACGTCAGTGTACGGATATATTTTATTACAATGGTGCTGAAGTCGAGCATGCAGACAGCTATAAATACCTGGGAGTTTGGTTCAGAACCCAAAAGTTTGACTATCTTGCAAGTAACAGAGACTATCTGGTTGACCAGGCAAATAAAGCCTTGTTGCAAGTATACAAATTAAGTGGTCCTATTGTTGGTAAACTGAGCCCGCAAATTGCTTTTAAGGTCTTTGACACCCAGTTGATGCCTATTCTGGAATATGGCTCTGAATTATGGTTTAGTGATAAAGAAAATCGCAATGCCCTTTTTGAAATATTTCCTCTTAAATTTGTTAAATCTACACTTGGTGTTCGCACACAAACAGCCACTAATGCCATTTATGCTGAGACAGGAAAAGTACCATTATATTGTACCTTAGACATCATATCAAAGCTCTCAAATACTGGGTCAAAATTTTACATCTCTCAAATGAACACCCTGTTAAGAAAGCTTACTGTGAACTATATAATTTGGACTCAATTGGTCAGAAGAATTGGTGCACAAAAATCAGAACCTTATTAAGTGACCTGGGTTTCGTGAATGCATGGAATAATCAGCAAGTAGAAGATATTGAAAGCTTCACCAAAAGTATTTGGGAAACAATGTTAAACACCTACAAGAATAAAAATTTTACAGAGTATAAAACAGTCTGATTCTGGTACAAAGCTATGTACATGTAAACTTTTCAAAGATTCATTTTGTGCTGAGCCATACTTAACTGTAATCAAAGACCCCCGCTATAGAACTTCCCTGAGTAGACTAAGGCTCAGCCCACACAACTTGGCTGTAGAGACAGGTAGACATGTCAACCCAAAGGTGCCCTTAACCAACAGGTTTTGTGAAAAGTGCTCTTTGCAAAATATTGAAGACGAAATACAACCAACAGGCTTTGTGAAAAGTGCTCTTTGCAAAATATTGAAGATGAAATACACTTCCTCCTTGTTTGCCCGAAATATGCAACAGCAAGAGAGAAACTTCTTAACAAAATTAACAAAACTCTTTCCAAATCTATCTGATCTTACAACTACAGACAAATTCATATGTATCTTACAATGTAACGAACAATCTGTACTTGTACAGCTGGGAAAATATGCGTATGATAATTTTCAGAGTACTTAAACTTTTACATCATTTGTACGTATGGTTACCTCTGGCTGTTGTAGTTGGAAGCTCCAGCCCCCAAGGGCCATGGGTGTAAAGTTAGTATAGTGTTGGTGCTAAGACCACATCATCTGTTAGTAATAGCATATAGGATTATCAAGTGTGGTGCTGAAACATCATAGATCTGTTACTGTAGGTTACCTCAAGTGTGGTGCTGAAACAACATTATGCCTTCACATATGACTGCCACTACTGTGTCTTTAATTTAATTATATGCATCACGAACTGACTGCAAGTACTTGCTACTCAGTTGGATGCGGAAACAACTTACATCAGGGATATTAATGGCCCTCAGTCCCATGTGTTAATAAGTGTGTAGCTCTGTAGATTTTTACCAGCCTGAGTCCATTTCCTAGGCTACTTATGATAGTAATGCTTTACATTAATTATACTGTACATACTGTTCTTACGTTCTTTTTCCATTTATCTGTATCTTCTGATTATGAGCATGAACACATGTAGCACTGTAACAGTGCAACACTCCAATTGAAAAAAAGCAAAGTACAATGTGTGTTACTGTTATTGAATTACTCCATGTAGATCTTTATTGCCACTTTCTAAACCGTCCATTTTGAAATGATCTGCATTCCATTGTATATATTGTATCCTGTTTTTTAGCAAACAAGTCAACAATTCGATGGTGCCTGCGTGCACAATGGTAGAATTGTACTGTTTATATTGTTATACAAGTAGCTGAATAGAAGACAATTCTGTACTGACATGTAGGTCTGAACTGACCTGTGTACTGATGTCAATAAAATCTATCTATCTATCTATCTATCTATCTATCTATCTATCTATCTATCTATCTATCTATCTATCTATCTATCTATCTATCTATCTATCTATCTATCTATCTATCTATAGTCTGAAGCATTTCCCAGTCAGCTGGTGCTGACTGGGAGATGCCATTTCAACAATAGGTTAAAACACGGAACTTGCTCTGTTTTGCAGGCAAATGGCATAATAGCATCCAATGAAATACGTACCAAAGTTTAGCATGTCTTTGTAAAGGGAGACTCAGATGAACTACCAGCAATCGTACAAACACAAATCCAAACTGCCTGTAACGACCAACTGCAATATGGAAGGATTTTGGCCAGGGCAGTGGGTACATTGGGGCATGCAGACGGAGCTCCCACAGGCATAGCAATTGTATTTCTGGACCCAGCAGTGACATTTGCTCATCGGTTAAATATCTATCACAGAGTTTCATAACCTTTGTAAACACTGCCCACTCCCAACAAAGTTTCATCTTATTTCACCCATATTCAGCCAAACTCTCAACCTCAGTTTGTCCATACATTTAGTAGGTTGTTGAACCTGGATGGTCAAACATATACACGTACAATGGTATAGATTTTTGTCAGGAGCAATGTGAAGTTGGATGTTACCTGTGCAAATTTACAACTTAAGTTTGCCGAGACACTCTGGCTGGTGACACTCATTAGTTAAACACATAGATCTCTGTAAGAGCTATGTGAAGTTGAACTGAATGCTATGTATGACAGAGGAGTAGGTGAGCCTAATAGTTGATATTAGTAGAGATTGTCACAGAAATATTTTCATATTCCTGTAAATAGTGAAACTCAAATGCATGTACTCGTGTATTACTCATAAATACATCTATATTAATGTAAACATGTTTCACTTGTTGCAGTCATTTTATACCCCAGATTTACAAAGCATGAGAATCTAGTGTTGATGTTGTAATTTTTACTTCA